>CM039308.1:157320513-157909871 GCA_022316695.1 Camellia oleifera | reverse complement strand
CGTCTCTCGTTTCCCGTGTTTAGACTAAATCCAAACACAATGCAATATACATGGCATGCGCGATGCGACTCGAACTATGAAACCAAAATGCAATGCAACCTAATCATGCTGGCATGCGAGGGATGATATGCAAACATGCAACTAGCATACACAATGCTATGAACTAAGGATGGCATACTCAATGCATACGAACCATATGGCATACACAATGCACATATGAAGACTATCATGCACAGATGAAGACTATCAATGAGATGATCAAGGCATACACAATGCAATGGCCAAATATGCAACAACATGAACTAAATGGCATACACAATGCAAGATGGACTTAAACCAATGTGAGTGGACCTCAGCCACACTCAAATCAGTGGCCAAACATGATGGAATGAAAGGTAGGAACACTCATGCAAACATTCTCGATGCAAAGGACCGAACCTAAGGCATCAAATGCCACTCTACCAAAGCATGGCAAGGGATGAAACATGGCATTCAATCATTCATTTTCCAACTCTGAAATGATATGCAAGATGATCCCGAATCATGCAAATATGTCACACAATACATGCTAGATGGCCCGAATACCGAAACTATTAAAGTGCGTTACACTAAAGGTACACAAAGCAATGCACAAATAGAAAAACCAGCCCCAAACAGACCCTAGGCAGGTCCAAGACAGTGGGAAAATGGCCTAAAAAGATGGCTCAACATGCATAGAAATGAAGCTCATGCAATGGTCCAAAAACGAGGCAAACTAGCACAACTCTCAAACGCATTTAAAGAGTGGAAAACATGGGAATATGGCATACATGTAAGCTCTAAAATATGATGCACAATGGTCCTAAAACATGGAAACACCTCAACATAAGCATGCAATAGGCCCCAAAACACAAAGCTAGGCAAGAGTATTGAACTACAACCATACATAGCAAGCATCATTCGACCATGAGGCATAAAAATAGAGCTAAGGCAGTCCAAAACATGCACAAAATCAATTTAAGGTATGGCCAAAAAGTGCTAGATTCATAGACTAAAATAGCATGCAATACAAGCTAGTGAAGAGGGTTTACACTACAAGTACATGGAGCATTCAAGAGGTCACTAAATCAGAAAAATTCAGAGGTATGACATGCCAAATAAAGCCCAAAAACTCACTGAAACATGGTCTATGCATGCAAGAATGATAGGCCCCTTTGATAGGCTATAAAGAGGGTTGTTATACACATGTAAGATGGACACCCAAAATGGCAAAATGGGCTCTGGACAGAGCCTATGCAGGTCCTAAAACCTACCAAAAATGGCCTAAAACATGGCTTGGAAGCATGCAAATGAGGGCTCCTTTGTTAGGCCAAATGTGCTAGTAAACAAGACAAGGGGTGAGAGGGTCACCCCTCTTTGATTTTGGTGCTCAAAACAGATTTCAGTGGTCAAAAAGGCCAACAAAGCTCAACACGAAGGTCCTAATGCATGGCTCAAAACAAAGGGAAATGAAGCATGCAAGGGGGTAGATGGCCCCCAACAAAAAAATGGTCTTAAACAAACATGTTAAGAAGCTCAAAATAAGACTTTTTTCAGTTTACACTGAAACTCAAAAATTCTTTCAAATGAGGCTAAGAGATGGATCAAAATAGGGCTTAAAAAGGAAGAAAGTGTGTTACCCTTGAAGCTCAAGAAGACTAGCAACTTCTGGACCCAAAAACTAGACCTTCAACCTCTGAAAATGACCTCCAAGGACCTCAAAGCAATGGTGGAAGTGTATGGCTATGAGGTGTAGTGATAAAGGGTCAAGAACTATGCACTTTGGAGCCAAAATGGTGAGATATAGAGAGGGATATATGTTTTGCCTTCCAAGAAGTTCTGAACCTTTACAAATGAGGGAGAGAGTCTCTCTTATAGAGATACAAACCCTTAGCTTCTCAAAGAAGCTAAAAACCAAGTTTGAAGATCCTCCATACACGTGTATGGAGGATGCAATCTGTGGCTTCCAGCTGGCACAGCTGGTAACAACTCAGCAAGACAAAACAGGAGGGAGTAGGCCGACCAGTTCAAAAGGTCCAAGGTGGTCGGCCATCCCCCATGATGAAGCCCCATAAGTTAGCTTTCCAATGGCGCCAGCCTTGCATTAAAATTCAAACTGTACAAAAAGTTATGCCTGTTTTGGTGAAGCCGCGCAGATTCGGTCCAACCGGATTGATGCCCTACTTCAACTAACTATATCTCCTCCGTCCGGACTTGGCTTTAGGAGATTCTTGAGTGAAAAATGAAGCCCCAGAAGTAAGCTTTCCAATGGTGGTGGCCTTATAGCTGAAATCTAAGTATGCAAATGAATAGGCATGATTCAGCGAGGACTGCTCGTCCCTCTGTTAGCGATTCATGTCCATTTTTTCCCCAACTGGGTTTCTTCCCTCTTCTCTTCTTTTCTTCAACTCCAAACCCCTAAACAAGGTGTTTTGAAAGATTTTTCAGAGATTTCATTTCTCTTTCATTCATTTCCACTTTGTCCTTGCTCGGTTTACTGAAAAGCGCGACATTTAACAAAATGCGAGCGTCGAAACATCGTAGAACTTTATTTTCAAAACATTTTGAAAGAGAGGGTTTTAAGATCTAAAATATTTTGATCAAGAAATGGGGTGTGAGGTTAGGGTTTGACTCTCCTCTTGTTGAAGAAATCGAACCTTTGCCCTGTTCAACCTTCTCCACCAAGTAAACCATTAGTAGTGCCCAAGTCTTAAGGGCGGTCAAAAATGGAGTGTCTACAGTTGCCTCTCTTTGATAGAGCTCGGAAGTCATACGTGATGGGAGTGAATGTCAAAGCCCAGAGACGACCCATTTTTGACAAGGCCGAAGACTTAGACAAACTGGCAAGATAAATGAAGAGATGTGCCCGCAGGCGTGCCCGCAGGCAGGGGTAAAATGCAAAACAACGTGCACAAAGCCGAACGTAACTCACGATTATGCAAAGCAGCAAGCTGTAATGAAGCAAATATGCACAATAAATGCAACAGTTTTCAGCAAGAATGCAATGCAAATCAAACTACATTTCATGCAGTAAGGATCATGTAAATAAAGCTGTAACAAAGCATATATTCACAATAAATGCGACAGTTTTAAGCCAAGAAGGCAAATCAAACTACATTTTATTATGCAATCTTAGCGAGCATGTGCGATAGATACACAAAAGTGAAGAGAGTATGATGAATACACTATATGAATAAAGTGTGATTGATACACTAAGTGAAGCAAAGTGTGATAGATACACAAAGCGAAACGAGTGTGGTGGATACACTAAGCAAATACGTGATAGATACACCAAGCGAATGTGTGTGATGGATACACAAAGTGAACGCGTGATAGATACACAAAGTGAGCATAGTGTGATAGATACACAAAGCGAAGCGAGTGTGATGGATACACTATATGAAGCAAAGTGTGGTAAACACTAAAAGTGAACACAAAGTGTGATAGATGCACTATGTGAAGCAAAGTATGATGGATGCACAAAAAGTGAACACAAAGTGTGATAGATACACTAAGTGAACAGAGTGTGATTGATACACTAAAAACGAACACAAAGTGTGATAGATGCACTAAGTGAACAGAGTGTGATTGATACACTAAAAGCGAACACGAAGTGTGATAGATGCACTAAGTGAACAGAGTGTGACTGATACACTAAAAGTGAATACAAAGTGTGATAGATGCACTAAGTGAACAGAGTGTGATAGATACACTGAAGGTGAACACAAAGTATGATAGATGCACTATGTGAACAAAGTATGATAGATATACTAAAAATGAACACAAAGTGTGATAGATGCACTATGTGAACAGAGTGTGATTGATACACTAAAAGTGAACACAAAGTGTGATAGATGCACTAAGTGAACAGAGTATGATAGATACACTGAAAGTGAACACAAAGTGTGATAGATGCACTATGTGAACAAAGTATGATAGATATACTAAAAATGAACACAAAGTGTGATAGATGCACTATGTGAACAGAGTATGATAGATATACTAAAAATGAACACAAAGTGTGATAGATGCACTATGTGAACTGAGTATGATGGATACACAAAAAGAGAATGAAGTGTGATGGATACACTAAAAGCGAACACAAAGTGTAATAGATGCACTAAGTGAACAGAGTGTGATTGATACACAATAGGTGAACACGAAGTGTGATAGATGCACTAAGTGAACAAGTGTGATAGATACACAAAGATAAACACGAAGTGTGATAGATGCACTAAGTGAACAAAGTATGATAGATACACTAAAGGTGAACACGAAGTGTGGTAGATGCACTAAGTGAACAAGTGTGATGGATACACAAAAGGTGAACACAAAGTGTCATAGATGTACTAAGTGAACAAGTATGATAGATACACAAAAGTAAATGAAGTGTGATGGATACACTAAGGTGAACAAGTATGATAGATACACAAAAGTAAATGAAGTGTGATGGATACACTACGCGAATGAAGAAAGTGTGATAGATACACTAAGGGTGAATGAGGTGTGATTGATACACTAAATAAATGAAGTGTGATTGATGTACTAACTGAATGAAATGTGATTGATACACTAAATAAATGATCTCAAACGGAACTTCTTTGAATGAACCATACATATAATATCGTGCATGAATGAGAAAGAAACTTGAGAGGTACAATGCAATACAATAAACAAGCATAGTGGCGCTTTAGAAAGCACCTCATGGGGTGAGTGGCGATGAACCGCTCTACTTTGACGGGGATCTCCCCTCGTGCTCTTCGAACACTTACTTTCAACTGACAGTATAAAGGTTCTGAAATGCTGACAATGGTTCTTCACGTAGAACACTTTGGATGCTATCTTTCTTTCTGATCATATTTATAACTTTCCCTATTCTCCAACGGGGTGACAGACTAGGTTGGTTCAGTATCCAGAATTGAGGTGCATACACGCTATCTCAACCTATGGGGCTTCCATACAGATTTCAAGCCGAGGACACGCCTCTGGGTATTTAAACCAGACTTTAGTCTCGGAAATCCCGAACCTTTGCGTTCTAGGCAACAGCCATTTGAACTCTAGTTTCCACCGTCGCAGTTGGTCTCCTAAGAACGCATTGCGAACACAGCCAAGATGCCTCTGGCAAGGAATGGTACTCAGGGAGAGCACTTTTGATCGCCATTCTGGCTTGAAGCCGACTTGATCTTGAGCTTGAGGTAGAGGCACACTCATACTTCGAAGCATTGGCAAGACCTGAAGAAGTACACACGAAATGCAATCTTGGAACTTACTGAAGTTGAAACAAACTCAGATACCCGACAATTTTCCACTTTTCTTTTGCTTTGTAGTCTGGAACCTATATAGCTTCAGATAGGTCCTGGTTTTACTGTTCTCATGTGACCTGGGTTGAACCCTACAGTTTTATGAAAGAACAGATCCTGTTTTGCACAAATGTAGAGAATGGCACAGCACTCGTAGCGTAAAATGATTTTATTTTTGAAATTGAGAGATGAGTTCTTGACCGAGGTATTGAGCCTGTGACTGAACACAGTGCACTACAACTCAACAACGGAAAACAAAAGGTAAACAACCTAAACACATTGAGTAACACTCGAAACGATTCAAAACAAGAATCTAGATAAAACAAAAAGACACGACACTCAGACGTGCATAGGGAGCCTGTTTCTCTGGGTATTGTTTCCCACCCTTCCTCATTTGTGATTCTCACATCACTCAGCCCTCAGGCTCTGTTTTTCTGAAAAGCCCTTTTCTCACTTTTCTCTCAGCGCATATCTCTCTATCATTCAGTCTCTCATTTTTTATCCCTCCCCTAGGTGGTTGATGGATAAATAAGAAGTTGCGGGCTCTTGCCCCTAGCATTTTGCTAGATTCTCTTTCTTCTGCTCACAACAGTGAACTTCCCCCATAAAGGGATTGTGATGCGGCTGGATGTGCAGCAGATCTGTAATTAACATTGGTTGACGATGCTCTACTGGGGAGTTTGGACGTGATTAGATCATTCTAGTTCGTGCTTCGCACTTAGCTTGATACCTTGCTGCTTGGAGGATGAGAGAGCTTTCAGCCCTTTGTTGTTAGCTTCAGTTGTGTCCTTTCAGGCGAATACGATGCCCTTTCCGACAAGTAGAGTGCCCTTTCTGGCAAGTGTATTGACAACGAGGAAAAGACAGGAAGCCTGACTCAACTATGCCCCCAGTTTATCAATTTGACCATTTTTTGTTTTGGCTTTCTAAAACAATTTTGATCAATATGAGAGTTAGATTAACATGCTTGTTCGATTTTCTGATTTAAAATCACGCAGGTTAGGTTATAAGCACTGAAAATTTTCCTTTTTTGGGTCCAAGAAATGGTCCAGTTTTGGAAAGATGGAATAATTTTTTAGACAATTAGTCAACTTCATTAAAAATTCTCAAAAACTATTTTTGCAAATGGCCACTGCTCGACCAACATAGAATTTACTCTTGAGATGCACAACCTCAGATCCAAAACAATGGAAAACTGCCCCTTTGTCTGAAGGATACCGCATGGCAACGGAAAGTTGCCCCTTGTTTGAATAGCACCACAGCACACTGTATGGTAACAGAAAGTTACCCCTTGTTTGGATAGCACCGTAACGCATTGTAATCAGCCCTCAGAGTGACGATCACAACCGAACTCTCGGATACAGAGAAGGCAAAGATGATCAAAACCAATACATGGACACAATCGATTTTGAAGTGTTTTACGGTTGGACTTCAGAATGAAGTTGCCTACGTATCCCAAAGATGGGAATCAAGCCTTACGTAGTTCGAGGGTTAAGGTACACTCGGGTATTAACCTCTCCTTTTGCGCTCTAACTTTTGCCAAGGCCGCCATTTCTGAGTTTTCAACCTTGCGAGCTTTGTTCTTCTTTTCTTTTCAATTCTTTTCATTTCTTTTCTTCTTTTTTCCTTTTCATTTTCTTCATTTTTCTTCTTTTCATTTTTTCATTCTTTGCATTTTTTTTTTGTCCTTTTTTTTTTTCTTCTTTTTCTTGCTTTAACTTTTGCTTGGGTCGCCCTTCTGGGTTTTCGGCCCAGCGAGCCTCTTAAGGGTAAAAGTGTAGCTTTGTCCATGTTGAATGGTTTTGAGATTCTGAAGTCATCTGAATCTAGGAGAATGGCTGCTGTTCGCTGACGATGCAGGAGTCCATCCAATGGGGGGCTGAATTTTCCCCTAATGTTGTGGATAGGAACTCGGTTGTCCTTCAGCAATACTTTTTTCTTTCTTCCCTTCTGGGATTTGGCATTCTTGCCGATCTTCATTGATTTGTAGAATGATCCATCTTCGGCTCTTCGAGGACAATCTGGCATCTTTTGCCCCTAGCTCAAGGGGTGCTTCTGATCTAGCTTTGCAAGCTTCTTTTGACGACATCTGATCTTCTTGATCTGACTTCCCTGCCCTTAGTTCGAGGGCTGCTTCTGATCCGGCCACACAGGCCTTACGTTGTGGTTAATCGTTGAACATTCTGAATCCCAGTTCAAGGTTTGAAAGTGAGGGGTCGAGTCTCGAGGCTGAGAGCGATCCTAGGCTGCACAACCTCAAGAGCGATTCCACACAGGTCTTCGCAGGACCGCGCAAAAACATTTTTTGAAATCTTTTAAGAAAGCGACAAATCGCTCGCGCTGAAGACAGTGCGGAACCAATCTGGATCAAACCCGGATCCTTACCAATACTCACACTAACAAGCATGATCTCATTCGTTATGGGCTTAGCATGCCTCTCTTTCTCTCAATTGATCAAATTTTTACAAATCTCGAGGAATTCCTTCCTCTTTGTTTTCACCGTAGTGTTCAAAAAGAGTTTTTGAAAAACTTAGGTCGATGTAATGAATTCAAGGCACAAAAGAGCAGGTGAAATGCACTGCCGTTTCATTCAAGTTTGCTGGCACAACATGCTCAAAGCAGAAACAAGCACAAAAGCATGAAAACCACAGCTGTTTCAATTAGATCTACTGGTGTAACTGACTTCCCTGGTAGACACAGACTTAAAAGAAAACGAAAAGACAAACACAAAACAAAATAGTGATATCCGAGGTAATGCCCCCGGGATCACCCGACTCTAACAAAACAAGACTGACTCGATACAACAAGACAGACCCAACTGACTCAGTATGAAAAGACTGACTCTATATAACGGGACAGACTCTAAACGACATAACAAAAAAACTGACTCAATACCCGAATCAGAAAGCACAAAAATCAGTATTCACAAATGCTCAAAATAGTGCGTGCCATACGCCATATCTGGAGTAAACTGAGTGTCGCCCGTAGGTGGTTCATCCCTCGATCACATAGTCACCTTATCCCCCGTAAGTTCACTAATCAAGTGCCCGATAGACTTTGCAAGACTGGTGTGGCGATGACCCTGTTGTCAAACAGATCCTGTACATCATAGCGCAGACGAAAGCAACTATCAGTGTCATGACCGATTTGTTGATGGTAGGCACAGTACTTAGTCTAGTCATGCTTTGGAAGGAGAGGATCGGGTAGAGGCCGTTGTTCCAACGGTTTCAGATATCCTTTCCGGAGTAAGGCCTCTAGAGCCTTTGACAAAGGCATATAAAGTGGGGTAAAAACCCTCTTGACTCGAGGTGGATATTTGATTTTTTGCGAGCTACTTCCGGATGCACTGGTGAATGGGGTAGCTGTTTTTGATGTGGTGGTGGTGACCATGCCCACTTTAGAAGATCTTGCAGCTGCATCACCACTAGTGGTTGCATTTAAATTGCGAAAAAATGCCCTCCTGGGCTGCTCCTTCTCCTGGTCAATGAGGCCTTGCCTCATAGCGCCCTTGATTTGCACCCCCATCTCGTGTAAATCTGAAAAGGTGGGGAAGGGGAGAACAATCATTTTCTGCATAAGCTTGGGCTGGAGATTGTGCACAATCATCCGAATCTGATCTTTATCCGTCGGCCTTATGGTTATCATTGAGGCCTTGGCCCTCCAACGGGTTACGAATTCAGAGAAACTTTGTCTCGAGATCACGGGTCGTAATCTCGATTTGCGTATTATAAGAGTACTGAGCGACAAAAGCCTCGGCTATCTCATCCTAATTCCTCTTAACATCGTCTTCCAGTTTCGCGTACCAGATAGCCGCCACACCCGACAGGGTCCGGCCGAATAAAGAAAGCTTCTGTAGTCTGGTGAGGCCCATCGGCCTTAATATGTCTGAAAACAAATGTAGATGCACCATGGGATCCCCGGATCCGTCAAAGCGGTTGATTTGTGGCATCTTGAACCGATCTAGCTGCGTCACAGCTGCGTCGATATACCCGTTCTCAATGTCTGGGATGGACTTTACCCCTTGGGATTTCTTGAACAACTTTTCAAGCTTGCTCAACTTCAACGCTGTAGGGTCCACCTCGAACTCAAAGGGAGAGTCCGGTTGATTGATAGGAGTGGGTGCCTTGGATAGTTGAGGTAGAATCGGGGGCGGAGCCGGCCCTGTTGGGATGTCTGTATCCTCCTAGACATTCTGAACATTCACCGTCTCCTCGGGTATTGGAACTCTTGGTGGGGGAGGAGCTTGGTATGAAGCTGATGCTCCGGCTTGCTGCTGGAGTCTGGTGATTAGCTCTGCTTGCTGGGCCATGACCTCGGCCTGCTGTTTGGCAAATTCTGCTTGGCGGACAACGTCCTGCTGCATGATTTTCATACTTTCTTGGAGTTGGCGCACCATCTCCTCTATCCATGCCATACTGCCCTGATCTATTTGGACTACCGGTATGTCTGTCTCTATGGTAAAAGCAAATATCTCAACCCAATTGCACACAGGTGAGATGGATAATGACTGCTGATCCGAAGACTGTTGAACTGATGATCTGTGCCTGACTGGCCTTTTTACCCTGCCTCTGGCAAAGGAACACCGATTGCCCTTGAATTGAATCTCTGACCTGACAAAGTCTATCAGCACAAGCCCAATGTACCGAGGGATATTGGAGCCTTCTGAAGCTATAGTTCCACGACTACCTTGCAAAAGAGAAAACAGACAGCATCACAGCTTGATTTCACCAGAACAGGTATAAGCATAGCTGAACGACTGTGCTCTCTACTGAATTCTGCACAAAACTCTGCCAGTAAACTGATACCCTCAGGTAAAACTGATTTTCTCAGGAAAAACTAATTCCTCCCAAAATACTGATGCCCTCAGGCCTGATACCCAGACTTGCGAACTGATACATGCATTCCTGTAGAGGCACACTCTAAAAGCACATAGCAAGCAAGTGAGAGCCAAAAACACCCCTATGGAGGGGTAGGGTTTCCCTGTCCTATTTTGTCAGGAGTTAGGGTTTCACTACGCATGCAACGGTTTCAAACAACCTATAATCAGGTAAGCAACCTGTCCTAGCTTGGAATAGTCGCTACGGATTCCGAATATGCACTAGGTCAAATGGTCAAAAGGGTGCCCCGGTAAAAACCGGGGTTTGTGTTCCTATCATGGCAGAGCCCGTAACCGGTCAGCCTTATGGAACGCTTCTCAAAGCGAGCCTCTAGCAAACCGTTCAAGAATAGTAGATGGCAAACACGGTGTCCTAGGCGCACCAATGCAAATGCAATGCAAAGAAACACATAAGTGTAGTCAAAACAAGATATCATGAGTTCGAGTCAAGTTCTCTAAGTCCCCAGCAGAGTCGCCAGAAACTGTAGACGTCCCCGAACGCCTCGGGAGGGAATCCCGTTTTGTTCATTGGGCTCACTAGAGTTCAGGACTCAATGTCACGGTCCTGTATCTAATCTCGCAGAGTGCAATGCAAGACCGATGAATCATCAAAGAGTCCAAATCCGACAAATCGTTTTTGAAAACAGATTTTTTTGAAAGAAATGCCAAACATGGACTGATTTGCCAGATACAGAGTCGCCACCTAAATATTTATTTTGGGGGAATTTAGGAAACCCTGACTCGTTGCCTAAGGCCACGTGTCCGTCATCACCAAAGTTGTCTCGGCTCGGGAACTTGGGTACGATTGGGGAAGGTCACTTCGTGAGCACCCCCGCTCGCCCGATTAAAGATCGGCCTCTACTAACCATGATATCAAGTTTTGAAAACATTATGAGCTCTTATTTTGGTTTATTAGCCTAGAATTACTATGTGATGCGCGCAGCATACAAGTATAGACTGGATCGCCTGAGTTGGAACAAGACATTTCATGTTTGTTTTTGAAAGTGGTTTGCTACTCACAAGTAGGCTAAAATGCGGATTTTGCCACCCTCAAGTGGGCTTAGAAAACATGGTGATTTGCCACTATCTAGTGGGCTTAAAACTCACAATCAATGAATTGTTCCAATTTAGATAATCCAACCTCCACCCACAGGCATTCAGGCAGTTATATCACATAAGCATATAGCCACATGGTAATCATGCTATCATGGTAGTCACTCACACGTATGCAAGGATGCTAAAGCATAAACACTCACCGAGTACTCTAAGCCAAAACAGAAACTAGTTAGTAATCATTGCATGATCCTAGTTCATGTTAAGATGGCTAATGCAACTCGTGCAAAATGCAACTAAGATAGGCTCGGCTATTCTAAACATGGCACATGAAATGCAACAGATAACATGTATTCAACTTGGAATTGAAATACAATGCAGTTAGTATGATGCGCCGAGCCCGGTGCATGCAAGACAAATGAATAGATGCAAACATGCGAGTATAAGTATGCTAATTGAAATGTGCCCTAAAACTAACCATCATAAGCTGGTAAATAAAAGGGAAAAAGACGGTGGGGTTGGAAGACATGCATCACACACACGCACACTTATTACAACATTGCCTTCCTCGGAAGGTCCAAATAAATAATACACAACCGAATGAATAACGAATTACAGCTAATTATTACATAACCCTAATTAATTAACAAATTAACTAAGATAAATAAGCTAGCATACAAAAATAAAAACGGACTGCCTCAGCTCTGTTCCGAATGATAAGGATGCATGTATGCTCGGGCAGCCTTGTCGGCAAATCCATCGCGATGCCCCGATTTGCCTCTGTTTGCGACTGGTCCCAGAATACTGTACAAAGCTCCAGAAGGCTGCTTGACCAATTTTTGTTCCTGGTTTTCAGTTTGCTGCAACAGAGAGCAAGAAAGGGGCATGGCAAAATATTTTCAACATATGTATGCATGACCACTCTCCCCGTTATTGCATAAGCTCTAGGGAGTGTAGTCCTCGATCCTTCTGCCACCAATCACGCCTCTCGATGCATGATGGCTAAGGAGTCAAATTGCACGACTCAATGTGAAATGAATGCACACATAAACACAACAAGGCCTAAACTTCATCATGGGTAATTCGGAGTGTCGGCGACCGAGAATCGAGGCATGTTTCGTCACTTGGAGGACGAAACGTCCCTCGTTTCCTGTGTTTGGACTGAACCCTATTCCAAACACAATGCAATATACATGACATGCGTGATGCGACTCAGACTATGCAACCGAAATGCAATGCAACCTAATCATGCTGGCATGCGAGGGATGATATGCAAACATGCAACTAACATACACAATGCTATGAACTAAGGATGACATACTCAATGCATACGAACCATATGGCATACACAATGCACATACGAAGACTATCATGCACAGATGAAGACTATCAATGAGATGATCAAGGCATACACAATGCAATGGCCAAATATGCAACAACATGAACTAAATGACATACACAATGCAAGATGGACTTAAACCAATGTGAGTGGACCTCAGCCACACTCAAATCAGTGGCCAAACATGATGGAATGAAAGGTAGGAACACTCATGCAAACATTCCCGATGCAAGGGACCGAACCTAAGGCATCAAATGCCACTCTACCAAAGCATGGCAAGGGATGAAACATGGCATTCAATTATACATTTTCCAGCTCTGAAATGATATGCAAGATGATCTCGAATCATGCAAATATGTCACACAATGCATGCTAGATGGCCCGAATATCGAAACTAATGAAGTGCATTACACTAGAGGTACACAAAGCAATGCACAAATGACAAAACCAGCCCCAAACAGACCCTAGGCAGGTCCAAGACAGTGGGAAAATGGCCTAAAAAGATGGCTCAATATGCATAAAAATGAAGCTTATGCAATGGCCCAAAAACGAGGCAAACTAGCACGACTCTCAAACGCATTAAAAGAGTGGAAAATATGAGAATATGACATACATGTAAGCTCTGAAATATGATGCACAATGGTCCTAAAACATGGAAACACCTCAACATAAGCATGCAATAGGCCCCAAAACACAAAGCTAGGCAAGAGTATTGAACTACAACCATGCATAGCAAGCATCATTCGACCATGAGGAATAAAAATAGAGCTAAGGCAGTCCAAAACATGCACAAAATCAGTTTAAGGCATGGCCAAAAAGTGTTAGATTCATAGACCAAAATAGCATGCAATACACGCTAGTGAAGAGGGTTTACACTACAAGTACATGGAGCATTTAAGAGGTTACTAAATCAGAAAAATTCAAAGGTATGACATGCCAAATAAAGCTCAAAAACTCACTGAAACATGGTCTATGCATGCAAGAATGATAGGCTATAAAGAGGGTTGTTTTACACATGTAAGATGGACATCCAAAATGGAAAAATGGGCTCTGGAAAGAGCCCATGCAGGTCCTAAAACCCACCAAAAATGGTCTGAAACATGGCTTGGAAGCATGCAAATGAGGTCTCCTTTGTTAGGCCAAATATGCTAGTAAACAAGACAAGGGGTGAGAGGGTCACCCCTCTCTGATTTTGGTGCTCAAAATAGCATAATAACCACTAAAAATCCACTGGATTTCAGTGGTCAAAAGGGCTAACAAAGCTCAACATGAAGGCCCTAATGCATGGCTCAAAACAAAGGAAAATGAAGCATGCAAGGGGGTAGATGGCCCCCAACAAAAAAATGGTCTTAAACAAACATGTTAAGAAGCTCAAAATAAGACTTTTTTCAGTTTACAGTGAAGCTCAAAAATTCTTTCAAATGAGGCTAAGAGATGGATCAAAATAGGGCTTAAAAAGGAAGAAAGTGTGTTACCCTTGAAGCTCAAGAAGACCAGCAACTTCTGGACCAAAAAACTAGACCTTCAATCTCTGAAAATGACCTCCAAGGACCTCAAAGCAATAGTGGAAGTGTATGGCTATGAGGTGTAGTGATAAAGGGTCAAGAACTATGCACTTTGGAGCCAAAATGGTGAGATATAGAGAGGGATATATGTTTTGCCTTCCAAGAAGTTCTGAACCTTTACAAATGAGGGAGAGAGTCTCTCTTATAGAGATACAAACCCTTAGCTTCTCAAAGAAGCTAAAAACCAAGTTTGAAGATCCTCCATACACGTGTATGGAGGATGCAATCTGTGGCTTCCAGCTGGCACAACTGGCAACAACTCAGCAAGACAAAACAGGAGGGAGTAAGCCGACCAGTTCAGGTGGTCGGCCGACCACTTGCCCTGGTCGGCCGACCAGGTCAAAAGGTCCAAGGTGGTCGGCCATCCCCTATGATGAAGCCCCAGAAGTTAGCTTTCCAATGGTGCCATCCTTGCATTAAAAATCCAACTGTGCAAAAAGTTATGCCTGTTTTGGTGAAGCCGCGCAGATTCGGTCCAACCGAATTGATGCCCTACTTCAACTAACTATATCTCCACCGTCCGGACTTGGCTTTAGGAGATTCTTGAGTGAAAAATGAAGCACCAGAAGTAAGCTTTCCAATGGTGGTGGCCTCATAGCTGAAATCCAAGTATGCAAATGAATAGGCCTGATTCAGCGAGGACTGCTCGTCCCTCTATTAGCGATTCATGTCCATTTCTCCCCCAACTGGGTTTCTTCCCTCTTCTCTTCTTTTCTTCAACTCCAAACCCCTAAACAAGGTGTTTTGAAAGATTTTTCAGAGATTTCATTTCTCTGTCGTTCATTTCCACTTTGCCCTTGCTTGGTTTATCGAAAAGCGCGACATTTAACAAAATGCGAGCGTCGGAACATCGTAGAACTTTATTTTCAAAACATTTTGAAAGAGAAGGTTTCAAGATCTAAAATATTTTGATCAAGAAATGGGGTGTGAGGTTAGGGTTTGACTCTCCTCTTGCCGAAGAAATCGAATCTTTGCCCTGCTCAACTTTCTCCACCAAGTAAACCTTCAGTAGTGCCCAAGTGTAATAACCCTCGTTACTGATCACTGATTTATACCGATTATGGAAAGTAATTGAACTGACTAAATTACTAAACTAACTGACTGAAATCTGAAACTGAATTGATTGCCTGTATCTGTTTAATTTCATGTTTATCTGTTTGACTGCTTAATTATTTGTTCAGTTTTTTGTGTTTAAACTGTCAATTGAAGGCCTTATCGACGGCCGAACCGGAAATCGATTAGTGTTTCATGATCAGTAGGATTTATACGATTTTATGGTGTATTTAATTAAAATGTGATTTGGTACGATTAAATTAGATTAAAATAGGTTAAATTGCATTACACACTTATTTACATTTTTGCCACCAATAGTGGGCCACTTACTTAGCACCTTTGTGTCTTATTACACTTGGTCGAAACACATTTCACCAGCCATTTTGAGTACACCACCGAATTAGAGAGAGAGAGAGAGAGAGAGAGAGAGAGAGAGAGAGAGAGAGCTAGGAGAGTTTGATTTCATCTCTAATTGGCTTGGAATTTGGTAGAAGTGAAGGAAATTGAAGCTTGAGTGCATAATTGAGCCTCCATATCTCTAATTCAAGACTTAAGGTAGATTCATTGCCTCCTTGTTTATGTGTTGAGTTGATTTCTTGCATGGTTTAGAGTGAGTTGAAGTCTAGAGCCAATTTATGGCTCTAGTTGTGGTGTTGAAGCTTAATTATTGCATGCATGTACATATATTGAAGTTTTAAGGTTATAGTTCATGTTTCCTCACATGCATGTCCATATTTTAAGAATAGACCATGATTTCATCTTGTGTTGCAAAGGTTGGGCTTATTAGAGCATGTATTAAAGCTTTGAATTGGTTTGAATTCATGCATGTCATGTTTGAAGATTGTTCATGAAAAATGGGTTTGAAATTGAAGTTGTTTGAACCTACCCTTGGGCCTTGATTTTACAAATTGAGCTTTTAATCATGTTATAGTATGAGTTTTCAAAGGTTTTCCAGAAAATGGGCCCAAGAGGATTGAATTTGGTGTTTGAAAACTTGGTTTTTGGCTTGGAGATGCAATCTGGGTTTTCCAGATTTTGCACTCCCGCTCGAGCGGGGGAAGTGGCGCTCGAGCGGGGAATTCGGGCATCCAGTACTTTGCACTGCATTAAAGTCCGCTCGAGCGGGGTTTTTGGTGCTCGAGCGGGACCTTGTGTCCTGTGCTCGAGTGGCTATCGAGCGCCCAATCGAGCGTGATTTTTGAGTATCCAGTACTTTTTGGTCCGCTCGAGCGGGAAAGTTTACGCTCGAGCGGGGAAATATGCGCTCGAGCGGGACTCTGTTTTTCTGAAAATTCTGAAAATGTTTTCTGAATACATCTTTGCATCCTCATCCCATCCTAGGCATTCTTAGGCCTAGTTTAAGACATCTTAATGAGGATATAGATGAAGAACACATCGAGGCATTTAGGGATTAAATTATTATGATCCTTCCTAACTGTGTAGCTTAGTGTGTGTTCGTTCTGTACTGTTTAGGGTTGGCATTTTGAGGAGACGCTCTAACCTACTATAGCCCAGAACTCTGTGAGTAACAATTGTGTAAAGATATGTTCAAATGATTATCTTTTGAATACTGAACTGATCTGTTTACTGAACTGTTTACTGAACTGGTATTATTTACTGAATGAATGTATGTCCTTTATTTCTGAACCGTACTGTGGCATCCTTAGCACCTACTGTTTACTGTTATTGTTACAGAGATCTCTGTCGGTTTCCTCGTGGAACCACTACTGTTTACTGATTGATGGCCATCATTACTGTTCGGTCTTTAAGACCTACTGCTTACTGTACTGTTATGCTAATGGATGTACCACATATGACTGATTGTACTGAACAATTGAAATACTGATTGAAATGAACTGTTTTCACTACTGTAAGGACATTTATTCGAAACCCCTTTACGCTTTATGTTATTCACTGGGCTTTAGCTCACTGCTCATATATATATGTAGGTGTACAGGCACCGGATCAAAGCTAGAGGCGTCGGGGTAAACTCCAGTTTTGTCAAGCCAACCACTGTGCCTCACTGCGAGGTTCCGAGCCTGCCAAGCTAAGGCTTAGGGGTGTTTAGTGTTTCCCCCTCCTGTACTGTTTTGTTTACTGTAAAGACTGTATAGACTGCATTGTACTAGTTGATAGGGACTTGATCCCTGTCCTGAATGTTTGTAAATGTTTTGTATACTGTTCTGTATAATGTATGAAAAATCTTTTTGGCATACAGACTGTCACAGCTCATTGGACATTGTTTATTTACTGTATTGGCTTCCGCCAAGCCCCTGCACTCTGTATTATTGTATTACTGCTAAGCAGGCCTTTGGTAATCTAGGATACTGGCCGGTTACGGTGCTAAACCCATAGGGGCGGGTTTGGGTCGTGACACCAAGTCTTAAGGACAGTCAAAAATGGGGTGTCTACACACACTATGAGTCCAACGAGAATTTCACTATTCTCCTCCCTTATCTTGAACAAAATTCTTTTAGCAAACTCATCCCAAACCCTCATAATGTCTTTATACAACCACATCTAATAAGGCCCAACAACACTAGTAACCCCACTTGAGCTTGTACTTCCTTTCCACCATTCACCTATAGACTCTCATTATCCAATGTGAACCTCCAAAGCCACTTGCCAACAAAGCTTTGTTGAATATATCCAAACATTGTAACAACCAAACTGCCTTTTTTGTTAGGCATGAATATGAATTCTCAATCCAAAGAATAAGGTATACTTGAACTCCTCCCCAAAGGAATCCCTTTGCAATTCTCCATCCTCGTTGCCACAAAACAAGGTATGGTAAACACCAACATCAAGTAATAGCAAGGCTAGAAAGAGCATTTTTATTCAATGACACATTGCTCCCTTTAGATAATTTTTTTTTTTTTTATTATCAGCTCCCTTTAGATAATACTGTTTTTTCCAAGGAGCAAGGCTGCACTCAAATCTCTTTAACCACACCACATCATACAACTTTGGCATTGAAAGAAGACCCAAGAAGCATGCCTAAGTAGAAGGTAGGCAATGAATCAACCCGACAGACAACCCCAAATTCCTAGCAAAATTGCCCAAGTTGACCATATCCCCTATGACAATAATTGTGCTCTTAGTCAAATTAACATCTGTACCTGAGATGACCTCAAAGCCAACAAGTGCACATCTCAAGCACCTAAGCTCAACTTCTTTGGCATCACAAATAGCAAAGACAATCAGACACAGAAATCTAGTATTCCCCTTTACTAACCATCTGGAAACCATGGATTAGCCCCCCATAACCACTCTTTGCACCATATAACTGAAAGACTCCATCACAGTTATAAAGATGAATGAAAAAGTCGTTCCCCATTGCAGGATACAATCGACACTCCAATCATGGTCGACCAACTCTCTATCTGAGCATGTCCCCAATTCCCTTCACACATTTAGTTCCAAGTGTTAAGCATGCCCCCACTCTCTGGTCGAGCATGCCCTCCATGGCTCATGTTCCATTTTAGCTTGCCTAGGTTGAGTGTTGTTCTAGCAGAGCACATCTCCAATATATTAATCAAAGGAGACCTTGATGTTCTTCTGCCTGCCTACCTAGGGTGTGAGCAAGTCCTAAATCCATCTTGGGGTTGGTTCCTCGGTTACTGCACACGGGCTCATAAAAAATTTGCAAATTGATAGCTAGAGCTAAGGGATTTTCAAAGTTACTTGAGTTATCCCCCTTGGGGTGGCTCTATTTTGACCAGTCTTAGACAAGAGAGGTCATCACGAGAAGATAATACCACATTTGACCAAGACATTTTTTTTATCTATTACTAAATTCCCAAGATTTTATCTTAACCCTAAATAGCTAGCACAAAGGTTTAGTTTTATCAAGACATGGAGCAATTATTAAAGCAAGACCGAACTTCTTTAAGCACCAATTTGTTTTTTCAATTCAACATCAAAACCATTTCATTATATTTCTTTTATTTCAACATAATCAGGTCAGGTTATTGCCCAATTTGTCTTTGCAGATATCCGATTCCAACAAAGGTAATAATTTGTTACACCCCCTTTAGTGTGCAACCACAACTTCACCAACAAAGAAAGAAATTATTTTATTCTTGCTTGATATATGTGATGACAAGTTATGAACACATTGAATTATTACAAAACATGGGAAAAAATACAGAAATAAATTCTCTAAAACCCTTACGTTGGCTGAACCTAAGTAATGCCATACCATTACCATCTGGACATCAAAAACCAAGCTAAAAGAAACATTTAGCTGTGTTTGGATCAAGGACTTGAAAAGGGACTTGTAGAGGGAAACGAAATAAAGAATGAAAAAGTGAATGAAATGGAAGCTTCTCTTTTTTTTTCTTCTTTTTTTTTAGCTTTCAACTTCCCTTTTCCTTTTTCTCCACAAATCCCCACTCAAATTTTATCCAAGCACAGCGTTTTAGTAAGCAAAAAGATAACACATCCTAATTGTGAGAATAAACAAGTACCAAGACTTTAAAGCAATTGTAAGTTCTATACATCACCTAGCTAAGCACCATATTACAGGAAATGTAAAACGACATACAAGCTAACCCAATTCACATCAAAATTTGATAAACAAAACAATGCGAATC
The DNA here is from genome assembly GCA_022316695.1 of Camellia oleifera. Classification (NCBI taxonomy): domain Eukaryota; kingdom Viridiplantae; phylum Streptophyta; class Magnoliopsida; order Ericales; family Theaceae; genus Camellia; species Camellia oleifera. The sequence continues at coordinate 157,890,072 of CM039308.1, read as the reverse complement.
GAAAACATCTACAAAACCCCATTTCCTCAAACCCTAAGCACAACACAACGTAGACAAATTTATGATAATCCCAGTCAGAAAATCAATAGATCATGCAAAACCGAAGAAACCCAGAAAGTAAATAACAGATAAGCTATGAATACTCACAGAAAAACAACAGAAGCATAATGAGAACACCGCGATGAAGCCATCCTTCTCTCATGTCTGCTATATTGCTCATGCCCCAAAAAGAAAGAAACTCACAAATGATCAAAAAGATTGAAGAACACAACTGGGTAAAGATTGTTTAGACAATATTAGACTATGAATTCAGAGAAATGATTGGGGATAAGAAGAAAGAATAGAGCAGAGTAGAGAGAGTGTGTATTGGGTGAGTGACATGGATGAGCAAGCTAAGTGTGGGGACGGAAAGCCGTGATCAACAATAGCTGTTCACATTTGAGACTCTGATTGACCACATATGAAGTGAGTGAAGAACTTACAACTTGTGCAGGAAAATCCATGAGCTGTTCACATTTGTTTTTTGTTTTGTTTTGTTTGTATTCTCAAATATGACTCATACGCTTCGCACATGAGAGCTAGAGAACCCCCTCCCCCCTAGCCCCAAGGCCTATTTGATTCTAGGATATAGAGGGTGAAATTGGATATTATATATTATGGGAAATATTTCATATTTGTAATTTTTTTTAAAGTAGATATAATATACTATGGGATTGTATATCTCCCAAAATTGGAGGATATACAATTGTAGACCCGACTTTCTTCACGTGCCCCCCTTTCAGAGAAGGCGTGAATTGGTCTTACTACAGTTCGGACTCCTGTCACGGTTCTGAATCTAATCTCACAAAGTGCAATGTGAGACTGATAAACACCAAAGAGTTCAAATCTGGCAATTGGTTTTGGAAAATCAATTTTGAATCAAAAAGCGCCAAACATGGACTGCTTTGCCAGATTACAGAGTCACCATCTAAATATTTTATTTTTGGGAAATTTAGGAAACCCTGACTCGTGCCAAAGGCCACGTGTCCGTCATCACCAAAGTTGCCTCGGCTCGGGAACTTGGGTACGAGAGGGGAAGGTCCTGAAATGAGCACCCCCGCTCGCTCGATCAAAGGATCGGCCTCTACTAAGCATGATATTTTGTTTTATAAACACATGTGTTCTTATTCTGGTTATTAGCTAATATTACTATGTGATGTGCATAGCATACAAGTAAAGACTCAATCACGAGAATTGGAACAAAACAACTCATTTTTGTTTTTGAAAATGGTTTGAAAGTGTTACTCGCAAGTAGGCTAAAGCGCGGATTTGCCACCCTCAAGTGGGCTTTAAAATATGATTTTGCCACTCCGTAAAGTGGGCTTAAAACTCGCATTTGATGAATTGTCCCAATTCAGGCAATCAAGCCTTCACCCACAGGCATTCAAGCAATTAATCACTTAAGCAAATAGCCTCATGATAAGTATGCTATCATGGCAACACTCACACTCATGTAAGGATGCTAAAGCGTAAAACTCACAGTATACTCCAAGCCAAAACAGAAAACTAGTTAGAAATCAATGCATGATCCTAACTATGTTAACAATGCCTAATGCAACACATACAAAATGTAGCTAAATAGGCTCAGCTATCTAAAATGGCATATGAAGGCAACACTTGATAACATGCTGTGAAACACGTATTCAAATAGGTATTGAAATACGATGCAGTTTGAATGATGTGCCGAGCCCGATACATGCAAGACAAATGAATGATGCACGCATGCAAAGCATAAGGTTTGCTAATTGAAAATGACCCTAAACTAACCATCAAAAGCTGATAAGTAAAAGGGAGAAAGAAGTGGGGATGGAAGACATGCACACACACGCACGCTTATTACAACAATACGCCCTTTCGAAGTAGGGTCCGAATAATTAAGCTAAGCTAGCTACGCTAAGCTAAGCTAACTATTACAAGTAAACTAATTAACTAACTCTAGCTAATTAATTATTACAAACCAAATGAGATTGAATAACTAGCTAATCTAAGATAATTAGAATATTACAAAGACGAATTAAATTAGCTAAACACAATAACTAATTAATTACAAAACCAGTAAATTAACTAGCTAAGAAAGCAGTAAAATGGCCTCGGGGGAGGGAGACATGCATGCTCGGTGTGCTTTGCCCGAAAATGCATTGCCTTGCCATGAGTTGCCTCTGTTTGCACTCACTATGATCTCAGGACACTACACAAACTTCCATATGGCTTCTACCCCAAAATAGGAACACTTTGGACAATTTCTCCTTCAGGTGGCCGGCCGGCCACCTCAACTGGTCGGTAGGCTACTTCAACTGGCCGGCCGGCTAGTACAAGTGGTTAGCAGGCTAGTGTAAGTGGCCGGCCGGCCACTTTTCTTTCCAGAATCCTGCCTTTGCTGCAACAGAGAGCAATAGAGCCAAGGCAATGTATTTGGCTAGAAATGTGTGTACTACCACCCTCTTCATCATGTCTCAAGCTCAAAGGAGTGTGGTACTTGGCTCTTAAGCCATCAATCAAGCATCTTAATGCATGATGGATCAAAAACCAAGCTCGTACAAGCTTGGTGAATGCGCACATAAGACTCAAAGTGCCTCCACCCTATCATGCATGATCAAAGGTGTTGGCGACCAAGAAATGCAACACGTTTCATCACTTTAAGTATGAAACGTCTCGCATTTCTTGTGTTTGGATTAACATCCGATCCAAACACATGCAATGCAACACACATATGTTATCTTGGCATATTTTACTTGGCTCAATTCTTGTTTACTCATTTACATTATCAAACCATTCCTTAATTGGTTAAGTCCAATTGTGAAAAGTCCTCTAATTTGAAAGATGACCTAAGCTTTGAGTGCCTTGAGCATGAAAAAAATATCATGCTATTGGTTAGTAGAAATCCTCAAGAGAAGATTAAAACCAATAGGCATGAATGCCTCAAGTTCATGTTCAAGCCAACAAGGGCTTAAGGCCACTTTCAAAGTGAATCAAAGTTTGAAACAATGGAGTGTAATAACACACATTTTAGCACTGAAATAGCATACTAAGTGACTTAAAAACAATGCAAACAACTCATGCAATGCATGCTCAAAGGCTTAACTCATTAAGCTAATGAAAGGGGTTATGCCACCACCTTACAACACAAGCCTCAAAGGGCTAAATTAAATCAAAACAGACCTCAAACATGCCAAAACAGTGGCCAAATCATGCTGAGATTAAAGTTTACAAGGCAAGAAAATCATGCATACCAATTGACCAACAAGCAAGGCATAAGGCTTAACTTTTAGAAGCAATGAAGGAGTAACACATGCAAGAGTATGACAATGGTATAAGCTCTGAAATTACAAGCTAAATGATGCCATATCATGGAAATAACTCAAACAAAGCATGCTAGAGAGCCCAAAACATAAAGCTAGCAAAGCCAACTATACCATAGCCATACAAGACAAGCCTCAAAGGACCAAGGCCATTCAAAATAGAGCTAAAGCATGCTAAAATAAGGCCAAAAATATGCTGGAATCAAGTTAACATATGCTAGAACGATGGACTAATTCATTAGGCATTCAAGGCTATTAAACAAGATTACACTACAAGTGTAAGAAGCAAACAATAGGTGGCCAAACCAGCCAAAAATAGAGTTAGAGCAAGTCCAAAAAGTCACAAAAACATGCTTGAACTAAGCTTCAAAGAGGGAGAAACACATGCTCACTTGATAGGCCATCAACACATGCAAGCAAGACATGGGGAGAGGGGACCACCCCCTCCCATTTTGGACCTTAAAACCACATTTTCACCACTGAAATTCCTCTGGAATTCAGTGGTTAAAAGGCCAAAAAGAGATTACCTCAAAAGCTTAGAAAGGAAGCTTAAGAGGCTTTACAAGCCAAAGAGCAAAAAAGGGGAATCACCCTCTAACCACACAAGGCTCCAACCAACACTTAGAGACCTTAAAAAAATAGAACTTTTTGAGACTAAAACCAACTTCAAAGATGCATACAAAGATGGCAAAGAAATGAACTTAGAACAAAGCTTAAAAGGGTGGAATTCTTACCCTTGAAGCACAGCAAGAAGACAGCAAGCTTCTGAGCCAAAACTAAGCCAAAACAACTCCAAGGAGCTCAAACAAGGCCTCCAAGATCTTCAACACTAAGGTGAAGGCGTTTGACTAGGTGTTTTAGCGCAAATGTATGAAGAAAACTCACTTTTAAGCTCAATATAACACTATAGAGAGAGAGAGAGAGAGAGAGAGAGAGGGGAAATTTAGCTCTGAAATTTTGTGAACCTCTCTAAATGGGAAGGGAGCTCCCCTTATATAGAGCAAGCAAGCAAAAAGGCTTGCTTGATCCCTCCATACACGTGTATGGATGATGAGTTTCAGTGAGCCACAACTGGCTTAAAATATTTGAAAATATCTAAAAAGGAGAAAAATTGGCCGCCGGCCAGTTAAGGTGGTCGGTCGGCCACTTCCCCTAGTCGGCCAACCACTTGAAGTGGCCTACAAGAGAAAAAAGTGGTCGGCAAGTGCCACAAGTGGCTAGCAAGGCCTTTCCCTCCCCCAAGCAAGAGGGATCAAGGCTTGTTCCAAAAACCAAGGCCAAAACACAAAATGTTAAGAGACTCAAAGACAAGGCACTCAGTCGAGACCCTCGGGCGCTCAAAACAAGCTCAAACATGTGCAATCATCGAGTGCACAACTGATGACGTCAAAGTCTTGAGGTCGGTCAAAAATGGGGCCGGCCACTTCCCCTAGCCGGCCGACCACTTGAAGTGGCCTACAAGAGAGGAAAGTGGCCGGCAAGGCCTTCCCCTCCCCCAGGCAAAAGGGATCAAGGCTTGGCCCAAAAACCAAGGCCAAAACACAAAGTGTTAAGAGGCTCAAAGACAAGGCACTTAGTCGAGACCCTCGGGCGCTCAAAACAAGCACAAACATGCACAATCATTGAGTGCACAACCGATGATGTCAAAGTCTTGAGGTTGGTCAAAAATGGGGTGTCTACAACAATACCATCATCCCCCCATTATATCATATCCCTAGGTTGGGATACGATTTAAAAAGTCTAATTTACCTTTTTGTCTATCTAATATATACACACACTAGGGCTCAAGAAAACATAAGTGGCTCAAACATGCAGCAGAAAAGAAAAGCTCTGGTTTTGCAAATGTAGATCTACTCGATTTTCTGACCGATTTCCGTTAGCAACGCTTTTTTCCGGTGATAATCATCGTTTCCCTCTACTTTGCTCTCTTTTTTTTAAAATTTTTTTATTTTCAAGTTTTGGGTTTTCCGTGTATGATTTTTTATCTAAAACATTTGTGGTTCTTCCACTGATTTTTGTTCAATCGAAACTCTCTTGTCTATGATTTTTGGGACTTTCTAAACCCACTAATTTTTGTTCAATCTAAACTTTCTAAACCCTTTTTTATTTATACAAGGATTTGTTCAATCTGGTTTTTTATTTGTTCAATCTGGCCATTTTTGTAATCTTTGACATAACAATGGATATGTTATCTCTGTTTTATTGTTTGTGGGTATTTGATTATGTCTCTGTTTTTTTTTTTTTTTTAGGGCTTTGATTGTTTTGTAATCAGATTTGATTCAAGAAATAAAAATTTGTCTATGTTTTATTGTTTTATTGTAATAAGATTTTATGTCTCTATTTTATTTTATTTTTTTTCCTCAGCTTTGGTTTAAGCAATAAAAACTTGTTTGTTTTGTACGTAAAAATCTAGGGATTTGATTGAATCAAACTCTTGACCTTAAAAAAAAAAAAAAAAACAAATAATCTATGAAAAGTTTGATTTTTTTACATAATTAGATTTTTTTATATTGGGAAAGGCAGTTTAAAGATTGATTTTTGTTTGATTATCAAAATTTTATAATCAGATTGATTTTTTTTACATAATCTGATTGTCTAGAAAATTATGTCAAAAGTTTGATTTTTGTTGTAGCTTAAAAATCATTCTTATTGAATGCTTCTTGTGGATAAGATTATTTTCTATTAAATCTGATTATTTACATGAATCTGCTGTGAATAGTAGTTAGTATTGATTTAGTTATCTATTAGGAAGGACCTGCAACATATTATATCATTCATGAATTATACTTGTGGAGTTTATATTGTCATTTTGCATGCTGCACTGGAAAGGTTTGAGGCTACAAGAAAAATAAATAGAAATTCTAATCCTTTCAAATAACAAATTGACCACCTAAATAGGTTGGTCAGAGATAAGGATATAGACTGCCTTGAACAACTACAAATTGACCACTTATTTTTGGTGTTTGGAAAGTCTTAAACTTGGGTTTTTTTTTTTTGATTTTTTTCACAAAAAGACAAACTTTTTGCAAAATAAAAAAAAAAAAAACACATCCAAATAAAATATTACATCCAACCCCATAATTATTTCACTTTTTCTCTCACAAATATCACATCCAACCACAAAAAAATCTAACTATCTTTCCAAACACAAAAAAAAATTTCTCCAATAATATCCTACAACTAAAAAAACCTACATAAAAACTCACTTCCCAAACACCCACATTGTATCATCCATGGTTATTTTTAATTATAATGGCTTGGATTATTTTATAAAAATGATGATGAGCAATGAATAACTGAATGAAGATGTTATTTTTTTCATTCAATGATGATTATTTTTGTAAGATAGAATTTTTTAGAATGAATATTAGTTTTTTTTTTTTTGGGTAAATTTATTGAATTTAATATATATATATATATATATTTATCATTATTAGGTGGACATCAATATAATATAAATTTTTTTGTTTGGGAAAATTATTGAATTTAATATGAATCTTTAATTTGTTCAAATAAAAAATAATATGAACTTTTGATTTGCATTAGTTTTTCCTAAACTGAACAATCTGGTTTTGATGGACATAAGGGCAATATGGGTATTTAAAATATATTATAAGGGCAATCTTGAAAATTACTTGTTTATATCCCACAATATATTTTGTAAAACAAACATGATTTGGAAGATATATTATCCAATACATATATCCTATTCATTATATATACTGACTAAATTTCACATCATATTATATCCTCCATTTTATATCCAGTGAAACAAACAGGGCCTAGGTTCTCAAGGGAATGTGGTCACTGTTGTGTTAAAGGTATAGCAGTGACTGTTGTGTATCAATTTGAGGTATATTATGGGCTTATTTTTATGATTTGAACAGTTATTTTTTAGGGTTTGTTGAGTACTTCATGCCTACCAAAAATCATATTAATCGAATATCAATAACTATATGATCGAATTGCATATTTTTTATGCTATTTTTTAAAAGAAAAACTTATTGTTTATTTTTTTGGGTTATCGATCATATAGTTATTGATATCCAATTAATATGATATTTGGTAGGCATAAAATACTCAACAAATCCTACAAAATTAACGGTTCGAATCATAAAAATAAACTCATAATATACCTCAAATTAAAATATAATAATTATTACTGTACCTTTAATACAACAGTGACCCCTTTCCGGTTCTCAAATGGCCCACGGATTAAAAAATCGATATTAGTCAATTCAATCAATTTATCTGATGACCTGTCTTAACTCACTTAAGTATCTATCTCATTCCAATTCATAAAATATGATTTAGGACTTTACATAGAGGTGTTCGAGCTTACCTATAAACTCGGTCCGGAAGAGTCTATAAGGGTAGAATAAAGCTTGGTAGCGCGAATTTCTTCCCCCCGAATCCCCCGAAAGCCCAAAACGATGTCGTTTTGGGCTTTCGTTTTTTTTTTTTTTTTTTCCTTTTTTCTTCCTCCATTTTCGACCTGCAACAGAGGAGGGAGAGGGAGAGGGAGAGGGAGAGGGAGAGAGAGAGAGAAGAAGGGGGGAAGAGAGTCGCCAGCCCGTCGCCGCCGATCGCCCAGCCCGTCGCCGCCGTCGCCCGGTCGACGCAGCCCAGCCCCGCGTCGCTGCCCAGCCCTGCCGTCGCAGCACCACCGCCGTTGCCTCCGGCTCCGGCTCCGCCGTTGCCTCCGCCTCCTCCCACTGGTATGGCCCCCTCCAGTCCCCTCCTCCTCCCCCTTCTTCGTCTTCTTCCGCTGTAAAAAAAAAAAAAAAAAAAAAAAAAAAAAAAAAAAAAAAAAAAAAAAAAAAAGGATTCGGGGTATTCGGGGGAGCTCGGATTCGAGCTCCCAATCACTGCTCATAAGGGTAAATCTAATATTTAATTTGATTTTTTCTATCTAATATTTAATTTGATTTTTTGTTAATATTTTTATTCTTTTTATTTTTATTTTTTTCCCCTTACTTGTAGGTATTATATGTTACTTGATTGTTTTTCGATTATATGAGTTGTAAAAAGGTATAAAAAAAAAAAAAAATCAAAATACTTGAATTATGTTGAAAAGTAAACAAAAAGCAAATAACTGATGAAAATATTAAAAATATGTGAATGAAAAAATGTAAAACTTAATAATATAAGTGTAATGAAAAATGAGTAGCCCGGATCGGTTTGATTTTGGCCCGTAATATTTGGGCTTTTATGGATGGGACATGATTTTAATTTTTTAAATAAGTCAAGTCCGTAGAAGTCCATTAACTAGTCAAAACCTGAAAAATCAGTTAATATATAGGATTTGGACACAATAGTTGCAGGTTGGGTAAACCTGACTTGTTTCATTGATGACCCTATCACCCCCTCAATTAAATAGGGGAGAACAAATCTCGAGTTGGGTTGAGTTCAAGCTAAACTTGCTTTATATAATAAGGAAAAAGAAAATGTATGTATTATATGTACCTTATAATTATAAAAAAAATACAATTTCATACTTTTTGAGTCATAATTAAAATAATGTTATAGCTAAAGAAAAATGATATAACTAAAGGTGCATATAGTATACCCCTTTCAAAAGGTGTTTATAGTAGAATTTTCCTATAAAATAAGAGAATATTTATTATTTCAAGTCTGGTTTAGCTTGATATTGGGCCTATTCTAATCAATCAAAATCTTAGTATAAAAAAAAAAAAAAAATTTAATTAATTACAAAAATTCGTCTACTTAACTCAATGAGTTATTAAATTTTTATTTTTTATTTTTATCTTGAACAGATATTAAATTGTTTAGGTCTTTTTATTTATTATTTAAATTTAAAACGTTAACAAAATTTAAATAAATATTTAAATTTAAATCTTAGAAAGAAGTATATATATACTTTTTTTTGTCTTTTATATTTTTTATTTTATTTTGTAAGTAAAATAATATAAAATTGTAATTAATATTTTATAAATAAGCAGATTAGATTGAATTTGGTTAGAACTCTTTATTGCCAGTCAACCTCACCCTATGAAGAAAATAAATTTTCCAAATAAAAAAACAATCGCAATTGGTAGCTCGAGATTTTTGGCTCGAAATTGGCTCGAAAAAGTGAGAGAGAAGGAGGATGAGGGAGAGGCTGGAGGAGGGGCGGAGGAGGAGGAGGGACTGGAGGGGGCCAACATATCGGCGTGGTAGCGGAGGCGGGGGGCGGAGGTGGAGGAGGGCGGGGGCTGCAAGGTAGAGGCTGTGACGACGATCGGTGGATGCGGGGCTGCGACGATCGGGCAAAGGCGACGATGGAGGGCTGCAACGGCGGGTGGAGGGCTGCGACGGACGACCTGCCTCCTCTCTCTCTCTCCCTCTCTTCTCCCTCTATTTCAGACCAGCATGACGAAGAAGAAGAAGAAGAAAAAAAAAGACAGCCCAAAACGACGTCATTTTGGGCTGTTGAGCCAAAATCGAGCCAGAATTTCGAGCTACCAAAAAATTATCAATGTGGGTTGATTGGACAACATGAACAGACCATCAGATCAATGACCACCCTATCTAAACCCAACATCAAGGCACTTTACTCATGTTTGTTTGGATGGACATGAATTTAGAATTAGAGTAATGGTTTAATAAAATTATTAATCTGATATTTGGTTAAACAAGTAAAGTACAAATTAATAATTCATCTGAATATAGTATCCCATATATGATGAACTATTCAATCCTATAGAAAGGGGTGGGATATAACTTGGAGGACCAAGCCAAAGTCAGGACTATTAATCTCTTCTTATAATCCTACATCAATCTAAACATAGGATATGATACACAATCCAAAGGAATTCGTAATCCTAAAACTATTAGTTATAGGAATGATAATCTAATCTAATCTAATCCAATCCAATCTGCCCAAACAAACATGGCCTTCTTGGACTATGATTGTGATACTTTTTAAATGGAATGTATTCAAATATGAAGGAAAAATTACCTACACTCCTTTGAGATTTAGTTAAATTATGAATTTTCCCATAAGATTTCAGAAATTACATTCCGTCTCTCGATGTTTATATTCGTATAACAATTTAACCTTTGTTGTGAAGTAAACATTAGGAATTGTTGACAAAAATATGCTGACATCACGAAAATAGATCTTGATGGACGATATTACCCCTAGTACATTTCCAAAGAACTAAACAACTTGATTTAACGTGAAATTCTTTTGATAAGTCAACAAAATTTACAAAAGAAATTACGTTAGATGGAAAAAGAAATTAGTTCCATTTAGTTTAGTTTTTGAATCATGATTTGAGTTTTGAGTTATATGTTGAGTTTTGAGTTTTTGAAATGAGTAATAAAAAGAGTAAAGTTGTTGGTTATGTATTTGAGTTTTGAGTTTTTGTGTTTTGAGTTGTATTTTGAAATTTTTTGAGTTTATTTTTTTTAAATATTTAAATATTTTCTTAATTTTATTTTTTTAGGGTAAATATTTTTTATTGTAAATATTTATTTTTTTAATCTGCGCTGTATTTACTACATTCGCGCATTGTATTTTTTTTAAAAATATTTTAAATATATAATTTTTATTTTTTTAATTTTATTTTATTATTTAAATATATTTTTTTGAATATTTTTGAATATTGTTTTAAAATTTTATAAAATTTTGAATCGCCCATATATATCTAAATCATGACAAATTATTTGGCAGATACTTAAATAATAACAGAATATAATAAAATAAAAGAATATTTTTTTAAAAAAAACAATAAATAAAAAATAATTTAAAGAGAAAAATAATATATATATATATATATTTATTTAAGTAGATTTATGTAAAAAGTTTTGAAAATAATTTTGAAATTTTTTGATTCAAATCATGATTTGAGTTTTAAACCAAATGCTACTTTAGTTTTTGGAACCATATTTGATTTGTAGTTTAGAAAAAAAAGTTTCAAAATTGCTTTTTGAAAAAATGAAACTAATTTAATAAAAATATATTTAATTTGTAAAAATTATTTCTAACCTCTCGAAAATAAAATTATATAAAATGATAATTATTTATTATTTTTTTATTTCTTAACCAAATTAATTTTTAATTTTTAAAAAAAAATTCTAAAACAAGTACTGAACAACTATTGACGGACTTGACATGATCTATCAGCCAAATATCATCATTTCTCTACATAACACAATTATGAACATTTTAATCAATTTACTATCTCTGTCAACGACTTTAATTGCAATGTGATGGGATGTAATTTTTGAAACCTTAGGGAGAAATTTGTAATTTAGCTAAACTTCAAGGCAGACGGGTGTAGGTAATTTTCCCTAAACATGCAACAACATATATATATATATATAAATTAGCAAGATAAAGCAAGAAAAAAAATTGTTCGGTAGAGTTTTCAAAGTGGGTCTATAAATAAAATTTAAAGATTATTTTTATATAAAAAATAAAAAATAAAAAATAATCATTATTTTCATATAAGTTTTTATTTTTGAGAGAATTTTTTTAAATTTAAATTATCTTTTCATTATATATTTTTGACAAAATAATTTTTAATTTGTTGAAAAGAATTCAAAAAAACAAACCCCTTTATTTAAAACTATAATACTACATACTCATAATTTTTATTAAAAATTTTATACAAAAGTATCGGTGAAATTATCAGTTCGTGGATCGTATAAAGTCCGTCTTAAGATCCTCGGGGTCTAAGACGAAATTTAAAAGTGGGCAGTTCATATATTAAAAGAAAAAAAAAAAGTATTTATTCAAAATTTTAACTTGAAGGTGTATAATGTAAATTCAAAATTGGTGTAATTTGATGTAAGCCAAAGTTTGATGAACGTGATTTATAAATATATTTTCTTGAGTTAATTTTTAAAAATATATAGTATTATTGTGTACATAATCATAAAAAAATTTGTCGATAAAATGAAACTGTTAATTTTTTTTTTTTTTTTTTTATACTAATACTCACATAAAATATGCTTGCATATGGCTATGTTTGGGATAATTTTTTTTGGTTATTTTAACCACAAAAAGACAAAATACATTAAAAAGTTAATAAAATAAATATCACATCCAAATCATAATCATTTCATTTTTTCTCTCACAAAAATAAAAAAAGTCAAAAAGTCCATCACAAACAAGACTGTTTAGCCCCAAACTAAAATAGCAAAAAATCTAAAAAGCCAAACCACATCCAAAACGAAAGCTTAATAACTAAAATTATATACTAAAATTTGTTTACACATATTAAGACATGAAACAAAATAATTAAAAACTAAAAAGTATAAAAATGTAATCTTGTTACTTTATAATTTAGTAAATATTTACAATAAGAAAAATGTAACGCCCTCAAAATATGATATAAATCAACTCAAGAGATTCACAAGCATAATATGAAATGTATTACTTTCATTCATCAGAGTTTATATTACAAAAGAGATTACATGCATTATACTTTCACAAATATTCATTCTGAAACTACAGCATGTAACACTAATTTAATAACAATAAAATAAATATCCTACGAGTTTACAACAAAAGTGAGAGTCATAAGCTCTTTACAATTAAAGCCCTCGACTTAAGAAGAAAACATATAAACATATAGATAACAAAAATAGAGCCTTCAGCCCTGTCCTATCAAACTATGCTCTTGGAGGTGGCATGTCACCTGTACCTGAAAATGGTTTCCCAAGTAGGGTGAGTTAAAACCCAGTAGAGATATACTAAAACAATATATGAGAATTAACTAAGATATCAACATTAGATAAATGTTTAATACTTGCAAACCAACTTACACCCTTTCTATGATCAATCAATATCGACATCTATATTTCAGTCAATTTCTGTTCATTAATCCAAATCAATTTATTGATATAGTTCATCATAATCTAAACAATTTAAAACGAGACTACAACTCATTTATTAACACTTCAATAACAATAATTATTCAAACACTTCCATTTTCTTGCCATTTTACGGAATCACATCCGAGAGAATCGGTAGACACACACACACACACACACACACACACACACACACACACACACACATATATATAAAATTTTGGGACTTTCACTCTGGATACTCCGGCCAACTTAATTTTCAATGGAGTCCATCCCCTATCTCCTCCCAAACAATGGAGTACATTCCTCTATCTCCTCCTAAACAATACATAGACAATGTATTAAAAAGCGTTGTCATATACAATGACTGACCAAATCACATATTCAATAGTTTAATCAAAACATCATATTCAAAGACATAATTCAAATGATTAGTTTTAATTCACCTAATCATCATTCAGTTTCTTCAACAATCATAACTATCTTCCACTGATAGCCCAAAACAGATATTTCTAAACAGATAAACAAATCTATCAAACAGATAATTTGCCAAATTTTCCATAGGTGGGTGATTTATTAAATCCAACTACACCATTCATTTATACACCTCTCCAATTTCACTGTTTTCCACATCAATCCTATTATTTATACAAAATAATTTATTTAATCCAAATTAGGGCAAGTTTTTTCCCTTTTACAAACAAAAAACCCTAGTTTCATCCAAATCCTACCAAATCCCACCATTTATACAAAATGACAAACACCTAGGTTAAAACTCATATTAAAGAGTAGAATATCCCTACCTCAAATATAGGAGCCCAAAGGAGAAAATGAGGAACTTCGAAGGTGCCCAAAACTCAACTTTTCTTGGATCAAATGGAAGCCCACGAGTTGTTCTACATTTTTCTCAAAGGAAGTAGGGTAGAGGTGCTTGAATCTTGAAGTATTTGTAGAGAGAGAGAGAGAGAGAGAGAGAGAGAGAGGCTACCAGATTAGGGTTTTGAGTGAAAAGAGATACAAAAGTGATACAAAAATCCTCTATTGCAAACTGATATACACAGTCCTCGCTCGAGCGAATGAGTCGTCGCTCGAGCGACCAGACACAACAAGTGACCTCGCTCGAGCGCAAGAAGTGTTGCTCGAGCGCAAAATGCAAAGCTTCAGGTCTGCCACAGACGCACACGCAAGCTCGAGCGCAAGAAGTCTCGCTCGAGTGAAGAAGCAATTTCACTAGACTCGCTCGAGCGCAACAAGCTTCGCTTGAGCGAAGAACTTCCCTTTCCCAGAAAAAACTGTGTCTAGGAGAGAAACCTGAAGACCCTCAAACCTCGTTCGAGCACAAGAAACCTAGCTCGAGCGAAGAAGCCAATTACACAAGGCTCGCTCGAGCGCAAGAAGCTTTGCTCGAGCGAAGGAGCCAAAATCTGGGCAACAACAACCTAGACCAAGTAACAACCAACCTGTTTCAAACTCGCCCAACAAGTTCTAAAGCTCAAACACAAAGGGTCAAAGGGGGAAAATAAGATACAGACACAATAAGCAACCGCGAAACTCGAGTCTGGAACATAATAAAGGCCGGGGCAAAACCAGAATCGCTATAACCTCCCTTCTTTAAAGAGTTTCGTCATCGAAATTTTAGTACAAGTTTCAAAACTATGATTACCAAATTTTCAAATGCTTTTAACTCAATTCACGACATCATGACCCACCCACCGGTCATCCAATCTCTCCATAATAGAACAAATCCACAACATAACACTCAACATATATTACCAATATGCATCTTTCAAATTTTAACAAGTTCCAATACATATATCTCAGATTTTCAAAACATATTCAATGTTTATGATCAGTTTGCATTTCCAAAACTAGATAATATATACAATGTTCAAGTTAAACTTGCATTTCTGAAACATTTTTAACATTTATAATGTCTTTATAATCCAAAACATATACAATGTTTTATAGTTCATAAACAAAACTAAAATCTCAATGTATACTCAAACATCAATAAATAGGTCTGGATATTTCCTTCCGGACTTTCAATTCACGCTCCCAAGTTGCTTTCTTAACCCCGTGATGCTTCACAATACTTTGACCAAGGGAATTGTCTTGCCTTGTAAGACTTGGTCTCGTCTATCCAAGACTCTCACCGGTCTCTCCTCATATGAGGCATCCTCGTCTACCTCTAAGTCGGTCCAATCCAGCACATGCGATGGATCCAGCTCATACTTCCGAAGTATACTAATATGAAACACATTATGCACTCCGAAAAGTTATGGCGGCAATGGTAAACAATAGGCAACCTCCCCAATCAGCTCAAGGATCTCAAAAGGGCCAATAAACCGAGGGGATAACTTCCCACTCTTCCTAAATCTTATCAAACCCTGTCTAGGTGATATTTCAAAAAGACATGATCACCCACCTCGAATGATAAAGGTCTCCTTCTATGGTCGGCATAACTCTTTTAGCGACTCTAGGCTGTAACCAACCTCTTACGAATAAGTGCCACTTTCTCTATCGTTTCCCGCACCAACTCTAGGCCCAACAAAGGTGTATCACCCATCTCGGCCCAACACACAGGAGACCTACAGGGTCGGCCATATAAGGCCTCAAACGGTGCCATGCCAATACTCGATTGGAAACTGTTATTGTAGGAAAATTCTACTAAGAGTAAGTGTCTCTGTCACGACCCTTTAAAGTCAAGGATACAGCCTCGAAGCATATCCTCAAGGATTTGAATGGTACACTCGAACTGTCCGTCAGTCTGAGGATGGTAAGCCGTGCTAAAAGTCAATCTAATGCCCAAGGCACTCTGCAAGCTCTGCCACAACCGAGCAGTGAAACGCGGATCTTTGTCTAAAACGATCATCATAAGGACCCCGTGCAACCTCACTATATCCCGAATATACAAGTCAGTAAGGTAATCTACTGAATCTCTTACGCACATAAGAATAAAATGTGCTGACTTAGTCAGTCGATCAACTACCACCCAAATGGCATCACTACCTTGTTGAGTCCTTGGAAGGCCCACAACAAAATCCATCGTGACATGCTCCCACTTCCACTCAGCTATAGGCAAGGGTTGCAACAAACCCGCTGCCCTCTGATGTTCGACCTTCACTTACTGCCAAATAAGGCACTTCGATACAAACACTGCCACATCCTTCTTCATACCTCTCTACCAAAACTGGCAACTCAGATCATGATACATCTCTGTGCCTCCCGGGTGCACTGCAAGGCATGAATAATGAAACTCTCGGAGTACTTCCTCTCGCAAGACTGCGACACCAACAAACGGTCACGGTATCTCACACTCAGATTGGGATACACAGTCAAACCCTTTTTTACCTTTCCACTGGAGATCTTCTCTTGGAGGGATTCTACCTCAAAGTCACCCCTCTGCGCTTCTAACACTCGGTTCACAAGTGTAGGTTGTGCAACCACAGAGAACAAGACTGTAGACTCAACAAACTCGCCTAGATGCAAGTTAAACTCCCCAAGAGCACCCAACATCTCCCATTCCCGGATGGCAATACAAGCCATACTGCCAATATATTTCTTATTCAAGGCATCGGCCACTACATTGGCTTTCCCCGGATGATAATGTAACTTCAAATCATAATTCTCTATGAACTCCATCCACCTTCTCTGCCTCAAGTTCAAGTCTTTCTGTGTAAACAGATATTTCAGACTCTTATGATCAGAAAATACCTCAAATCTCTCGCCATACAGATAGTGCCTCTAAATCTTCAGGGCAAAAATGACAGCTACTAACTCTAAATCGTGAGTAGGGTAGTTCATCTCGTGTGTTTTCAACTGCCGTGAGCCATAGGCTACTACCTTTCCTTCTTGTATCAATACACAACCCAAACCCTCTCGTGAGGCATCATAATACACTGAATAGCCCAAACCCCTCTCTAGAATAATCAAGACTGGAGCGGTAATAAGTCTAACTTTAAGCTCTTGGAATGACTTTTCACAAGTCTCACTCTACACAAATTTGACCCATTTCCTCGTCAGCCTAGTCAAAGGCGAAGCTAATTTGGAGAAATCCTTCACAAACTGACGATAATACCCGGCCAACCCCAAGAAACTACGGATCTCGATAGCATTCTTAGGTTATGCCCAATCCTGCACTGCCTTTATCTTGGATGAATCTACAGTCACCCCTTCCCCGGATACCACATGGCCTAAGAACTTAACCTCTCTTAGCTAGAACTCACACTTCCCGAAGTTAGCATACAACTTATGGGCTCTAAGTAACTCGAGCACCACTCGCAAGTGTTCCTCGTGCTCCTCCTCAGATGGTGAGTAAATCAAGATATCATCCACAAAGATAGCCACAAAACAATCTAAGAACTCTCGGAAGATTCAGTTCATCAAGTCCATAAACACAGCTGGGGCATTGGTTATCCTAAAAGACATCACCGGAAACTCATAATGGCCATACCGCATACGGAATGCCGTCTTCGAGATATCCTCCTTCCTGACCCTCAACTGATGGTAGCTCGATCTCAAGTCTATCTTAAAGAAATAGCAAGACCCTTTTAACTGATCAAACAGGTCATCTATACGAGAAATATGATACTTGTTCTTAATCGTAACCCGGTTCAACTTTCGGTAACCAATACAAATTCTCAAGGCTCCATATTTCTTTTTAGCAAAGAGGGCTGGTGCTCCCTAAGGCAAAGTATAGGGCAAATAAAGCCCTGATCTAGTAATTCCTAAAGTTGAATCTTCAACTCACTTAACTCAGCTGGCGCAAACCGATACGGTGCCATAGAAATTGGTGCTGTGCCAGACACTAAATCAATAGAGAACTCAATCTCTCGGTAAGGTGGTAAACTAGTAAGATCCTTGGGGAAGACATCCGAATATTCACAAACCACTCTTGGTAACTCGACCCGAACTTCATCATACTCTCAACTCAGGAAGCTAGCAAGAAGACAACTAAGTTCACTCTGCTCCTATGGATCATACACCGGTGGTAAAACTCTGCTAGTCCGATCTCTCAAGAAATGAAAACAATCACCGCTCAAGGTACATACAGTAACCCTCTGACGGTAGCAATCTATAACAGTCCGGTATGACGATAACTAGTCCATATCCAAAATAACATCAAAACTAGTCATATCCATCAATACAAAAGAAAATGGAAGCCGGCAATCGGTGACCTCTATATCACAGCCCTGACACCTCTATTTCAAAACCATCTCACCCCAACAGGTGACATAACACAAATAGGAGATGCTAACTGTGCCAACTCCAACCCCAAAACTGATGCAAATGTAGAAGATATAAAGGAGTGGGATGCACCCATATCAATTAACACATTAGCAACCGAGTTGCAAAATAAAAAGGTACCTCTCACAACAAACGGAGCCGATACAAGATCTGGCGCGGTAACAACATACACGCGTCCCGAAGTTCTTTGATCTACCTGCTCACCCCTTGGAGCATAAGACTGTTGCACTGACTGAGCCGAAGAGAATCCCTTATTAGCCCTCGAGGCTTGTACTGACTGCGCTGGCTGGTGACTCTATGTTTGCCTTGAACCAGACGCATCAAATATGCCACCCAACTGTGGGCAAAACCTCTTCAAGTGTCCCGCCTGCCCACACTGATAACAAATGAGCGGCTGGCCTCTACCCTAACTCTGGCCTTGAGAACAAGCCGAAAATGAAGTTGCTCGCTGCCTTCCTCCATTCTATGGGCAAGCTGGAGACTTGTGGCCCAACTGACCACATTTGTAACAGGTGATGCCTCCCTGACCACCTTTCCTAGAATTCGAACTCGGCACTGGAAAGGTAGATCTCAAATGCGCTCCTTGGGACTGCTGAAGGTTGGAACCCCTCTGCCTCTTACTGTCCCCCTGACCATCCTGACTCCTCTTGGAGCCCCTCATTCTCTCCTCCTCCGCATGGATAATAGTCTCAAGATGGGCTGCAGCCTCCATGAGGTGCTTATAGTCTCTAATCATGGACCTGACAACTCTAAATATGAGTCCCGTCCTCAGTCTCTTCTCGAACTCCAAACAAAGGCATTCCTCAGTCGCCACTAACTCTGGTGCAAACCTAGACAAGCTAGTAATGGTGGCCTTAAACTCAGCCACTGGTGTATTCAACTACACTAACCTGGAGAATTGATCCCTCAACTTCTCCCTCACTGTAGCAAGCAAGTACTTGTCCTGGAAGGCATCAACAAAAGCTTCCCAAGTCCCTCCAATGCGCCCCCGCACATACTTCCACCACTGACCCGTGTCTCTCTTCAGCTGGAAGGACGCCAAGTCCACTCTCAAACTTCCGTCTTTGATGCCGAGCATCTCAAATGTCTTCGTCATTTGCTCCAACCACTCGTCAGCCTTCAATGGCTTATTGGGATCACCCAAAAACTCATCCGGATTTGACTGGAAGAACTCCCTCTTCAGGAAAGATGGCCCTGCCTCAGCTACTTGGGCCTAGACTTGATTCTCAGTCTTGAGAATGTCCATAGATTCCCTCAATGCTTTGGCCATCTCACGGGCTAAGACGTCCATGGCCTGCTGACTAATTGGTTCGGCCACATTGGCCTGACCAACTCCTTCCTCCTGCGCCAGAATCTTATCCGGTATAGGCATCTCGTGCCTCCTAGGCCTACCACTCCTACCACCACGACCTCATCCTGACATCTTAATAAAGGTAACAAGAGATATTAGCACATTTACAAATGTGCCGAAGCTATCTCATTCGCGTTCTAATTCGGTGGACAACTGTAATTCACTCCACATAAGCACATTTCATTTCTGGATAATGACCGTCCCCTGGCATTGCTAGAGTTCCAGTTAGAAACGGTAGTGATCAAGTGCCTTTCCAACAGGACTCCCAGAAACCCATGGACCCGATCAACATCTCAGAAATTAAATCTCATACCCATATAGTCACATAAACATGTTATCAGATAAGCACATAACATCATATTTAAGTCTCTCACAAGCGAGACAAACCCATTGTGGTATTAGCCACTTTCTACGTACCCAAAGTATTCAAACCCAGTACGCTCTAATACCAAGTTGTAACGCTCTCAAAATATAGTATAAATCAACCCAAGAGATTCACAAGCATAATATGAAATGTATTACTTTCATTCATCAGAGTTTATATTACAAAAGAGATTACATGCATTACACTTTCATAAATATTCATTCTGAAACTACAGCATGTAACACTAATTTAATAATAACAAAATAAATGCCCTAAGGGTTTACATCTTTCCAAGAGATAACTTGGTTACAACAAAAGTGAGAGTCATAAGCTCTTTACAATTAAAGCCCTCGACTTAAGAAGAAAACATATAAACATATAGGTAACAAAAATAGAGCCTTCAGCCACGTCTTCTCAAACTATGCCCTTGCAAGTGGCATGTCACCTGTACCTGAAAATGGTTTCCCAAGTAGGGTGAGTCAAAACCCAATAGAGATACGCTAAAACAATACATGAGGACTAACTAAGATATCAGCATCAATAAATGTTTAATACTTGCAAACCAACTTACACCCTCTCCATGATCAATCACTATCGACATCTATATTTCAGTCAATTTCTATTCATTTATCCAAATCAATTTATTGATATAGTTCATCATAATCTAAACAATTCAAAACGAAACTACAACTCATTTATTAACACTTCAATAACAACAATTATTCAAACACTTCCATTTTCTTGCCATTTTACGGAATCACATTCGAGGGAATCGGTAGACACACACACACACACACACACACACACACACACACACATATAAAATTTTGGGACTTTCACTCTGGACACTCCGGCCAACTTAATTTTCAATGGAGTCCATCCCCTATCTCCTCCTAAACAATGGAGTACATCCCCCATCTCCTCCCAAACAATGATACATATACAATGTATTTAAAAGCGTTGTCATATACAATGACTGACCAAATCACATATTCAATAGTTTAATCAAACCATCATATTCAATGACATAATTCAAATGATTGGTTTCAATTCACCTAATCATCATGCAGTTTCTACAACAATCATAGCTATACTCCACCGATAACTCAAAACAGATATTTCTAAACAGATAAACAAATCTATCAAACATATAATTTGCCAAATTTTCCATAGGTGAGTGATTTATCAAATCCACCTACACCATTTGTTTATACACCTCTCCAATTTATTGTTTCCCACATCAATCCCATTATTTATACAAAATAATTTATTTAATCCAAATTAGGGCTAGTTTTCTCCATTTTCCAAACATTAACCCCAAGACCCAATTTTACCAATTATACACAAGTAACATCATGTTCAAGACCTCACATACATATATGAAGCCAAATATAGAAAATCCCTTTTTCAAAATTCAAATCGAAACCCTAGTTTCATCCAAATTCTCCCAAATCCACAATTTATACAAAATGACAAACACTTAGGTTAAAACTCATATTAAAGAGTAGAATATCCCTACCTCAAATGTAGGAGCCCAAAGGAGAAAAGAAGGAACTTCGAAGGTGCCCAAAACTCAACTTTTCTTGGATCAAATGGAAGCCCACGAGTTGTTTTACCATTTTCTCAAAGGAAGTAGGGTAGAGGTGCTTGGATCTTGGAGTATTTGTAGAGAGAGAGAGGTTGCCAGATTAGGGTCTTGAGTGAAAAGAGATACAAAAGTGATACAAAAATCCTCTACTGTGAACTGATATACACAGTCCTCGCTCGAGCGACTAGACACAACAAGTGACCTCACTCGAGCGCAAGAAGTGTCGCTTGAGCACAGAATGCAAAGCTTTAGGTCTACCACAGACGCACACGCAAGCTCGAGCGAAGAACTTCCCCTTTCCAGAAAAAATTGCGTCTGGGAGAGAAACCTGAAGACCCTCAAACCTAGCTCGAGTGTAAGAAACCTCGCTCGAGCAAAGAAGTCAATTACACAAGGCTCGTTCGAGCGCAAGAAGCCTCGCTCGAGCAAAGGAGCCAAAATCTGGGCAACAACAACCTAGACCAAATAATAACCAACCAGTTTCAAACTCGCCCAACAAGTTCTAAAGCTCGAACACAAAAGGTCAAAGGGGGAAAATAAGATACAAACACAATAAGCAACCTGCAGAACCCGAGTCTAGAACATAATAAAGGTTGGGACAAAATCGGAATCGCAATAAAAAAAAAAAAAAAATCACCCAATCTATTAAAAAAATTAGAAGAAGAAGAAGAGGAAGAAGAAAAATATCAAACAAAATCTAAAATTATAATACCAAATAAAGAGTTAAACAACTACTATAAAATATGAATTAAATATTACTTTTTTTGACATTTTTAGGAGTAAATTTATTAAATAAGTTTACAAATAATTTGTAAGAACTTTTTATTTGAATTGTAAAGTTAAATTACTAAGTTTGAGCCTTTTATTTTGTAGATGGATGCCTCTAATCTAAATATATTTAAAGGTTAATTACACTTTTTATCCTTGTAAATTTCAATTTACTCTGTGTAGTTTTAATTTGAACAATTTGGCATTACACTTTAAGTCTAATTTCAATTTAGTCATTTCATTCAAATTTTTATTAATTTTGTTTACGTGTAAACCTTAAAAAATTGACAAGTGTTCTAAAAATTATTAATATTAACCTTCAATTTAGAGGAAAAAACCAAATTAAAACTTTAAAAAATTGACAAGTGTTCTAAAATTATTAATTTTAATCTCCAATTTAGACAGAACAACCAAATTATTACCTTAAAAAAGTTGATAATCATCTCAAAATTATGAATTTTTACTTTCAATTTAGACGGAAGGACTAAATTCGAACTACAGTTGAAGTATAATAACCAAATTGTTCAAATTAAAATAATAGATTAAAGTAAAATTTGAATCAAACTACTAGGCTGAAACGTGTAATTAACTCTATATTTAAAAAATAAAATATTTGTAAATAAGTCATAAATGTACTAAATTTATATATATATATATATATATTTCTATTTAATGAATTTTTAAAATTCACAAATTATATATTTTTAAATGGGTAAATTACAAATACAACTTCTGAGATTTGCTTAAAATATAGATTAACCGTGCAGTTTTGAAAATTAAATAATCCCTTGTCATAATTTTTTATTTAACAAAAGTAATAGAAAAAATAAAATTTCTAACTATTCTTTCATACAATAATATAATTTTATGAATTGTTAATTGAAATATATTTATGATATCATTAAAAATTGTTAATTAACTTGATAATTTATTAACAAAAAGATAATTTGTTATGTGATTAAAAACTTGAAAGGATATGAAATAATTTTCAGAATTACCAAAGACAATTCGTATTTTAAACAAATCTTAGGGATATATTTGTATTTACCCTATTTAAATTTATTTTAAAAAGTAAAATTTTTAATTAAAATATTAAAATGTTTATTAAAATAAAAAAATACTAATTAAAAAGTTGAAAACCATTTAAAAAAAAAACCAGTAGAGTGATTGCATTTTGTATAATCGTAACCTCCCTCTCCTCTCTCTCTGTAGACACTACTGACTCACTCAGCCAACACTAGCCAAATTCAATCCGAACCCAAATTCAAAAACCCAAATCAACAAACCCATCAATCAAAGCTGTAGACGAAGATGTTGAGGAAATCGACAACACCAAATTTTGAATTTCCATCCTTTGATACATATATAGATCTGCCTATATATACAGGTTGTGTTTTTTTGTAAATTTTTTTCAACACATCAACAGTTGGATCTAGAACTATTATTTTTATCAGTTGTTGTTGTTGTTGTTGTTGTTTTTCTGATGATAATACTTGTTTGTTTGTGTTTGTAAAACTATGTTTGTTTTATAGCAACTCATTTAGATTTGTTCCAAATCCTTGCTTTGAAAATGGTGAGTCTATTTCTCTCATATTTGTTTCTATTTTATATCATCAATGTCAAGTTTTTAAATGTTGTGAATTGATTAGTTTATTAGGGTAATTACACTAGTCTCTCATGTAATTTGGAGAAAATACAATAAATCTAATTTATAGATGTTGTGAATTCTTTAGTTTAAAAACACGAGACACTTTTTGTTGAATTCAATACACATTTTAACTATTTCACCTATTTGCAAGACATTTTTTTTAAATCTAAATACCAATCCTAAACAAAGGCTTTTTTAAAGTAAAAGACAAAAAAAAAAAAAAAAAAAAAAAAAAAAAAGAAGAAGAAAAGAAAAAAATAAGACATTTTTCACAAAATTTAGTGCACTTTTTGAAATCAATACAATTTTTTAATATTTTTACATATTTTCAAGACACTTTTTACATTTCTCAATATTAAACAATGCCCCTAGGGCACTGATTAGCTTTTGCCATTATAAAATTCATATATATATATTTTTTTCTTTCCTCTAATGCATTATTTTATAAGCACTTTAAAAGCATAAATTTCATATAGTTGTGAATGAATTGAAGTTTGACTTGCTTTGGCATGAATTTTATGAGGTTCTATATATACTTTTGTATGAGAAGATTATGTTAGCCAAATTCCAAGATTTGGATTTAAATTTTAGTAGTAAAGTTACTTTTCCCAAATAAAAGTGTTAGTGGTCTATGTAGCTTGGTGAAATTTCACTAGGCAAATTCACAACTTAAAGGTCACTGAAATTTTACGGATGTAATTTCACTACATACAAAATCAAAATTCACAACTAATAGATCAAAACATAGTATACATACAAAATTCATATCACAAAAGAGATGAAGCTTCTGCAAATGTATAGACACCCCATTTTTGACCGACCTTAAGACTCAGACGTCACCAATTGAGCGCTCGGTGATGTTGCATATTGTGCTCGTTCTGAAGTTGCGCAGTCGCGGCTGCGAGCCTTGCCTCCGGACTTCCGGACTCTTTTGTGCCTTACCTCGGTTTGCGAACCAGGTCCTGTTTTCTCCGTTTTCTCTTCCCGAAGGGAGGGAGAGGTCTTGTAGATCATCTCTCAGTGGCCATAGGCTACGTTTCGTGGTCGTAGACCATTTTTCCCGTTTGGAGCCCGGTTCTCGGTTTTCGAAGCCGTCGGCCGTGTGCCTCGGTTCGGGACTGCTTAACCACCTCTGTTTGCTTCGGTTTTTGGCATACAGCTTGTTTCCTCCCTTTTGAGGGACACTGTGGCTCGAGAGACCAACTTCGTGGTCGAATGCCACCTCCAGTGCTTAACAACTTGTTTTCGAGGCCTCGGGCCGCGCGTTTTGGCCCCCGAACCTTCGTTTTACATCGGTTTTGGCTCATTTTTGGTGGAGACCTTATTTTCATTGCTAGGAAGGTTGTAGAAGGGTGGGAGGCCATCAATTGTTCCGAAGACCAGCTTTATTCCTTCATCGCTCTTTATCGCCCGTTTTCTTCACTAGAAATCTGACTTTTTCCCACTCCCGGGCCACTTTTCTGTCTCTCCACACCATTGTGTTGTACACACCTGGGAGGCCACCAATATGGGTAGGCCGACCAGTAATTGTTCTTGACCCTTTTGAACCCCTCTAAAAAGATGGTTTTTCTCTCTCCTAAACCACATTTTCTGGTTTTCCTCCACACAGCTGTGTTGCTCTCATCTGGGAGGCCACCTTTCTGGGGTGGTCGGCCAGTAATAGTTCTTGACCCTTTTGACCCCTGGTCGGCCGACCAGGGGAGGTGGCTGGCCGGCCACCTGGACCTTTTGAACCTGGCTGGCCAAGTTTGTCTCTTCAGGTGCATTCCAGCTGTGCCAGCTATTTTGCACTAGATCCACTGCTCGAGGGTTTGTCCTTGTTTTTGGTCCATTTTAAGTGGTTTTGACCCCCTTTGCTTGGTTTCAAGGTGGTTTGGCCCATTTGGTCAAGCTTCTTGAGGAAGCTTGACCCTTTTGGTTTAGCTTCTCCAAGAAGCTTGACCTCTTTGGTCAAGCTTCCTTTAGAAGACTTGAACCCCCCTCTTTAGCTTCTCTAAGAAGCCTCACCCTTCTCCCTCTATAAAACCAACCCTTGAGCTCCATTTGCAAGGGTTAGAAAAACTAGCTGGAGCATTTGTATACAATCCTCCATATCTCTCTCATCCAAGCCTCAAAACACCCTTGTTCTTGCACTATTTATACACCAACTCATAGCCTACCACCTCCATCCTCCATTCCAACATCTTGAGGCTGATTTTCAGAGGTTAGGAGCTCACTTTCTTGGACCAAAAGCTGCTGCATTGCTGTGCTACAAGGGTAAGTCCTCTTTTTCCCATTTCTAGCCTTATTTTGCTTCATCTCTTAGCCCCTTTTGCTTACATTTTTGGGCTTCGACCCAAACTGTAAAGTATCTTATTTTGAGCCCCTCTTCAACTTTGTTGAAGGGCTCTTTGTTGTTTGAGATCATCTGCTACCCCTTGTCCTTTATCGCTCTTTTAGGGCTATTTTTGCATCATATTTTATCTTTACTTGTGAACATTTTCGAGATTTGGTATAAAATGAAAAAAAAATCTTGTTTTGACCTCCTTTTTAAGTTTCCTTGAGGTCACTTTTCTTTTTGAAGTCATCTCCTTCCTTGCATGCTTCATTTCCACATGCTTTAAGTCTTGTTTTGGCCTCTTAGCCACTGAAATCCAGTGGATTTTCAGTGGCTTTGATGAGGTTTTGAGCTTTGAAATCATAGAGGGGTGACCCTCTCACCCCTCATTCTCTTTACTAGCATGTTTGGCCTTCCAAAGGGACCCTATTTTGTATGCATTGAAGTCTTATTTTAGGCTTTATTCTGAGGGTTTTGGGGTCTTCCTTGGCTTTGTCCAAGGCCCTTTTGGCCATATTTTATGTCTACAATGCATGTGTAGAGCAATCCCATCCAAGGCCTTTCAAAGGGGCCCTTCTTTGCATGTTTCCTAGACTCATTTCAGGGCCAATTTGGTGAGTTTTAGGGCTTTCATAGTCCATTTCCAGAGGTTTTTTTGCTATGCTTCATGTCTATCTTATATGTGCTTAATACCCCCTTGTATGGCCCTCTAAAGGAACTCATCATTTTTGCATGCGTTGGCTGCATTTCAGAGGTTATTTGGGCATATTTTGACATGTTTTATTCACTGATTTTGGCTGGTTTGATGATTTCTCTTGTGCTTCATATACATGCCATATAAGCCATGTTTGCTAGCCAATGTTGCATGCTATTTTAGTCCATCATGTTAGCATCTTTTGGCCATGCCTTAAACTGGAAATGTGCGTGTTTTGGGACTGCCTTGGCTCTGTCTTTAGACTTCATGATCAAATAATGCTTGCTCTGCATAGTTATAAGTCAATATATGTGCCTAGTTTTGAGTTTCGGGGCTTATTCCATGCATTGGGTGTCATGTTTCCATGTTTCGGGACCACTTTGCATACTGTTTCAGAGCGGTCGTTTATGCCATTGCATGCCATCTTTCATCCCTTTCCATGCTTTGGTAGAGTTGCATGTTGTGCCTTAGGTTCGGTCCTCGGTTTGCGTGCATGTGTGCACGCACTTCGGTTATCTCATTTTCATCTTATGGCCACTGATGTGAGTGTGGCTGAGGTCCACTCATATTGGTGTAAATCCATTATGCATTGTGTATGCCATTTCAATTCATAGCATTGTGTATGCTAGGTTGTACGTTAGAGCGTCGTGTATGCTGTGTTACATCGTGCATTGTGTATGCCATTTCATGGCATTGCGTATGCTAGGTTGTATGTTAGTCGCATTCATGCATGTCATGCATATTGACATCGTGTTTGGGATAGGAGTTAGCTCAAGCACGGGAAACGAGGGACGTTTCGTACTCCGAGTGACGGAACGTATCTTAAGTCCTGGTTGCCGACACTCTAGATTACCCATGATGGAGTTTAGGTCTCATTGTGTTTTTATGTGCATTCATTTCACATTGAGTCGTGCAATTCGACTCCTCGGCCATCATGAATCGAGATGCGTGATTGGTGGCACGAGGATCGAGGACTACACTCCATGAAGAGTAGTCATGGATACATATGTGAAAATACTTTGCCATGCTCCTTTCTTGCTCTCTGTTGCAGCAAATCAGAAATCAGCAGCTTTCTAAAGCCTTGCACAGCATTCCAGCATTAATTGCAAACAGAGGCGAATCGGGGCATCGCAATGGATTTCCGCACTAGGCAACTCGAGCATGCATCATTCATCATTCGGAACAGAGCTGAGGCGGTCCATGGACTTACATGCTAATTTACTGCTTTCCTAGTTAATTCGTTAATTAATTAGGGTTTTGTACTTATTCGGACTGTAATTATTTATTCGGACTGTATTATTTATTCGGACCCTCCGAGCGAGGGCACAATTGTAATAAGTGTGCGTGCGTGTGATGTATGTCTTTCAACCCCACGTCTTTCTCTCTTTTATTTACCAGCTTATGATGGTCAGATCAGGGCATGTTTCAATTAGCATACTTATGCTTGCATGTTTGCATCCATTCATCTGTCTTGCATGCACTGGGCTCGGCGCATCATACCAACTGCATTGTATTTCAATTTCAAGTTGAATACGTGTTAGTTGTAGCATTTTACATGCCATCTTTAGAATAGCCGAGCCTGCTATGGTTGCATTTTTGCATGTGTTGCATTAGGCACTTCTGTATAGTTAGGATCATGCATGATTTCTAGCATAGCTTCTGTTTTGGCTTGGAGTACTCGGTAAGAGTTTATGCTTTAGCATCCTTGCATGTGTGTGAGTGACTGCCATGATAGCATGCTTACCATGAGGCTATATGCTTATGTGATATATCTGCCTGAATGCCTGTGGGGGAAGGTTGGGTTATTTGGATTGGAACAAATCATGAACTATGAGTTTTAAGCCCACTAGATAGTGGCAAAACCATCTTTTCTAAGCCCACCTGAGGGTGGCAAAATCTGCATTTTAGCCTACTTGCAAGTAGCAAACCGTTTTCAAAACAAACAAGAGATGTTTTGTTCCAATTCAGGCGACCTGGTCTATACTTGTATGCTGTGCGCATCACATAGTAAATCTAGGCTAATAACCGGAATAAGAACGCGTAATGTTTTCAAAACTAGATATCATGGTTAGTAGAGGTCGATCTTTGATCAGGTGAGCGGGGGTGCTCACGAAGTGACCTTCTCCAATCGTACCCAAGTTCCCGAGCCGAAGCAACTTTGGTGATGACGGACACATGGCCTTAGGCAACGAGTCAGGGTTTCCTAAATTTCCCCAAAAATAAAATATTTAGGTGGCGACTCTGTATCTGGCAAAGCAGTCCATGTTTGGCACTTCTTTCAAAAAATCTATTTTCAAAAACGATTTGCCGGATTTGGACTCTTTGGTGATTTATCGATCTTGCATTGCACTTTGCAAGATTAGATTCAGAACCAGTGACATTGAGTCCTTGAACTGTAGTGAGCCCAAATGAACAAAACGGGATTTCCTTCCCGGGACGTTCGGGGACGTCTACAATTTCTGGCGACTCTACTGGGGAATTAGAGAGCTTGACTCGAACTCATGATATCTGGTTTTGACTACACTTGTGTGTTTCTTTGCATTGCATTTACATTGGTGGGCCTAGGACACCGTGTTTGCCATCTGCTATTCCTGAGCGGTTTGCCAGAGGCTGCGTGCCATAAGGCTTACCGGTTACGGGCTCTGCCAGTATGGGAACACAAACCTCGGTTTTACCGGGGCACCCTTTTGACCATTCGACCTAGTGCATATTCGGAATCCATAGTGACCATTCCAAAGCTAGGACAGGTTGCTTACCTGATATAGGTTGTTTGAAACCGCTGCGTGCGTAGTGAAACCCTAGCTCCTGACAAAATAGGATAGGGAAACCCTACCCCAACATAGGGGTGTTTTGGCTCTCACTTATCTGCTATGTGCTTTTAGAGTGCGTCTCTACAGGGAAATGCATGTATCAGTTTGCGAGTTTAGGCATCAGGCCTGCGGGCATCAGTCAGTGTTTGAGAATCAGTTATCTGCAGGTATCAGATTCAATCTTAGGGGACAGTGATTCAGGGATAGTGATCAGTGTTTGAGGACAGTGTGTATTCAGCTTATCGACTGTGTGTTGTTATGCCCACCTGTGTGTTGTGTATTTATTTTAAGCTGTTATGCTGTTTGTTTATCTGGTTATTTATTTCCTTATTGCTTTATTTATCATTTTGCTAGGACAGTTTTAGCACAATTGCTTCCGACCCAGCAAATATTCCCCAAGCACTTTGGACAAGAGGTTGTCGGCTCAATCGATCTGAGGATCTGGTTGACGGACAGCCAGTGTTCCATTCTCTACCCCCGGTTGTCAGAAGAAGGCCGAGAAAGCGTAGTGTGTCTGAGCAAAGGTTACCAGAGCAGTGGTCTACCCTAGCAGTGAATAGTCGGGCTGAGGTCTCAGTTTTTGCCATAAAAATACACATACCAGTCAGTCAGCAGGACAAACAGAATATGGTCGGAATGGAAGAAATGATGCACCAACTCCAAGAGAGTATGAAATAGATATAGGAGGACGCCATCCGCCAAGCAGAGTTCTCTAAACAGCAGGCCACAATCATGGCCCAGCAGGCATAACTAATTACCCGGCTACAGCAGCAAGCCGGAGCATCTGCCTCACATCCAATTCCTCCCCCACCAGGGGTCCCAGTACCCGAGCAAACACCGACTACCCAGAATATCCTGCCAAATATCCAAAACACCTTGCCAAATGTCCAGAACATCTAGGAGGACACAGACCTTCCAACGGGGCCAGCTCCGCCCCACACTCCCGCCTCAACTGTCCAAGGTACATACACCCATCAACCACCCGGACTCTCCTTTCGAGTTCGAAGTAGAACATACAGCACTGAAATTGAGCAAGCTCGAGAAGCTATTCAAAAAATCCCAAGGGGTAAAAGCTATCCCGGATATCGAGAACGGATATACCGATGTGGCTGTGACACTGTCGGATAGATTCAAAATGCCGCAGATCGATCCCTTCGACGGATTTGGTGATCCCATGGTCCACCTCTGGCTATTCTCAGATATATTACGACCAATGGGCCTCACCAGACCCCAGAAGCTTTCGCTATTCGGCCGGACCCTGTTGGGTGTGGCCGCTATCTGGTATGCGGAGTTGGAGGATGATGTCAAGCGGAGTTGGGATGAAATGGCCGAGGCCTTTGTTGCGCAATACTCTTACAATACCCAAATTGAGATTACAACTCATGATCTCGAAACAACAAGGCAGGAGCCCAAAGAGAGTTTCTTGGATTTTGTGACCCGGTAGAGGGCGAAGGCCTCGATGATGACTTTAAGGCCCACTGATAAGGACCAGATCAGGATGATTGTGCGCAATCTCCAGCCAAAACTGTTGCAAAAAATGATTATGCTCCCCTTCCCCACCTTTTCGGATCTGCACGAGATGGGGGTACAAATTGAAGATGCGATGAAACAAAGTCTGATTGACCAAGACAGGGAGCAACCCCGGAGAACCTTTAACCGCAACAACAATGCAGGCCCGAGTGGCGCTGCAACTACAAGAACTTCGGAGGTAAGCATGGTCGCCACCATTCCCCCTCCCTTTCCAAGAGCCATGGCAGCCACACCCTTCTCCGGTGCATCCGGAAGCAATACACAGACCACTAAATACCAACCCAGAGGCCAAAGAACCTTCACTCCATTGTACATGCCCCTGTCCAAGGCTCTAGGGGTCTTAATCAAAAAAGGGCATCTAAAACCCCTGGAGCCAAGGCCGTTACCAAATCCACTACCCCCCACTCACAACCCAG
Source organism: Camellia oleifera (assembly GCA_022316695.1). Taxonomy (NCBI): domain Eukaryota; kingdom Viridiplantae; phylum Streptophyta; class Magnoliopsida; order Ericales; family Theaceae; genus Camellia; species Camellia oleifera. The sequence goes on along the minus strand of CM039308.1, from coordinate 157,858,176 downwards.
CCAAATATTGTGCATATCACCAACAACACGATCATGACACCGACCAATGTTTCAGATTGCGTCACGAGATTCAGGATCTCATTGACAAACAAGTGATTTTGCCACCAGAAAGACCCAATGTCACAACCAACCCACTCCCTACACACAACCAAGCTCCACCTCCCAAAAGAATTAACTTTATCCAGACTGGGGTCGTGTCTTACGATCCTAGCATCTATATCACTCCTTCCCATCTACCTAAGCCGGAGGTGCTCCTTCCCGATTGCACTGACCTTTTGTGCATGATGGACATCTCCACAACCCAACCTGAGCCAGTGGTGGTGGCTGTTGAAGAAAGTACAGAGGAGGTTGCAGAGGAGGATGGAACTGTTAAGTCAGGGTTTGAGCAGTCTAGGAATTTTGCTAGGGAAGCCTACGATCCGAGCAATTACATTCTGTCAGCAGGCCAGTCTGAACCAAGTGTAGAATTGCCAGAGAAAGTAGAACTGTGTGTGATCCAGGGGGATGGATTTGAGCAGGGGACAGAGGATTTAACAGCCATAGAGGAGGACTTTGCCAAACTCCAGTTCTTCAATGACTAAGAATCAGGGGATGTGGTAGTCAACTGGTTTGAGTATGAGGAATCGGCAAAGGCTACTGGATGGTTGGATGATCAACCGGATGTTGTAGAGTTTTAACAGGGCCCGGCAGGGGCAAGGGTATCAGTTGTGGCTGGAAGGGCCAGAAGTCAGAATACATTGCCAGGAGAGCGCCGGTACGAAGAATTTCGCTCAGGACAGGAGCATTGTGAATACAGGGAACGCTGAACAACAAACTGCGCTGACGCAGGTAAAACAACAGGGCTCTAAGAGAACCAGGAAAGCCAAAACCCATGAGGGGATTGAAAATGCTGTGGGCACAAGGACAGAAGATGCTGTGAGCATGTGGATTGAAAGTGCTGCAAGTACAATCATGCCGGAGCCAGACAGGTGCCTTTTGAATGCCAATGGAATGTGGTGGGAAGACGATGATTTATGTCTTGCCCACACAGACGAAGATTGGGGGAGCAATCAACCAGACACCACTTGGTATCTCGATGAGGTTGATCACATGACAAGAAGCGGGCGGTATTTCAAGCCCCCGCACCTGGACCAACCAGAGGCATCTGGGAAGGATAAAGAAACTGAAAAGCAGAAAGAGAAGCAGATTGAAGAAGAAGCTGTACTGAAGCAGCTAAAGAAGATACAAGTAGACATCTCCATATGGGGACTGCTTATGGCATCACGAGTGCACGGACAGGCTGTCCTATCTGCTATGGACAAGGCTAAACTCTCTATAGATACCACACCAGAACAGCTAGTTGGACTGGTCTTTCCGGGAGGAGATTCCCTGAGGGCGCAAATCATAACAAACCCCTCTATATCTCTGTGGAATGTAGAGACAAGTGGGTGCCAGTGGTTCTTGTCGACACGGGATCCGCCATTAATATGTGCCCGCCAAGGACGGCATATGCAATCGGGTTAAAGCCCGCAGACTTCGTGCTGACTACTCAAGTAATCAGAGCTTATGATAACACCAGTAGGGAGGTGATGGGGACTGTCAAAATTCAGACCCAGGTTGGTCCAGGACAACACAATATTGAATTCCATGTCTTGGACGTTCCTGCAACCTTTAATCTACTCTTGGGGCGGCCGTGGTTGCACCAAGTGAAGGCAGTCTCTTCCACTTTGCATCAGATAGTGAAATACCCCTATGGAAAGGGAGTAGCCATTGTTTTCGGGAATTCATCAATCCATCCACCTCCGGAGGTATCTACACCAGTCCTAGAAATTGAGCACGGCATGGAGGACGTGTTTCTGTCAGGTTTTACCTTAGCCGAGGCTCGGGTGGTGCAAAACATCATGGCTGTTAATGAGGGAGTGTATGTCAGTGCTCAATCTGTATACCTCATGAACAAGCTACAACACATCCCTGGGATGGGATTAGGAAGGAGCGGTCGGAAGGGCGTCGCAGCATTGGCCGAAGTGTCACATAACCCTCATACCTTTGGATTGGATTATCAGCCCACCAAAGAAGATTGGATAAGAAAGGGGAAGGAAATGGTTGGAAAAGCCAGAGCGAAGAAAACGGGGAAGCCTTTTGACTTAATGCACCGGTCCATTTAGGGTACCCTAAACGGACGTTTCGTCCGGGAGGGGGAAGACTTTCCGTTTTGTGGCTTCCCCGAGCCGTGTTTGAACGCGGAGAAGAAGCACATGCCAGGCTTCGAGATTTTCTTCGACCTACAATTATCTGGGGATGACGTTGCCGAAGATCAGACAGACCCATCAACTGAGGTTGAGCAGTATAAGGCAGTGGACTTCGAGGGCGCTGAAATTAAAATGGGGGTAACATTGGCATGTCTACTTTCAGATCCTCCGATCGACCAAAAGTGCTTGGGGGATAACTTCTCGATTTCCATGATTGGGAATGAAATGGCTGTGGGCCTACCAGCAACTATTTTGGATGCATCTATCGCACCCTCTCTCACTTGGCAATATGAAGAGGGATTTTTGTCCAGCAGCACCGGGTCAGGTAGTGAGCCGGAATCTGATTCCACCGAGTCTTGTGAGTCGGAATTAGGTTTCAGCTCGACTAAGTCTGAGTCTAGTAATCCTGGGGATGATAACCCGGATGCCACAACCTTGTCCAGGTCATCTTTTTCTTTCTCTTTCGAGTCTGTTGTAACCGAGGAATCGGACGATTTGGATGTGCTTAATGAGAATCAAGTAACTGTGGTTTCTAAGTACTTTTATGTGCCCTTGATTTGTTGCATTAACTCAGACTTTCAAAATTTTGATGAAAACGACGAGGAAGAAATTCCTCTGGTTTTGCAATGCTTAATTGAACAAGAGCATGAGAGATTTGTTAAACCCCTAATGGATGAAATCACTACCGTGAATATTGGTACTGAGGAGGACTCGCAGCTGGTACAGATCGGGTCCACGTTGTCTTCGGAGGAACGCGAGCGCTTAGTCGCTTTATTAAAAGATTTCAAAGATGTTTTCGCGTGGTCCTACGAAGACATGCCTGGGATCGATCCTGAGATTGTACAGCACCAGATCCCCCTTGACCCCGAGGCCCGACCTGTCAAACAGAAACTCAGGAGGATCCGCCTGGACTGGGCTCTCAAGATTAAGGAAGAGGTCACCAAGCAAATCGACGCAGGCTTCCTGCTGGTATCTGAATACCCGACTTGGTTGGCCAACATTGTTCCGGTATCGAAGAATGACGGTAGGATCCGAGTATGCGTGGATTTCAGGGATTTGAACAGAGCCAGTCCGAAGGACGACTTTCCCTTGCCGCATATTGATGAGTTAGTGGACTTCACAGCGGGGCCCGCTTTGCTTTCATTCATGGATGGTTTCTCAGGGTACAATCAGATAGTGATGGCACCAGAAGACCGGGAAAAGACTGCATTCACCACCCCGTGGGGGACATATTGCTACAGAGTAATGCCGTTTGGGTTGAAGAATGCTGGAGCTACTTATCAACAGGCCGCGACCACAATATTACATGACATGATCCACAAAGAGGTTGAGGTGTATGTGGACGACATGATTGTCAAGTCCAAAGAAAGAGAGGGCCACTACACCGCCTTGCAAAAGTTCTTTCAAAGGATCAGCGAATTCCGGTTGCGGCTGAATCCTCAGAAATGTACATTCAGTGTTACAGCGGGAAAAATGCTGGGGTTTCTGATTACACAGAGAGGCATCGAAGTCGACCCTTCCAAAATCAAGGCCATCCTAGAAATGCCCCCTCCAAGGACTGAAAAGGAGGTGCGAGGCTTTCTAGGTAAAGTGCAATTCATAAGACGGTTTATCTCAAAATTAACCTTGACTTGTGAACCACTTTTTGGCCTCCTGAAGAAAGGAAAGAAATTTCAATGGGACGGCCGATGCCAAGCTGCTTTTGAACAGATCAAGGAATATTTACAGAACCCGCCCGTGTTGTCACCACCAGAGTCGGGGAAACCGTTGATATTGTACCTTTTCAGTGACGGAGACTACAATGGGTTGTATGCTCGCGCAAGAATCAGAGGATAGAGTGGAAAGAGCCATCTACTATCTGAGCAAGAAGATGCTAAAGTATGAGACTTGCTACACGCCATTGGAGAAAGGTTGCTTAGCTTTGGTATGGGCTACCAGGAAGTTGCGGCATTACCTGTTAGCTCACTCCGTAATGTTGGTTTCACGACTCAATCCCATCAAATATCTTTGTGAGAAACCAGCACTTACGGGTAGTCTAGCTCGTTGGTTGCTGTTGCTCTCCGAATTTGATCTGAAATATGTAACGCGCAAGTCAATGAAGGGAAGAGCAGTAGCAGAATTCTTAGGTGATCATCCAGTGAAAGGGGGTGAAGCAGTCAAGTACTTATTCCCAGATGAAGCCATTTTGCACATCGACGATGAAACTTGGACGATGTACTTTGACGGAGCGTCAAATCAGTACGGGTATCGGATAGGGGTGTTGCTGATAGCACCCGACAATTCCCATATCCCTCTAGCCTTCAAACTCCGGTTCAAAGTCTCGAACAACGAAGCAGAATATGAGGCATGCATTGACGGTCTAGAAGCAGCCCTGGAACTAGGGGCAAGACGGTTGGACGTCATCGGGGACTCGAACCTTGTTGTGTCTCAAGCAAAAGGAGACTGGAAAGTCAAATAAGAGAAAATGATGATGTATCACCAGACCTTGGATTTGTTAATTCCTCGGTTTGAGAAGCTAAACTTTACTCATCTACTAAGAGAGAATAACAGGTTTGCAGATTCTTTAACAACTCTATCTTCCATGATAGACATCCCATTCGGAGTCCGGATGCGTCCAGTCATCATTGACTAGAAATTTGCGCCAGCCTACGAGTCGATTGCTGCTATAGATGAAGTTTAGGACGAAAACCCCTGGTATTACGACATTTTGAATTTCCTGGAGAAGGAAGCATACCCGCCAGGGGTAAATGCCAAGGATAAAAGGGCAATCAGAAGAATGGCCGTTCAGTTCATCATCTGTGGGGGTAAGTTGTATAAGAGAGGTCATCTAGGAATGCATAAACTGTGTGTCGATGCCGAAGAATCGAAGCGCCTAATGGAGGCCATCCATGGAAGGGAATGCGGTGCGCATATGAACGGAGTAATGCTAGCACGGAAGATCCTCAGACAGGGTTACTACTGGTCCACCATGGAGGAGGACTGCATCAGTTTTGTTCGGCGATGCCACAAATGTCAAATTCATGCAAATCGCATGAACATTCCGCCATTGAAGCTATACAATATGACTTCGCCAAGGCCATTTTCAGTTTGGGGAATTGATGTGATCGGGGCTGTCACTCCGAAGGGGTCGAATGGGCATGAGTTCATCCTGATCACGATAGATTATTTCACGAAGTGGGTCGAGGCCCAATCTTATGCGGTGTTGAAAGCTTCACATGTTGCGAAGTTTATCAGAAACAACATCATCTGCCGCTACGGAGTTCCAAATGAGGTAATTTCAGATAACGGTTCCCACTTCAAGAAGGAAGTGATTGACTTGTTGGAAAAATACAACGTGGCTTTTCATAAGTCATCTACCTGTCGGCCGCAAACCAATGGAGCAGTTGAGGCCCCAACAAGAACATCAAACACATACTACAGAAGATGGTGGAAACCTACCGGGACTGGCCAGATAAGCTGCTGTTTGCTTTGTGGCGCTACCAGACTTCAATCAGAACTTCTACTAGGGCGACTCCGTATTCATTAGTTTATGGGATGGAGGCCGTTCTACCTATCGAGATTGAGGTTCCGTCTTTGCAAGTATTGGCTGAGTGTCAAATAGCCGAAGCAGATTGGCAGCAGAGCAGGTTTGAGGAACTCATGCTCTTTGATAAGAGAAGACTGAAAGCACTGTACCATGTTCAAGGTTATCAGCGCAGAATTGCCCGGGCTTTCAACAAGAAAGTTAAGTCCAGGAATCTAAAGGAAGGAGATTTGGTGCTCAAGGACAACGGAGCTCCCATCCACGACCCAAGGGGCAAGTTCAGACCCAATTGGACTGGTCCCTACATCATTAAGTCTATCTGGTCAGGTGGAGCTATGGTTCTGATGGACCTAGATGGCTTAGAGTTCTCACAACCGATCAATATGGACAAGTTGAAGAAATATTACCCTTGAGAGGCTCGCTAGGCCGAAAACCCGAAAGGGCGACCTAGGCAAAACTCAGAGCACAAAAAAATTTGAAATTATAAAAACTGATCTCGTAAGGTTGAAACCCACAAAGGGCGGCCTTGGCAAAAGTTAGAGCGTAAAAGGAGAGTGAAAATACCCGAGTGAACCCGAGCCTGAACTACGTAAGGTTTGATTCCCATCTTTGGGATACGTACGCAACTTCATCCTGAAGTTCAGCCATAAACTTTTCCCCGATCAACTTTGTCCATTTGATCATCTCAGTCATCTTTGTCTATCAGCATTCATCGTGGTCTCCGATGCAGTGCTATTCAGACTAGGGGCAACTTTCCGTTGCTGTGCAGTGCTGCGGTACTTTTTAGACTAGGGGCAACTTTCCATTGCTGTGCAGTGCTGCGGTACTATTTAGACTAGGGGCAACTTTCTAGTTGCTAAGATCTGGGGTTGTGCATCTCAGCGACAGATCTCAGGCGTGTCCAGTTCTGATCCATATCGAAAATGGTTTTGAAAAGTTTTAATAAAAGTTGACTTTGTTCAAATTAATCTTTTTACAACTAAGACCATTTTTGGACCAAAGCGGAAAATTTTCAGTACCCACAACCTTCAATTTCATTCATTTCAATATAGAGTTCTCCTACTCTTGCATACAAATTGAAGTTGCTTTTTATTACATTCATAAAGAAAACTTGAAAGTACTGGTAAAGCAATAAATCCGGGGCATAGATAAGTCAGGTGTCCCTGCGCCCCCTCCCAGAGCTAGTCGAAGCCTCTGATGCCAAGCTGGGCCCAATCTGTGCCTCTTCATTGAGCCAATCCAAGCACTCGTTAGACAAAGTGCAACTGAAAGTGGGAGCGGGGGCTAGGAGCTCTCTAGTCCTCCATGCTGTGGCATACCGGGCAAACTGTGTGCCACGAATCGGGAATGTGGCAGGATACTCTATCCCTTCTGGCGGGCAAATCTGATCATGACCGAACTGCCGCTGGAATCAGAACGGAAAGTAGAACACACAGTGAGTCAGACCAATCAACTGGATCCCAGTCTGCCGGGACATGCTATAGCTCATTGCCGGGAGATTGAGCCAAGGACAGCGCCAAGCAATGCGATCTGCAGACAAACTGCACATCCAGTCAAACCACCATCCCTCATCAAAGGCATCGACTAGGTGTTGTCGAAAGAAGTAGCCGCGAGCTGAATAGGCTGGGCAAGAGTCCACAACCTGCAATTTATCCATCAACCATACCTAGGGAGGGATGAAAAATGAGAGAATAAAGAATAGAGAGAAGTACGATGAGAGAAAAGTAAGGAAAGGGTTTTGTGAGGAAAAAAAACAGAGCCCGATGGCCGAGTGACGTGAGCAATATATACGTGAGATTGGGTGGGAAACATTATCTGCAGTAGTAGTGGACTCCCCGCAAATCTGGTCATCTCCCGGCGATAGAAAGCATCTAAGCCCATCAGTGTCTCGGCCAATGTCATGGCGATTGAGCTCTTTCCTTCTTTCAAGCCTTGAGCAACTTCAATCAGACGAATGCTAGATCCACTAAAGCCTGGAGCAAGCAAAAAGTGAGATAGCATGCACAAGCAAAGTGCGTGTTGTCGAAAACTTTGTCAATAATGGTTTCCATGGTCACTGGCATCAGAAAAGCGGTGAATCAAGCCAAGGATGTCCAGTTCCCTGTTGCAAATCAGAGACCGAGCGTCATGCATGGTGAGCCCACACATCCGCCCTAAAGCTTGGGCGTGGCCGAAGCGAAACTGAGGCAAAATTTCTTCATGGCATTCAGATTCCATCAAAACTTGAAAATCTTCGAAAGTTGGACATACCTCTTGCCCGCCGAAGCTAACAACATGTGTTACTGGGTTCCAAAACCTCGCCGCCGGAGTATGGCTCAGCGTGAATAGTGCATTCAAGCCAAAGCCCCAGAAGTTCAACTTTTTCGAGCCATCTAGAGAAGCAATCCAAGCCGTGAGATTTTCGACGAGAAACACCTCCATTTTGGTGCAAAACTAAGATGAAATGAATCAACTACGAGGCTGGGACTTTTAAAGAGGATAAGGCACTGTTTGGGGGACTCGTGTCAAAAATTTGGTGGTTGCTAAGCTAGGTGGCCGGCTGGCCACCTTTTCTGGTAGGCCGCCCACCCCTCTCCCCTTCAATGCAAAAAGCTGGCCGGCCAGCTCCCAAAGGTGGCCGGCCATGCTATAAAGTGTGCCTTTGGTCCTGTTCTACCCTCTAGAGGAAAGTTCCTAGCATTTCCATGTATCGGGAGTGTCGAAGGCCTCCATCTCCCTCTGTTTTGGATGCGTTCCGTCACCCAGATCGTCCGAAATGCACTTTGTTTATAGAGTTGTTGTTAAGTCTTGCTTATCGAGTTGTTGTTTTACTTATCGAGTTGTTAAGTTTTGTTGAGCTGTCGAGTTTCGTGCATTGAGTTGTTTCTTTTGTTTAAACAATTTTGTTGTGCCTTACTTATCGAGTCATCAATTTTTGTTGTGTTTTGCTTATCGAGTTATAAACTTGCTAAGGTTTTGTTATTTCTTAGTAAGTTAGGTTGTTTAGTTTGTTGCGTCGGTTCACTACCTGACTTGGCAAGTACACAATGCCATTCAATCTCATTTCGGTGCAAAATGATGCGATACAATGCTGAGAGCATAAAATACAACACTTTTTCAAAAGCTGTTTCATTCCATCATGCTTCTTTTTTTTTTTTTACAACAAAGGTACAAGTTTTACAGAAAATAAAACTGCCTAACAATGTACAATGTGTTACAACTACTAGTAAAAAGGTAAATAAAGCAGGGAACAACTCCATCAATGCTCTCAAGAGCAAGAATGAGAGGCCCTCTTCGTCCTCTTTTGCGGAATGGCCTCTGCACCATCATCACCATCATCTGACTGGGGATCTGCAGCCTCCTCCTTCTCCTCCTCCTCGCTGGGCTCCTCCTCTATGATATGCGCTTTGCGTCTGCCTCGTCTGCGAGACGACTCCCCTCTCCCAGCTCCTCGAGGAGGTCTAGATGGCCTAGCTCCTCGGGAAGGCCCAGGTGGCCCGGCCTGTGGCTCGGTATATATCGGCAGGATCTGAAAAGGAAGAATGCAACTTGAATACATCAGCCAAAATATGTGTATCAGATACAGATGCAAGAAAGCTACATGAAGTGGGTGCATGCAGGTACAGTACATAAGTGCGGTGTGTGTCAGACGTGCTCTACACAGGCAGCCTATCAATGCAGTAAAATGTTCGAGATCAGCATGTCATCAGAAGTATGATAAATGCAAGAAAACTAAAGGGTACCTGGACACCCATAAGGGACAACTGCGCCTCTCTCCGTAGGACCATGCCCTCAAGTGAGGCTACCATCCCGAGCACCTCATCCATGTACTCCTTGGGTGGCTGCAGATACAAGCTCAAGTCATCAATGAATAAACAAATGCCAAAATATCTATGTGATAAACGAAAAACAGTGGAACATACCGGTGGTGAATCAGGGTCACTGACATATCGGAGGTCAGGCATAGGAGGCTCTATCGGGATCGGGTAGGAAGGCCCATATCGCCATCCCGTCAACTTAGTCGGCATATCTGACCATCCAGGATGATGATAAGTCAGAGAAATAGGGGAAACCAGTCCAGCCCCGCCTCTAGATGTACCAACCCTGCTGGTGAAAGGGGCATCTGCAGTCCGAGCCCGGCTCGATGAAGGCATACCAGCAAACCTCTTCGTCGGAGTACGGACCCCCATCAGTGGAGGCATCAAGTATGTGTGACGATAGGTCGCATACTCCCCCTGCTCCAGATGTAAGAATGCATCGGTACCCTGCATAGCACTGATGACATCCTGAGGAGAGAGCCTATCAGCGGTCCACATGTCGTCTGGAGGTGCTGAAGAAAGGTCCTGAGTAGGGTAGCCCCATACTTGTCGCAAGAAGTGATCCCCCAAAAACCAGGCCCTACCAACTGGCCTCTCGTAGAGGATCCTATATCGAGAGGCACCCCATGCTCCGGCAAACTGGAATCGGAGCTCTCTGCTTAAAGGCGCCCAGGGCTGCCATGAGATCTGTGGACAACCAATGTATAAGCTAATTAGAAATTGTGAATGTGCAAGATAAATCAAAGATCAGAAACATGAAGAACTGAGAGTTCCGACATATCTCTGATGGCCGCACTGTATCAAAGTAATATCGTAGATAGAGGAAAGACTCCCGAGATCTCGGCCGTTGCTGGCCCTCGAATACGAGTGAATAAGGGGTCATGAGAGGCACCTCCACCTCAAGCTCTGGGGCTAGCGTTGAGAAGTACGCGTAGACCCATAACTGTGAGAAACAGAACAATAGCCATCAGAATACAGAATACTGAGTGCAGAATGTAAATACAAAATGTTGAGAGCAAAGTGCAAGGTAAAGAATGTAAAGCGCACCGTGCGTGCAATGTACAAGTAATGAGAGGCAGAAATGTAAATCAAGAGGGCATAAAGTACCTCCCAGACCCTCCAGTAGCCGCCAACCATGTTCCCCCGTCCGCGGGAGGTCGCGCTCATATAGCAATAGAGGGTAGCCAAGCTGGCGCCACCCCAATCATACCAGCTAACCTGTGAAAGGTCCACTAGAGCGCTCAAAAAATATAGCCCAACAGTGTTCCCCCTATCGGCGAACAGAGTGGTCCCAGAAAGGAACATCAGAAATCCACGGGTATACTGTGCAACCTCCTCAGGAGTCTCAGGCTCCATCTCCGGCCTCCTGAAATGAGAAGAGAACCAGGTGTATCGGACTCTGCCCGAAGATCGGTCAACCGGCGAGCCCCCAATAAGTACATCCAAGAGGCCCCCCATTGGCCCATATCCTCGTCATATGGGATGGTCTAGTGTAGACACCCCATTTTTGACCGTCCATAAGACTTGGACGCGACTGATGGTTTACATGGTGGAGAAAGTTGTGCAGGGGAAAGGTGCAATTTCTTCGGCAAAGAGAGAGAGTCAAATCTCAACTTCATACTCCTGTTCTGGACCAAAACAATCTCGATCAAAAGATTTTAGACTTAAAACCCTCTCGTTCAAAACGTTTTTGAAATAAAGTTCCTACGATGTTCCGACGCTCGCATTTTGTTAAATGTTGCGTTTTTTCGGTAAACCGAGCGAGGACAAAGTGGGAATGAATGAAAGAGAGATGAAATCTTTGAAAAATCTTTCAAAACACCTTACTTAGGGGTTTGAAGTTGAAGAAAAGAAAAGAAGAGGGAAGAAATCCAGTCGGGGGAGAAAATGGGCATGAACCGTTAAGAGAGAGTCGAGCAGCCCTCGCCGAATCGGGCCTATTCATTTGGATACTTGGAATCAAGCTATGAGGCCACTACCGTTGGAAAGCTTACTCCCGGGGCTTCATTTTTCACTCAAGAATCTCCTAAATTCAATTCCGGACAGAGGAGATATGGTTGATTGAAGTGGGGCATCACTCCGGTTGGACTGAAATCTGCACGGCTTCACCAAAAAGGGCATAACTTTTTCCACAGGAGGAATTTTGATGCAAGGCTTGCGCCATTGGAAATCTAACTTCCGGGGCTTCAATTTGGACACTTGAATGGCCACAATTGGACTTCCAAATCACCCACCAGCCACATTTCTTTCCGGAAGCCCATTTTTTTGTCCTAAAAGTAGCTGGCCGGCCAGAAAACCTAGCAGGCCGGCCACCTAGCTGGTGAAATGAATTTTTTGCCCTTTTTAGCTAGCCAACCATAACCCCCTCCCCAAGTGTGTCCTAAAAGTGAATTTTGTTTTCCTCTAGGCCTTATGTCCGAGGGTTTGGCCTTTTAGGGGGAAACTCGAATTAGTTTTTCCCCCCCCCCCCCATTTTTCCCCCTCTTTTCCATCCTTTTTTGTCTATATAACCAGCACTCCCAGCTGGTTTTGAGGGGTTAGAAAATTGCTTTAGAGCTCTCTTGCATACACTCTCCATTTCCCTCTCTTCCAAGACTCCAAACTTTAGGGTCCTTGCATCATTTACACTACACCACATAGCACCACCTCTCCAACCTCCATTCCAGCCACTTGGATCTGTTTTCCAAAGCTGAAGAACACCACTTCTTGTGCCAAGACGTTGCTAAAGTTGAGTCTTCAAGGGTAAGTCCTTCTCTCATCTTTTTGGTCATATTCTTGCTCAATACATTAGCCATACTTTCTTGCATATTTGAGCTCCGACCCTAACTGAAAATAGCATTTTTTTGAGCTCTATTTCATGTTTGTTTAAGGGCCTCTCACTGTTTGAGGCTTCCTTTTTGCACTTGTTTCATTACCTCCCTTGTATGCCATTTTCTTGCATATCATTTTTGGCCTATGTATAAACTATTTTGAGCTCTATCATAAACTGTAAAGTGATTTATTTTGAGCCCTTCTTCAACATTGTTGAAGGGCTCATCACTGTTTGAGGCTTCCATTTTCCACTTGCCTTTATATCCCTCTTTTGGCCTTATTTTTGCATGATTTGTTAGCCCTTTGTGCTTATTTTTTTTTGGCTTTGGTCCGAACTGTAAATGACCTTATTTTGACCCCCTATTCATGTTTCATTAAGGGTCTTTTGTTGATTGAAGTATCCTTTTTATACTTTGTGTTATAGCTCTCTTTTTGGCCTCATCTTACATAGTATTTTGAGCATACTTGTACACTGTTTTGGGTCTGATCATAAACTGTAAAATGCCATGTTTTGGGCCCCTCTTCAACATTTTTGAAGGGCCCTCCTCTGTTTGAGGCTTCCATTTGCCACTCGCCTTTGTATCCCTCCTTTAGGCCCATTTTTTGCATGAAAGTTTTTCCATACTTGTGTCTATTTTTGTGGCTTGTCATAAACTGTAAAACATCATATTTTGGGCCCCTCTTCAAAATTGTAGAAGGTCCGTTCTCTGTTTGGGACCAGCATCTGTTAGTTGCTTCATTATCCCTCTTTCGGGGCCATTTTTGCATGCTAGCTTAGCCCCATTTGTGTTCACTTTTTGGCCTTTCTTAAAAATGTAAATATTCTTGTTTTAGGGCTTTCTTGATTCTTTATTCACACTTCATGTTCAAATAATGCATGCATTGCATAGCCATAGGTCATTCCATGCGCCTAATTTCATGTTTCGGGATTCATTTCATGCATCGGGTGTCATTTTGCCATCTTTCAGGGCTTTTTTGCATCACTTATTGCCTTTGAAATTTGCATGCTTGTATCCCATATTCCATGCTTTGCCATGTCATGTTAGAGTGGCATTTCGTGCCTTAGGGTCGGTCCTCGGTTTGCGTGCACGTGTGCATGCATTTCGAGTGTCTCATTTTCACCTAATGGCCTCTTATGTGAGTGTGGCTAAGGTCCACTCATGTTGGTGTAAGTCCATTATGCATTGTGTATGCCATTTCATTCCATAGCATTGTGTATGCTAGGCTGTATGTTAGCGCATTGTGTATGCCATGTTACCTCGTGCATCGTGTATGCCATTTCATAGCATGTTGCATGTTAGGATGTATATTAGTTGCATTTCATGCATGTCATGCATATTGCATTATGTTCGGGATAGGGGTTAGCCCGAGCACGGGGAACGAGGTACGTTTCGTACTCTGAGTGACAGAACGTGTCTCAATTCCCCAGTCACCGACACTCCAGATTATCCATGATGGAGTTAGGTCTAGTTGAGTTTTCATGTGCATTCATTCTATATTGAGTTGTGGAATTCGACTCCTCGGCCATCATGCATCGAGATGTGCGATTGGTGGCACGAGGATCGAGACATGCATACATTTGTGAAAATACATTGCCATGCCCCTTTCCTGCTCTTTGTTGCAGCAAATCAAGAATCAGCAGCCTTCCAGAGCTTGGCACGCATTCTAAGAATAATTGCAAACAAAGGCTAATTGGGGCATCGCCATGGATTTCCGCGCAAGGCAACCCGGATATGCATCATTCATCATCTGAAGAAGAGTCAAGGCAGTCCCTGGCTTGCATGCCAGTTTGTTGTTTTCTTAGTTAATTTTGTTAATTAATTAGGAGTTTGTACATATCTTGGACTGTATTATTTGGACTGTACTATCCGGGACTGTATATTATTTATTCGGACCCTCTGTGCGAGGGCATAATTGTAATAAGTGTGCGTGTGTGTGATGTATGTCTTCCAACCCCACGTCTTTCTTCCCTTTTATTTACCAGCTTATGATGGTTAGATTAGGGCATGTTTCAATTAGCATACAGTATGATAGCATGTTTGCACCCATTCATCTGTCTTGCATGCATTGGGCTCGGTGCATCATACTGACTGCATCTGTATTTCAATTCCGAGTTGAATACTTGATAGCTGTTGCATCTCATATGCCATGTTTAGAATAGTCGAGCCTGCTATAGTTGCATTTTTGCATGTGTTGGATTAGGCATTTCTGTATACTTAGGATCATGCATGGATTTCTAATCGGTTTCTGTTTTGGCTTGGAGTACTCGGTGAGTTTTATGCTTTAGCATCCTTGCATGCGTGTGAGTGATTGCCATGATAGCATGCTTACCATGAGGCTAACTGCTTATGTGATATACCTGCTTGGATGCCTGTGGGTGGAGGTTGGATTATTTGGATTGGAACAATTCATCAAATGTTTGTTTTAAGCCCACTAGACAGTGGCAAAATCATGTTTTCTAAGCCCACCCGAGGGTGGCAAAATCCGCATTTTAAGCCTACTTGCGAGTAGCAAACCATTTTCATAAACAAACATGAAGTGTTTTGTTCCAATTCAGACGACTCAGTCTATACTTGTATGCTGTGCGCATCACATAGTAAATCTAGGCTAATAACCGGAATAAGAACGCACAATGTTTTCAAAATTAGATATCATGGTTAGTAGAGGCCGGTTGTTGGCCGGGCGAGCGGGGGTGCTCACGAAGTGACCTTCCCCAATCGTACCCAAGTTCCCGAGCCAAGGCAACTTTGGTGATGACGGACACGTGGCCTTACGCAACGAGTCAGCGTTTCCTAAATTTCCCAAAATAAAATATTTAGGTGGCGACTTTGTATCTGGCAAAGCAGTCCGTGTTTGGCACTTCTTTCAAAAATCTGTTTTCTCAAAACGATTTGCCGGATTTGGACTCTTTGGTTCAAGATTAAGAACCGTGACAACAAATTCGAGTCCGAGCTGTAGCGAGGTCCCCCTGCGGGCTTGTCTACAGTTTCTGGCGACTCCGCTGGGGATTTAGAGAACTTGACTCGAACCGATGATATCTGGTTTTGACTACACTTGTGTGTTTCTTTGCATTGCATTTGCATTGGTGCGCCTAGGACACCATGTTTTCCATCTGCTATTCCTAAACGGTTTGCGTCAAGGCATGACCATAAGGCTGACTGGTTATGGGCTCTGCCAGTATGGGAACACAAACCCCGGTTTTACCGAGGCACCATTTTTGACCATTCCAAACTAGGACAGGTTGCTTACCCGATATAGGTTGTTTGAAACCGCTGCGTGCGTAGTGAAACTCTAGCTCCTAACAAAATTGGACAGGGAAACCCTACCCCCAACATAAGGGTGTTTTGGCTCTCACTTGCTTGCTATGTGCTTTAGAGTGCGTCTCTACACGAATGCATGTATTAGTTTACAAGTTTGGGCATCAGGCCTGCGGGCACCGGTTCAGTGTTTTGGGAATCAGTTTTACCCGAGGGTATCAGATTTGAGGCAGAATTTTGGGGGTGGAATTCAGTAGAGGGCACAGTCATCCTGTTATGCTCGTATCTGTTTTGGTGAAATCAGGCTGAGATGCTCTCTATTTTCTCTTTTGCTAGGGTAGTCCTGGAACCATAGCTTTAGAAGGCTCCGATATCCCCCGGGTACATTGGACTAGTGATGATAGACTTTGTTAGGCCAGAAATTCAATTCAAGGGCAACCAGTGTTCTTTCGCTGAGGCAAGGCAAAGAAAGGCCAGTCAGGGCTCACCGGTTCATCTGATCCGTCAGTCACCAGTCACATCACCTTTGTTCGGACTCAACAGACCGTGATGTCACAAGGTTCGGAAGAATTTGTGGCCGTGGTAGCAGCGTTAAATCAGGGAACTGCCATGCAGGCTAAGACTAGTATTGAAACGCAGCGCCCATCTGGGGCATCTGCCTCACATCCAGCTTTGGGACCCCAGCTGAACTTTGACCCACTTCTGCCAGTTGAAGATTTGCAGTGTCCGAATCCTCGAGAAAGGTTGACCCAAGCCCGAGTTTTTAGACCCCTGGTGCAGCCTAATAAGAGGTTTTATCCCCTTGATGTTAATGACCTCGATCTGACCGCAGTGAAAATTGTGAACCTTGAGAAGCAATTCAAAAAGGCACAGGGCCTTAACTCCATTCCCGACATTGAGGATGGGCACACTGAGTCTGTCGTCCGGCTCCCAAACAGATTCAAAATGCCACATATTGACCGTTTCGACGGGTCTGAGGATCCAATGGTACATATCCGACTTTTCTTGGATGTCCTAAAGCCGATGGGTCTGACTAAGCCACAGAAACTCTCTCTGTATAGAAGAACTCTGTCCGGTGTAGCAGCCACTTAGTACACTAAGTTGGAGGACAAAGTGAAGCAAAACTGGGAAGAATTGGCTAAGGCCTTTGTCGATCAGTATTCCTACAATACCCAAGTTGAAATGACCATCCAAGAGCTTGAAGCAACCCGTCCAAAACCCAAAAGAGCCTTTTGTGAAATTTGTTGCGAGGTGGAGAGCGAAGGCAGCACAGATGACAGATCGCCGCCCTTCTGAGAGAGATCAAGTGCAGATGATGGTGCGGAACCTCGAGCATGATATGTTACAGAAATTGATAGTCGCTCCGTTATTCACTTTCAAAAGTTTGCATGAATTGGGGGTTCAGGTCGAGAATGCGTTCAACAGCGGGATCATTCCCAGAACAAGTGAACCGACAAGGAGGGCGATTGCAGGGAGTACCAATGCTGGAAATAGCACTATTCCCGAACCCATTGAAATCAGTACAGTTGCCACAGCCAACCCGTTGGCCAATCCAAGCCTGCAAACAGCCGACCCAGCCCGAGCTCAGGGCAGAACTTTCACCCCCCTCTATATGAGCTTGACTAGCGCACTAAAAGTCTTGATGGAAAAAGGGTATCTCAAACCCCTCGATCCTCAACCTCTACCTGACCCACTCCTAGCCAGACATAACCCCGCCAAGTACTGTATGTACCATCAACAGCGCGGTCATGGCACTGACCGTTGCTACCGCCTTCATCATGAGGTCCAAAATCTCATTGACAACCGGATGATAGTTCCACCTTCAGACCCCAATGACCAAACATCTCCTGCCTACCTCAATCTCATCCATATACTGCCATCCACCTATGACCCCAGCATATACATCACCCCGGCCCATCTACCCAAACCTGAGGTGTTTATCCCAGAAAGTATGGACTTATGCATGATGGGTGCACCTGAACCCCAATCATCTCAAACCCGAGAACCCACTACTTCTGAGTTGATGGGAATGATAAAAGATCTTCAAAGAACTGTGACCAATCTGGCCTCCGGGACATTGGCTCCATCATTGACCACACCACATACTGGGAATTTCATGTCAAAAGGCTCCCCAGTCTTGGGGTGGGCTGCATTTGAGGAAGGCCAATCCTTTGGCAAAGTGGAAGCGAGTGGAAAGAACAAGGTAGGGGCGGGCATGGATCCACATGAACATCTTTTGTTCGCTGTTGAGGCTTTGAAAGCCAAGGGACTGGACAAAGAGTAAGTCCTCACAGTTGTTGCAAAAGCTGTGGATGACACTTTCGCTACTCAAGTTGGGGGCAGTCTAAATCAAAGGGAAAACCGGGAGAAGGACTGTTATACCAGAGGCAATCCTGTTAGCTCTAACCCTCCACTCGGAAGAGATCAGCAAGCCAGGCCAGCACCTGCCAATCCCTTTCCTGGTGCGTCCAGCAAAAATCCACAAACCCAGAAGTACCAACCCCGAGGTCGGAGGGTCTTCCATGCCCTCTATATGCCTTTGTCCAAAGCTCTCTAAATCCTTGTTGGACAAGGCCATCTCAAACCCCTTAAGCCTCGGCCTCTCCCAAACCCTCTTCCGGCTACGCATGATGCTACCCAGTACTGCGCATACCATCAGCAAACTGGCCATACTACCGACGACTACTTCCGTCTTCGCCATGAAGTACAGGATTTATTTGACAATGGGGTCATCCTCCCGCCGAGCTCAGCAAAGTCTTTCGGCACTGGGTCAGTGAACTTGGGGGATAATGTTATGTGAACGGGGGATGAACCACCTGCGGGCGGCGCTCGATTAACTCCAGACGTGGGAATGGCACGCACTGTTCTGAGCAATGTGCAAATACCAGTTTTTGTGCTTTTTGACTTGGGTGTTGGGTCAGTTTTGTTGATTTGTTTTGAGTCAGTCTCTTTTGTTTTGGGTCTGTCTTGCTGTATCAAGTCAGTCCTGTTGTATAGGAGTCGGGTGATTCTGAGGGTGTTACCTCGGGCGTCACCATTTTGTTTTGCGTTTGTCTTTTTGTTTTGTTTTGAGTCTGTTTCTGCCAGGAAGCCAGTTGTGCCAACAGATTTTGAATGAAACAACAGTGATTTTCACGCTCTCGCATTTGCTTCTGTCGTGTGCTAGTTGTGCCGGAATTTGAATGAAATGGCAGTGCATTCCACCTTCTCTCTTGTGCCTTGAAGTCATTGTAATGACCTGAGTTTTTCAAAACTTTTTGAACACTGCGATAAAAACAAAGAGGGAGGAATTTCTCGGGATTTGAAAAACTTTGATCAAACTGAGAGAAAGAGAGGCATGCTAAGCCCTTAATGATTGAGATCATGCTTGTTAATATGAGTACTGAGAAGGATCTTGGCTTGATCCAGATTGGTCCCACATTGTCTTCCGCGAGAGCGATTAGTCGCTTTCTTAAAAACTTTCAAAAAATGTTTTGCGCCGTCTTGCGAAGACCTGTGTGGAATCGCTCTTGAGATTGTACAGCCTAGGATCGCTCTCAGCCTCGAGACTCGACTCCTTGCTTTCAAACCTTGAACTCGCATTCATAATGTTCAACGGTCGACCACAATGTAAGGCCTGTGTGGCCAGATTTGAAGCAACCCTCGAACAAGAGGCACCAAAGTCAGATCAAGAAGGTCAGACCTCATCAGAAGAAGCTTGCAAAGCTAGAACAGAAGTACCCTTCGAACTAGGGGCAAAAAATGTCCGATGTGCTCGAAGAACCGAAGATGGATCCTTCTGCAAATCAATACAGCAGCCACTCTCCTGGACACGGATGGCTTCAAAACCCTAAAACCATTTGGCATGGACTTGTTACACTTTTACCCTTTGAGAGGCTCGTTGGGCCGAAAACCCGGAAGGGTGACCCAGGCAAAAGTTAGAGCAAGAAAAAGATAGTAAAAAGAAAAAAAAAAGAAGAAAACAAAAAAAAAAAAGAGGAAAAGAAAAAAAGAAAAGAAGAAAAGAAATGAAAATAAGAAGAAAAGAATGAAAAGAAAAGAAGAACACTGCTCGCAAGGTTGAAAACCTGCAACGGGCGCCTTGGCAAAAGTTAGAGCCTAAAAAGTGAGGGTTAATACCCGAGTGTACCTTAACCCCGAACTACGTAAGGCTTGATTCCCATCTTTGGGATACGTAGGCAACTTCATTCTGAAGTCCAGCCATAAACAATTCAAATTTGATTGTGTCCATGCGATGGTTCTAGTCATCTTTGTCTTCTCTGTATCTGAGGATTTGGTTGCGTTCACTACTCTGAGGGCTGACTACAATGCGCTGCAGTACCATTCAAACAAGGGGCAACTTTCCGTTGCCATTCAATGCGCCGCGATGCCATTCAAACAAGGGGCAACTTTCCGTTGCCATTTAATGCGCCGCGGTGCCGTTCAAACAAGGGGCAACTTTTCGTTGCCATGCAGCTCTCTTCAAGCACGGGGCAGTTTTCCCTTGGATCCGAGGTTGCGCATCTCAGGAGTAGGTTTCATGCTCGTTGAGCAATGGCCGTTTGCAAAATAGTTTTTGAGAATTTTTACTGAGGTTGACTATTTTCTCGAAAATCATTCTATCTTTTCCAAAACTGGACCCTTTTCATGGACCCAAAAAAGGAAATTTTTCAGTGCTCATAGCCTAACTTGCATGATTTTAAATCAAAAATCGAACAAGCATGTTAATCTAACTCTCATTTTGGTCAAAATTGTTTTAGTAGAAAGCAAAGACAAAAAATGGTCAAAATGATGAACTAAGGGCACAGTTGAGTCAGGTATTCTGTCTTTTCTCCTTTGTCAAAATACTTGCCAGAAAGGGCACCATACTTGCCAAGAAGGGCACTCTACCTGTCGGAAAAGGGCACCACTAAAGCTAACCGCAAAAGGGTCGAAAAGCTCTCACACCTTCCGAGCAACGAGGTGTCGAACCAAGTGCGAAGCATGAACTGGAATGGGGCAAGATTTTCCACTCCATCATCTGGACAGATCTTATCACGTCCAAACTCCCTAGCAAAGCATCATCAACCGATGTTAGCTGCAGATTTGCTACACACCCAAATGTAGCGCAACCCTTCTATGGAAGGAATTCACTAGCTGTGAGCGGAAGAAAGAGAATCTGGTGGAATACCAGGGGCAAGAGCCCGCAACTTCATGCTTATCCATCAACCACCCAGGGGAGGGATTAAAAAATGAGAGATTAAAGAATAGAGAGATGTGCGCTGAGAAAAAAAGTGAGGAAAAGGGTTTTGTGAGAAAAGCCGAGCCTGAGGGCCGAGTGATGTGAGAATCACTAAATAAGAAAGGGTGGGAAACAATACCCGGAGAAACTGGCTCCTCGCAAACTGAGATGTCTCTCGTCTTTGGAACACGTCTGTGTGTCGTGTCTTTTGTTTTGTTTGTCTCGATTCTTGTTTTGAGTCGTTTGAGTGTCAACAGATGTGTTTAGATCATTTTACCTTGTTTTTCCTTTGATTGAGTTGTGTTTAGGTTGTTTTACCTTTGTTTTCCATTTTGGCTGTGGTCAGTTGTAGGCTCAATACCCGGTTAAGAACCCTTTTCTCATTTCAATTTCAAAAATCGTTGTGTGCTCAGAGTGCCGTGTTGTTCTCCAGAATTGTGCAAAATAGGATTGGTTCTTTCATAAAGCCGCAGGTTTCAACCCAGGTCATGTCAGAATAGTAAAACAAGGATCTATCTGAAGCTATTTAGGTTCCGGACTGTAAAGCAAAAGAAAAGAGGGAAAATTTGGAGCATCTTAGCATGTTTCAACCTTAGCAAAATCCGAGACTACATTCCAGGTGCACCTTCTCAGGCCTCGCTGTTTCTCTGGAGTATAGTGTATCTCGACCCCAAGTGTAAGCCTGCTTCAAGTCAGAATGGCAGTCCAAGCAGCACCCGAGGGTTTCACATGCAGATGTTATCTCTCGCCAATATGAACAGGGTGTGCCCTTTTTTTTTAGCTGAGTGTGTTGCAAAGTCCTCTAAGAGGCAAATCAAAGGCACCAGAGTACATATTTGATGCTTCTCTATTGCATAGAATGTGAACTTTCATATACACTGTTGTTACATGCGTACCGCACATCGTTATGATATGCTTGCTTTCGATTCCGCATAGAATATGCTTTGCTTGTTTCATGCATAGAATATGCTTGCTTTTAGTATTGCATAGAATGTACTTCCATACTTGCATAGAAAGTGCTCGTATCTGTTGCATAGAAAATGCCCTCATACTTGCATAGGAGATGCATTTTATCGCACTGTCTTGTGCATTTCAAATCACTCGCACTGTTTTGTGCATTTCTAATCACTCGCGCTGTTTAGCGTATCGCACTGTTTTGTGCAGTTTATCATTCGCGCTATTTTGCGCACCTCAATCACACTGTTTTGTGTAGTTTACATTCGCGCTATTTTGCGCATCGCACTGTTTTGTGCAATTTATCATTCGCGCTATTTTGCACACCTCAATCGCACTGTTTTGTGCAGTTTACATTCGCGCTATTTTGCACATCGCACTGTTCTGTGCAGTTTATCATTCGCTGCTACTTTGTGCACCTCAATCGCACTGTTTTGTGCAGTTTATCATTCGCGCTATCTTGCGCACCTCAATCGCACTGTCTTGTGCATTGCATATCATCGCGCTATTTTGCGCACCTCGATCGCACTGTCCTGTGCTTTGCATATCACATCGCACTATCTTGTGCATTTCAAATTAATCGCGCTGTTTAGCGTATCGCACTATTTTGTGCATTGTATCATTCGCACTATCTTGCGCGTCCCACCTGCACTTGTTAGTGCATTACATTTCACTCGCGCTATTTTGTGCATCGCACTATTTTGTGCACATTACTTGCATTATGCATGCATTTTATCGTGCTATCTTGCGCATCTCACCTGCACTTGTTAGTGCCCTGCATCGCGCTATCTTGCGCACCTTACTTGTATCACACTGCTTTATGCATTCACCCTACTCGCACTGTCTTGTGCACTCTCTGGTCTAGGAGACCTTAAATCCTGCATCATCATTCGCGCTGTTTTGCGCATCGTACTTGCAGTTTACTTGCATTTCATTTGCACTGTCTTGTGCACTTTCTGGTCTAGAAGACCTTAAATCCTCTAAAGGTGCAATTCCTTTGGTGTTTGTCGTGCCCGAACGACTTCCAGTGGTCTGGTATAGCCACATGCCTGTGTTAGCAGTGAGTTCCTAGGAGACCAACTGAGACAGTGGAAACTAGAGTTCGAATGGCTCATGCCTAGAACGCAAAGGTTCGGGATTTCCGAGACTAAAGTCTGGTTTAAATACCCAGGGGTATATCCTCGGCTTGAAATCTGTATGGCAGCCCCATAGATTGAGATAGCATCTGTATGCACCTCAATTCTGGATACTGATCCAACCTAGTCTGTCACCCTGTTGGAGAATAGGGAAAGCTGCGATCATAGTCAGGAAGAAAAGTAGTACCTGTGGTCCAATCAAGAAAAAGTGAGAATCCCCAGCAGCATGAGGTAAATCATTGCCAATTACCCCTGTGAGGTACCTTTACCTCTTAGCTATTACATTGCATTTTAGCCACTACATTACAGTGCATTGCATGAATCCTCAATTTTCAAACCGGCTTCGCGTAGCGTATAAGTCCAATTTTCAAACCGGCTTCGCGTAGCGTGTAAGTCCAATTATCAAAATCTTCTTGCATATCATTCTTGCATCCTGCCCCTGAACTATGCTAGTTTGATTCCTTGCAAAGGGATACGTAGGCAGCCTGCGGGCACAACCATTTATTTATCTATATTTTGTTTGTTTGTCCAAGTCTTCGGCCTTGTCAAAATGGGTCGTCTCTGGGCTTTGACATTCACTCCCGTCACTTCTTGACTTCTGAGTTCTGTCAAAGAGGGGCAACTGTAGACACCCCATTTTTTACCGTCCATAAGACTTGGACGCAATTGATGGTTTACATGGTGGAGAAAGTTGTGCAGGGGAAAGGTGCAATTTCTTCGGCAAAGAGAGAGAGTCAAATCTCAACTTCATACTCCTGTTCTGGACCAAAACAATCTCGATCAAAAGATTTTAGACTTAAAACCCTCTCGTTCAAAACGTTTTTGAAATAAAGTTCCTACGATGTTCCGACGCTCGCATTTTGTTAAATGTTGCATTTTTCGGTAAACCGAGCGAGAACAAAGTGGGAATGAATGAAAGAGAGATGAAATCTTTGAAAAATATTTCAAAACACCTTACTTAGGGGTTTGAAGTTGAAGAAAAGAAAAGAAGAGGGAAGAAATCCAGTCGGGGGAGAAAATGGGCATGAACCGTTAAGAGAGAGTCGAGCAGCCCTCGCCGAATCGGGCCTATTCATTTGGATACTTGGAATCAAGCTATGAGGCCACTACCGTTGGAAAGCTTACTCCCGGGGCTTCATTTTTCACTCAAGAATCTCCTAAATTCAATTCCGGACAGAGGAAATATAGTTGATTGAAGTGGGGCATCACTCCGGTTGAACTGAAATCTGCGCGGCTTCACCAAAAAGGGCATAACTTTTTTCACAGGAGGAATTTTGATGCAAAGTTTACGCCATTGGAAATCTAACTTCCGGGGCTTCAATTCGGACACTTGAATGGCCACCATTGGACTTCCCAATCACCCACCAGCCACATTTCTTTCCGGAAGCCCATTTTTTTGTCCTAAAAGTAGCTGGCCGGCCAGAAAACCTAGTAGGCCGGCCACCTAGCTGGTGAAATGACTTTTTTGCCCTTTTTAGCTAGCTGACCATAATCCCCTCCCCAAGTGTGTCCTAAAAGTGAATTTTGTTTTCCTCTAGGCCTTATGTCCAAGGGTTTGGCCTTTTGGGGGGAAACTTGAATTAGTTTTCCCCCCCATTTTTCCCCCTCTTTTCCATCCTTTTTTGTCTATATAACCAGCACTCCCAGCTGGTTTTGAGGGGTTAGAAAATTGCTTTAGAGCTCTCTTGCATACACTCTCCATTTCCCTATCTTCTAAGACTCCAAACTTTAGGGTCCTTGCATCATTTACACTACACCACATAGCACCACCTCTCCAACCTCCATTCCAGCTACTTGGAGCTGTTTTCCAGAGCTAGGGAACACCACTTCTTGTGCCAAGAGGTTGCTAAAGTTGAGTCTTCAAGGGTAAGTCCTTCTATCCTCTTTTTGGTCATATTCTTGCTCAATACATTAGCCATACTTTCTTGCATATTTGAGCTCCGACCCTAACTGAAAATAGCATTTTTTTGAGCTCTATTTCATGTTTGTTTAAGGGCCTCTCACTGTTTGAGGCTTCCTTTTTGCAATTGCTTCATTACCTCCCTTGTATGCCATTTTCTTGCATATCATTTTTGGCCTATGTATAAACTGTTTTGAGCTCTGTCATAAACTGTAAAGTAACTTATTTTGAGCCCTTATTCAATATTGTTGAAGGGCTCATCACTGTTTGAGGCTTCCATTTGCCACTTGCCTTTATATCCCTCTTTTGACCTTATTTTTGCATGATTTGTTAGCCCTTTGTGCTTATTTTTTTTTTGGCTTTGGTCCAAACTGTAAATGACCTTATTTTGACCCCCTATTCATGTTTCATTAAGGGTCTTTTCTTGATTGAAGCATCCTTTTTATACTTTGTGTTATAGCTCTCTTTTTGACCTTATCTTACATAGTATTTTGAGCATACTTGTACACTGCTTTTGGTCTGATCATAAACAGTAAAATGCCATGTTTTGGGCTCCTCTTCAACATTTTTGAAGGGCCCTCCTCTGTTTGAGGCTTCCATTTGCCACTTGCCTTTGTATCCCTCCTTTAGGCCCATTTTTTCCATGAAAGTTTTTCCATACTTGTGTCTCTTTTTGTGACTTGTCATAAACTGTAAAACATCATATTTTGGGCCCCTCTTAAAAATTGTAGAAGGTCCGCTCTCTGTTTGGGACCAGCATCTGTTAGTTGCTTCATTATCCCTCTTTCGGGGCCATTTTTGCATGCTAGCTTAGTCCCCATTTGTGTTCACTTTTTGGCCTTTCTTAAAACTGTAAATATGCTTGTTTTGGGGCTGTCTTGATTCTGTATTCACACTTCTTGTTCAAATAATGCATGCATTGCATAGCCATAGGTCATTCCATGCGCCTAATTTCATGTTTCGGGATTCATTTCATGCATCGAGTGTCATTTTGCCATCTTTCGGGGCTGTTTTGCATCACTTATTGCCTCTAAAATTTGCATGCTTGTATGCCATATTCCATGCTTTGCCATGTCATGTTAGAGTGGCATTTCGTGCCTTAGGGTCGGTCCTCGGTTTGCATGCACGTGTGCACGCATTTCGAGTGTCTCATTTTCACCTAATGGCCTCTTATGTGAGTGTGGCTAAGGTCCACTCATGTTGGTGTAAGTCCATTATGCATTGTGTATGCCATTTCATTCCATAGCATTGTGTATGCTAGGCTGTATGTTAGCGCATTGTGTATGCCATATTACCTCGTGCATCATGTATGCCATTTCATAGCATGTTGCATGTTAGGATGTATATTAGTTGCATTTCATGCATGTCATGCATATTGCATTGTGTTCGGGATAGGGGTTAGCCCGAGCACGGGGAACAAGGTACGTTTCGTACTACGAGTGACGGAACGTGTCTCAATTCCCCAGTCACCGACACTCCAGATTATCCATGATGGAGTTGGGTCTAGTTGAGTTTTCATGTGCATTCATTCTATATTGAGTTGTGCAATTCGACTCATCGGCCATCATGCATCGAGATGTGCGATTGGTGGCTACGAGGATCGAGGCATGCATACATTTGTGAAAATACATTGCCATGCCCCTTTCCTGCTCTCTGTTGCAGCAAATCAAGAATCAGCAGCCTTCCGGAGCTTGGCACGCATTCCAAGAATAATTGCAAACAGAGGCTAATTGGGGCATCGCCATGGATTTTCGCGCAAGGCAACCCGGATATGCATCATTCATCATCTAAAGAAGAGTCAAGGCAGTCCCTGGCTTGCATGCCAGTTTATTGTTTTCTTAGTTAATTTTGTTATTTAATTAGGAATTTGTACATATCTTGGACTGTATTATTTGGACTGTACTATCCGGGACTGCATATTATTTATTCAGACCCTCTGTGCGATGGAATAATTGTAATAAGTGTGCGTGTGTGTGATGTATGTCTTCCAACCCCACGTCTTTCTTCCCTTTTATTTACCAGCTTATGATGGTTAGATTAGGGCATGTTTCAATTAGCATACAGTATGATAGCATGTTTGCACTCATTCATCTGTCTTGCATGCACCGGGCTCGGCGCATCATACTAACTGCATCTGTATTTCAATTCCGAGTTGAATACTTGATCACTGTTGCATCTCATATGCCATGTTTAGAATAGCCGAGCCTGCTATAGTTGCATTTTTGCATGTGTTGCATTAGGCATTTCTATATACTTAGGATCATGCATGGATTTCTAATCGGTTTCTGTTTTGGCTTAGAGTACTCGGTGAGTTTTATGCTTTAGCATCCTTGCATGCATGTGAGTGATTGCCATGATAGCATGCTTACCATGAGGCTAACTGCTTATGTGATATACCTGCTTGGATGCCTGTGGGTGGAGGTTGGGTTATTTGGATTGGAACAATTCATCAAATGTTTGTTTTAAGCCCACTAGACAGTGGCAAAATCATGTTTTCTAAGCCCACCCGAGGGTGGCAAAATCCGCATTTTAAGCCTACTTGCGAGTAGCAAACCATTTTCACAAACAAACATGAAGTGTTTTGTTCCAATTCAGACGACTCAGTCTATACTTGTATGCTGTGCGCATCACATAGTAAATCTAGGCTAATAACCGGAATAAGAACACACAATGTTTTCAAAATTAGATATCATGGTTAGTAGAGGCCGATCGTTGGCCGGGCGAGCGGGGGTGCTCACGAAGTGACCTTCCCCAATCGTACCCAAGTTCCCGAGCCGAGGCAACTTTGGTGA
The DNA here is from genome assembly GCA_022316695.1 of Camellia oleifera. Lineage (NCBI taxonomy): Eukaryota > Viridiplantae > Streptophyta > Magnoliopsida > Ericales > Theaceae > Camellia > Camellia oleifera. Next base: position 157,830,578 of record CM039308.1, on the reverse strand, counting down.
TGACGGACACGTGGTCTTAGGCAACGAGTCAGGGTTTCCTAAATTTTCCAAAATAAAATATTTAGGTGGCGACTTTGTATCTGGCAAAGCAGTCCATGTTTGGCACTTCTTTCAAAAATCTGTTTTCTCAAAACGATTTGCCGGATTTGGACTCTTTGGTTCAAGATTAAGAACCGTGACAACAAATTCGAGTCCGAGCTGTAGCGAGGTCCCCCCGCGGGCTTGTCTACATCTAGCCTCCCACATCGAGGCCCGTCAGTACGGCGAAGTCAAATGGGGTCATGGTCAGGTCCCCGGTGGCAGAGAAATGAAAAGAGTTGGTGGTATCCCACCATCTCTCTACCAAAGCACCCATCAGTGTCCTACTAGCAGGACAGTGGGAGATCCCAGTGCAAAAGGGCCCAAACCCTGCCACGTCAACCAAATCCCGGACAGCCTCCGGGAGCTCAGCATACCACTCTCTCGCTGTGATGGAGCCATATCCTCGCGCAGCGCGAGAAGTCACCTGCATTCAGGATGAACACATGTATTCAGTTTCAGAATGAAATGAATAAGCTACGTGCAAATGAAATGTATAAGCTGTGTGCAAATGAAATGTATAAGCTGTGTGCAAAATCAAATCAGATACAGAATCTGGGCTGTGTGTTTAGATATCAAAGTGTGGGTTGTGTGTTCATCTCAGTATTTAAGCTTTGTGTTCAACTCTCAATCAGTGTGTGCTGTGTGTTCACCTCAACAAATGGGCCGTGTGTTTAGAAATTAAAAGTTTGGGCTGTGTGTTCAACTCTCAATCAGTGTGTGCTGTGTGTTCACCTCAACAAATGGGTCGTGTGTTCAGAATTCAAGTGTTTGGGCTGCGTGTTCAATTCTCAATCAGTGTGTGCTGTGTGTTCACCTCAACAATGGGCCGTGTGTTCAGAATTCAAGTGTTTGGGCTGCATGTTCAATTCTCAATCAGTGTGTGCTGTGTGTTCACCTCAACAACGAGCTGTGTGTTCAACATCAAGTGTTTGGGCTGCGTGTTCAATTCTCAATCAGTGTGTGTTGTGTGTTCACCTCAACAACGAGCTGTGTGTTCAACATCAAGTATTTGAGCTGTATGTTCAGATTTCAAAATCAGTGTGCTATGTGTTCATCTCAAAGTTTGGGCTGTGTGTTTAATTCTCAACAAGAATGTGTTGTGTGTTCACAATCGATATACAGGCCGCGTGTTCAGAAAGTCGGAGTGTTTGAACTGTGTGTTTAAGATGCAAACGAAATACGGTGTTATAAACTAAACATTTGAAACAAGCTGTGAGCTTGAGTGAGCAGATAAACATAGTGAAAGCACAAAATGTACGGAAAATGCAGAATGCATTGCAGAAAATGTAAGTGTGAAGTAAATACCTCTCGTGCCTGGTAAGAGAGGTGAGACTCTGGCTCTCGCAAAAGCAGATCCCTAGGCGCTCGATCATCAAAATCAGTAAAGTGGTGGAAAACTGCCTGCGGGAGGATGTACGTCGGAGGGTCGTACCTCTCGGGAATGAATGACCGGATCCTCGAGGGTAAAGCCATAATGTCGGGATCATCTCCGGCACCCGGAGGACCTCCACCATGAGGGAAATGACCAGCCATCTCAAAAAATCTGCAAAAACGAGCAAAAACGAGCAAAATGAGCCAAAATTGAAAAAAGTCAACAAAAGTCAACTCTCGGGAAATGAAAAAGTCAACAAAAGTCAACTCCCGAGAAAATCTTCCAAATATTGAGACAAACTTACCTCAAGTGGTGAAAATGAGAAAAGATGCGCCGAAATCGAAATTTAATCGGTTCAAAGTGACGAAAACTGAAAGATTTCGCGAAAACAACTTGCGTGGGGCATTAGAAAACGCGTATAGAGCGCAGATTTGAGGAAGAAAATGGTTTGGGAAGGAGGAGAGAGCAATTTCGGAGCTGGAGTTGTGAGGAAAAGTGCTTTGGATAAGCACATTGAAAGAAAAGAGAGCAAAAAGACCAAACTGCCCCGGATTTGGGCTAGGTGGCCGGCCAACCACCTTTTCTGGCAGGTCGGCCCTCTCTCTCCTTCAAACATGGCCGGCAGCCTCCCCCTTGGACCAAGCATGGCCGGAAGCCTTCCCAACATGGTGTCCAAGGCTTCTGCAAATTTTGGTGATGATTGGAGTCCCCGGTACCCGAGAAAGTACAAGGAAAGTGCATTATTCGTCGCGAAATCCCTCCGCGGGAACTTCAACTCCAACTTTCAATGTGTGTTTCATCATTACTTGCCGAGAGCAAGATGTATCCTTTTTGAATATGTTGTGAGCCCTTCGGGAGGTAAACCGGAGGTCATGATTGAGCCATCTTCATCAAAACTTGCATTGCTTTGCTCGTTGTTTCATTTCGAAATGTGCATTCGAGTTTGGGCTTATCCTGCATTGTTATGCACGTCACTTGCATTCTCATGCACACCACTTGCACTGTTCTGCACGTTTCACGAGCATTGTCATATCCTTATGCTTAATTGGCGTTGTCACGCGCGTTGCTTCTCGCATTGCGATGCACTCCCCCATCAACACCGCGTTTGCCTGCATTCGATATCACACTGAACATAGGTTGCTAACTATGTTGTGCTTGCTGAGTTTCTTCCTTTTGCAGGCACGATATTGTATATATGGTTCATTTGAGGCTGGTGCGACCAGACGTGCTACACAGGTATTGCACATTCTCCGTGTGAGACATGGTGAGAATCCAATGATTCTCCGCATTCTTCAACTGCATGAAATGTAGTATTGCTTTGCATTCTCGCTTAAAACTATTGCATCTATTGTGAATATTTGCTTCATTACAGCTTGCTGCTTCGCATGATCATTGAGTTACATCCAGCTTTGTGCATATCGCTTTGCATTTTGCCCCCCACCTGCAGGCATGCTTGCGGGCACATTTCTCTATTATCTAGTATGTTTGTCTAAGTCTTCGGCCTCATCAAAAATGGGTCGTCTCTGGGCTTTGACATTCACTCCCGTCACTTATGACTTTCGAGTTCTGTCAAAGAGGGGCAACTGTAGACACCCCATTTTTGACCGACCTTAAGACTCAGACGTCACCAATTGAGCGCTCGATGATGTTGCATATTGTGCTCGTTCTGAAGTTGTGAAGTCGCGGTTATGAGCTATGCCTCCGGACTTCCGGACTCTTTTGTGCCTTACCTCGATTTGCGAACCAGGTCCCGTTTTCTCCGTTTTCTCTTCCTGAAGGGAGGGAGAGGTCTTGTAGATCATCTCTCAGTGGCCATAAGCTACGTTTCGTGGTCGTAGGCCATTTTTCCCGTTTGGAGCCCGGTTCCTGGTTTTCGGAGCTGTCGGCCGTGTGCCTCGGTTCGGGACCGCTTAACCACCTCCGTTTGCTCCGGTTTTTGGCATACACCTTGTTTCCTCCCTTTTGAGGGACATTGTGGCTCGAGAGACCAACTTCGTGGTCGAACGCCACCTCCAGTGCTTAACAGCTTGTTTTTGGGGCCCTAGGCCGCGCGTTTTGGCCCCCGAACCTTCGTTTTACATCGGTTTGGGCTCATTTTTGGTGGAGACCTTATTTTCATTGCTAGGAAGGTTGTAGAAGGGTGGGAGGCCAGCAATTTTTCTGAAGACCAGCTCTATTCCTTCATCGCTCTTTATCGCTCGTTTTCTTCACTAGAAAGCTGACTTTTACCCACTCCCGAGCCACTTTTTCTGTCCCTCCACCACACCATTGTGTTGCACACACCTGGCAGGCCACCAATATGGGTAGGCCGACCAGTAATTGTTCTTGACCCTTTTGAACCCCTCTAAAAAGATGGTTTTTCTCTCTCCTGAACCATATTTTCTGGTTTTTCTCCACACAGCTGTGTTGCTCTCATCTGGGAGGCCACCTTTCTGGGGTGGCCGGCCAGTAATTGTTCTTGACCCTTTTGACCCCTGGTCGGCTGACCAGGGGAGGTAGCCGGCCGGCCACCTGGACCTTTTGAACCTGGCTGGCCAAGTTTGTCTCTTCAGGTGCATTCCAGCTGTGCCAACTGTTTTGCACCAGATCCACTGCCCGAGGGTTTGTCCTTGTTTTTGGTCCATTTTAAGTGGTTTTGACCCCCTTTGCTTGGTTTCAAGGTGGTTTGGCCCCTTTGGTCAAGCTTCCTGAGGAAGGTTGACCCTTTTGGTTTAGCTTTCCCAAGAAGCTTGACCCCTTTGGTCAAGCTTCCTTTAGAAGCCATGAACCCCCCCTCTTTAGCTTCTCTAAGAAGCCTCACCCTTCTCCCTCTATAAAACCAGCCCTTGAGCTCCATTTGCAAGGGTTAGAAAAACCAGCTGGAGCATTTGCATACAATCCTCTATATCTCTCTCATCCAAGCCTTAAAACACCCTTGTTCTTGCACCATTTATACACCAACTCATAGCCTACCACCTCCATCCTCCATTCCAACATCTTGAGGCTGATTTTCAGATGTTAGGAGCTCACTTTCTTGGACCAAAAGCTACTGCATTGCTGTGCTACAAGGGTAAGTCCTCTTTTTCCCTTTTTTAGCCTTATTTTGCTTCATCTCTTAGCCCCTTCTGCTTACATTTCTAGGCTTCAACCCAAACTATAAAGTATCTTATTTTGAGCCCCTCTTCAACTTTGTTGAGGGCTCTTTGCTGTTTGAGATCATCTGCTGCCCCTTTTCCTTTATCTCTCTTTTAGGGCTATTTTTGCATCATATTTTAGCCTTACTTGTGAACATTTTCGAGATTTGGTATAAACTGAAAAAAAATCTTATTTTGACCTCCTCTTTAATTTTCCTTGAGGTCACTTTTCATTTTGAAGTCATCTCCTTCCTTGCATGCTTTATTTCCACATGCTTTGAGCCATGCATTTGTGCATTTGCATAAGTCTTGTTTTGGCCTCTTAGCCACTGAAATCCAGTGGATTTTCAGTGGCTTTGATGAGGTTTTAAGCTTTGAAATCATAGAGGGGTGACCCTCTCACCCCTCATTCTCTTTACTAACATGTTTGGCCTTCAAAAGGGACCCTATTTTGCATGCATTGAAGTCTTATTTTAAGCTTTATTCTGAGGGTTTTGGGGTCTTTCTTGGCTCTGTCCAAGGCCCTTTTGGCCATATTTTATGTCTACAATGCATGTGTAGAGCAATCCCATCCAAGGCCTTTCAAAGGGCCCCTTCTTTGCATGTTTCCTAGACTCATTTCAGGGCCAATTTGGTGAGTTTTAGGGCTTTCATAGTCCATTTCCAGAGGTTGTTTTGCTATGCTTCATGTCTATCTTATATGTGCTTAATACCCCCTTGTATGGCCCTCTAAAGGAACTCATCATTTTTGCATGCGTTGGCTGCATTTCAGAGGTTATTTGGGCATATTTTGACATGTTTTATTCACTGATTTTGGCTGGTTTGATGATTTCTCTTGTGCTTCATATACATGCCATATAAGCCATGTTTGCTAGCCAATGTTGCATGCTATTTTAGTCCATCATGTTAGCATCTTTTGGCCATGCCTTAAACTGGAAATGTGCGTGTTTTGGGACTGCCTTGGCTCTGTCTTTAGACTTCATGATCAAATAATGCTTGCTCTGCATAGTTATAAGTCAATATATGTGCCTAGTTTTGAGTTTCGGGGCTTATTCCATGCATTGGGTGTCATGTTTCCATGTTTCGGGACCACTTTGCATACTGTTTCAGAGCGGTCGTTTATGCCATTGCATGCCATCTTGCATCCCTTTCCATGCTTTGGTAGAGTTGCATGTTGTGCCTTAGGTTCGGTCCTCGGTTTGCGTGCATGTGTGCACGCACTTCGGTTATCTCATTTTCATCTTATGGCCACTGATGTGAGTGTGGCTGAGGTCCACTCATATTGGTGTAAATCTATTATGCATTGTGTATGCCATTTCAATTCATAGCATTGCGTATGCTAGGTTGTACGTTAGAGCATCGTGTATGCCATGTTACATCGTGCATTGTGTATGCCATTTCATAGCATTGCGTATGCTAGGTTGTATGTTAGTCCCATTCATGCATGTCATGCATATTGCATCGTGTTTGGGATAGGAGTTAGCTCAAGCATGGGAAACGAAGGACGTTTCGTACTCCGAGTGACGGAACGTGTCTCAATTCCCGGTCGCCGACACTCTGGATTACCCATGATGGAGTTTAGGTCTCATTGTGTTTTTATGTGCATTCATTTCACATGGAGTCGTGCAATTCGACTCCTCGGCCATTATGCATCGAGATGCATGATTGGTGGCACGAGGATCGAGGACTACACTCCCTGAAGAGTAGTCATGCATACATATGTGAAAATACTTTGCCATGCCCCTTTCTTGCTCTCTGTTGCAGCAAATCAGAAATCAGCAGCTTTCTAAAGCCTTGCACAGCATTCCGGCATTAATTGCAAACAGAGGCGAATCGAGGCATCGCAATGGATTTCCGCACCAGGCAACTCAAGCATGCATCATTCATCATCCGGAACAGAGCTGAGGCGGTCCATGGACTTGCATGCTAATTTACTGCTTTCCTAGTTAATTCGTTAATTAATTAGGGTTTTGTACGTATTCGGACTGTAATTATTTATTCGGACTGTATTATTTATTCGGACCCTCCGAGCGAGGGCACAATTATAATAAGTGTGCGTGCGTGTGATGTATGTCTTCCAACCCCACGTCTTTCTCTCTTTTATTTACCAGCTTATGATAGTTAGATTAGAGCATGTTTCAATTAGCATACTTATGCTTACATGTTTGCATCCATTCATCTGTCTTGCATGCACCGGGCTCGGCGCATCATACCAACTGCATTGTATTTCAATTTCAAGTTGAATACGTGTTAGTTGTAGCATTTCACATGCCATCTTTAAAAATAGCCAAGCCTGCTATAGTTGTATTTTTGCATGTGTTGCATTAGGTACTTCTGTATAGTTAGGATCATGCATGATTTCTAACATAGCTTCTGTTTTGGCTTGGAGTACTCGGTAAGAGTTTATGCTTTAGCATCCTTGCATGTGTGTGAGTGACTGCCATGATAGCATGCTTACCATGAGGCTATATGCTTATGTGATATATCTGCCTGAATGCCTGTGGGTGAAGGTTGGGTTATTTGGATTGGAACAAATCATCAACTGTGAGTTTTAACCCCACTAGATAGTGGCAAAAATCATCTTTTCTAAGCCCACTGAGGATGGCAAAATCTGCATTTTAGCCTACTTGCGAGTAGCAAACCGTTTTCAAAAAATACATGAGATGTTTTGTTCCAATTCAGGCAACCTGGTCTATACTTGTATGCTGTGCGCATCACATAGTAAATCTAGGCTAATAACCGGAATAAGAACGCGTAATGTTTTCAAAACTAGATATCATGATTAGTAGAGGCCGATCTTTGATCGGGCGAGCGGGGGTGCTCACGAAGTGACCTTCCTCAATCGTACCCAAGTTCCCGAGCCAAAGCAACTTTGGTGATGACGGACACGTGGCCTTAGGCAACGAGTCAGGGTTTCCTAAATTTTCCCAAAAATAAAATATTTAGGTGGCGACTCTGTATCTGGCAAAGCAGTCCATGTTTGGCACTTCTTTCAAAAAATATGTTTTCAAAAACGATTTTTCAGATTTGGACTCTTTAGTGATTTATCGATCTTGCATTGCACTTTGCAAGATTAGATTCAGAACCATGACATTGAGTCCTTGAACTGTAGTGAGCCCAAATGAACAAAACGGGATTTCTCTCCAGGGACGTTCAGGGACGTCTACAAAATGCTTTGCATATGTGTCCTTAACTAAGGAAATTGTGATTTTTGCGGTAAACATAAAAATAGTTGAATATTTATAAAAAAAAAAAAAAAAAAGTGTTTACATTGTTGATTTTACTAACACTGTGTTTGGTTGGAGGATTTAGAAAGGGAAAAAGAAAATGTAAAGGTGGATGAAATGTGAATAAAATATACTTACATTTCACTTAGTTTCACACACTTTTTTCTTTTCATTTTCCAAATTCTTTCCCGAATCCCCCAACCAAACACAGCGTAAAAGATTCTATAATTTTTTTTTTTTTTGGTAGCCTACAATAGTTAAATAGGAAATTCTTATCTACATAGGTGAAAGTCAAGAAAATAACAATTAGATTGCTTATATCAAAGTTAAAACAGGACTGTGCCATGATGAGAGCACTCCGAGGTCCTGAGCATTGTTACAAAAAGATAATTCATAAAATTGTTGGTGGTTAGCTTTATAAAACTCTAGTGGTTTCATTCTAATTTTTTCTTCTTCTTCTTCTACTGCCTTTATAGGGTTATTCCATCATCCCTCTTCGCATTTTAGCCCTAACAATATGGGAGGCTTGGGTTTGTGTGAAGGTAAGGATGATTCATCTCTATATTTTTTTTAACAAAGTAAGAATAAAATTAATTTATTTGCACCACACAAACATAATAAGTTGCTGAAATTTTTATAATGCAATTACTGGTGACATTGGATTCAAAAGTTACAAATCTTTCCTTAAGACATCTAACTTTTTTATCTACTTCATTCTTTAATTTTTGAGGCATATAACATGTAGGCGTGTGCTTTATATTCACCAACATTGGCCGGTTTGGTATCATTTTTATTCTTTTGTTTTCTCACAACTTTTTTGTTGAATGGCTTTAGAAAATTGTTTCAAAAATATCAAAAAGTTGATTTCAAGTTTTTTAAACTATTATCACACAAAAATAAAGGCTATATATATGAAAACCAATTAGTTTTTCAAAATTTTCATTGTTTTCGTTTTTTTATTTATTATATCTAGAAATGGGTGATCCGCTCTAAAAAATAGAGACAAAGATTAGAGGTCGCTTTAGTTTGTGCCTGAGTGATTATCATTTGAATACGGCTCATTCTCTTACTATCTTACGTTCATGAGGACTTTTAGTTCCATTTTCAATGTCGTTGTGTAGTGAACTGCTTTGGATGATTTTGAACTGCTTTAGATTTAGTTCTAACTAAATAGTTTGTCCCTTTTTTTAAAAACTTGTTACTTGAGCTCTTAGCGGTGATTTCTAACAATCTTAGTGGGATTTCCGGTGACCTTACGACGAAACTCCGGCAAGGCCATAAAACGCTCGCTCTCATCATCAATCTCCAGATCTCGTCCATCAAGGGTGTAGGTAGGTGTTGGCTTTTGTTTACCAAGCCGTCAGTGCTTTTGGCAGCCAACGGCTTCCTTCTCCGACATAGATCCAACTCTCCGACCTTCCCCTCCCCTCTTTCTTCAGCCACGTCCACTTTCATCAATTGCATGTCCTTAACATTACCATTGTTGGGTTTTTCTTCAATCCACACTCAAGTTTTCTGGTGACCTTTCAACGAGGATCCAACACTTTTCATCTAGTCTCTCTTGGTGATATTCAGCACACTTTTCACTGCCAAATTGTGAGGCCATAGCTTCAGTACTTCAGACATTCAAATGGTAGTAGTTGGACAAATTGCAGAAGCTTGCAAGGTTATCAATTTGGGATATTTTCACATCTAAGTCCATTGGAATCGCTCATACTATAAGTGCATTTCTCTCTATTTAGTGCTAGTAACTGGTGTGGCCATTGATATGCTACAAATTGGGAACCAAGTAGAGATCAAACATAGATCTCTCCAACTGTGTTCTATCATTTCATTTTGCATGTGTTAAATTGGGCTCGAGTCATTGATCTCCTTTAGCAAGTTTTTTAATCCCTCTAGTGTTTTTGAGTTTTTCTTTCATCTTGTGGTTGATTCTCTACCAAATAATATTGAAAAAAGAATTTCTTGGTCCCATAGCCAAGGCAAACCCAAAGTGTGCTAGAAAGGATAAAGGCAAAACCATTTTAGCAACTTCAATCGAGGAAAGATTCAATGCCCTGCCCCAAAATCCCTTAGAAGAAATGTACCAATTCCTTGATCCTTTGAGTACTAAGCTGATCAAATCCTTTCTTAGAGAATCATCTTGTTTAGATTCAGAAGAATTTCAACATTATTTCAAACAACTATTGGAAGATTATAAGGATGATCTTGAAGCCCTTGTACGTCTAGAAAAGCTTAACCACTATGTGCTAGGTCCATCCAATAAGGAAAAAGATCACCCTAAAGTCTCTACTTATGATAAGATGGCTACTGATAGAGAAAAGGTTGAACTAGAAACTAGGCATACACTGTAGCAATCCTTTGAGATGGAACTTAAAGAGGCATCCATGAAGGATGAAATACAACACTCAACGACACCTACCCTTATAGAAACATCTGGGAATCTATCAGAAGAAAGCCATTTCAAGTTGTTAAACAAGGGCAATAACAATACATTGGGAAGAAATTTTCTTTTCATTGATCGTAGCAACTCTGAATCACAAGCCCCTGGTAAAAATTTCCAATTTTTTCATTGACCAAGCTTGTCTCAGATGTTGAGCTTCACAAGATAGAGCGCCCCCACAATCAAATGAATATCAATTCCTTGGAGATGCAAGCCCCTGCTACAGAAGTGACTAATAATTCCATTCTTGGCTATAGGTCAAATACTCATCGAGTGGATGAATTGGTCATTCTTCGGATGCTAACCCTATTCTGGATAAGCATGATTTTGTTTTTAGTGAGAAAGACGTGACTTGTGATATAGTTAGCTCCTCCAAAATGTTTCAATTTTCTGCAAAAGGATCTAAGCGAACTGAAACTGTGCGATGAGAGCTATATGAGGTTATGGATGTATCTCAACCTCAAGCTTGTTCTTGGAAAAAAAGGAAAAATGAGAGAGCCAATCGTTATCTTTTCGAAGCCCCTCAACATCGTTGTCTCCATTAGCCACCCCATCGAATGTCACAATTTACTTCATATTTAACTCTTATGCCTTTTGTTTTTTACCTCTTCACTTTGCAGGTCTTGTGATGTCTTGGTTTTCATCTATGATGTGTGGTGTTGGAGTTTATTTGACTGAAGGATGCTAAGGAGCTTGCTAGATTTAGATCTAGAAGGCTATCATTTTGGGAGCTTCATATCTAGTGGAAATGAGCTATCAAATATCAAATGCTTGGTGATGATTGTGAATTTAGTTGGTTGTATTTTCTTTTCCTTATTTTTCTTTCTTCTTGCAATGGACTCTGGCTGGGTATGTAAATTGAGTATTTGTACTCTTATGTATGTTTTTTCCATAACCTTTGAATGAAGTTCTTATTTTGCCAAAAAAAAAAAAAAAAAAGAATAAAGTTCATTTATTGGTGCCACACAAACATGACAAGTTGCTGAAATTTCTATAATGGTACATTGGATTCAAATGTTACTCATCTTTTCTTGAGACATCTTACTTATCTACTTCCTTCTTTAACTGTTGATGCATATATCATGCAAGTGCATGCTTTATATTCACTAACATTGGCCAGTTTGCTATCATTTTCATTCTTTTGTTTTCTTACAACTTTTTTGTTGAATGGTTTCTAAAAATTGTTTAGAAAATAGCAAAAAGTTGTTTTGAGTTTTTTAAACTGTTATCACACAAAAACAAAAGCTATATGAAAGCCAGTTAGTGTTTTCAAAAATTTCGGTGTTTTCGTTTCTTATTTATTATTATCTCTAAATGGTGGCTGGTTCTAAAAAATAGAGACAGAGCTTTATGAAAACCAATTGGTCTTTTTTTTTTTTTCTGCTTACTAATTTGTTAATCATGCATTTCTTGTAGCACTTCTGTTAAAGCTTGAGAGCCAATCGCTGAAGTACCTATTAAATCCAAAGAATTGGGTCTTTAAATCTTCAAAATATTCACTGCTCTTGAATATCACACATAAAACTGCCAATTGCTGATTTTTTTTTTCTTTTTTAAACTCTTTATGTTTTTTAGCCATCACTTGGCTGTGTCATGATATTTAAAATTGAATGAAAAGAGAATTTTGAATTACATGCACACACAAAAGACAGAAGATTTACGTGGTTCACCCCAAAATTAGGGCTACATCCACGGGTGCTAGGGTTTCACTATGATAATAGGTTACAAAAGATTTACATATATTCTCTCACTTGTAAATACATGAAAAGAGACCACCCTACCAGATAAAGGACCAGACATATTTCTAACCTAACTAACCACTGAACTCCTATTTTAAAAAAAAAAAAAATGATCACTGAACTCGTAATGCAACCTGAAATTTTTTTCCAAGCACGCAAGCAAGCAATAGTATGTATAGATATAGATAGTCAAAAACTCCAAAAAAATATAGTTATACAGAATCTCTTGTAATTTGAGAAAACAATTATAACTTTTTTATTGTATATCTATGTGTATCAACCTATATGACCAACATGCTAAAATATGAAATATCATAAATTGTATTGCAAGAGCTAAGACATGAACAAAATTTATCTAGTAAAACAATCAAATATCTCATCAATCTGTGAATTGTGCTGGTGATTAGTGTGTTAAGAAAATCTATAGAATGCAGAAGTTTCTCGAGGTGCTATGAGTAGTCCAAAGACCAAAAACACAGAAGTCGAACCCATTGTTTGGACCTAAGGCATTAACGCACAAACCCCATTTTTTTTTATTATCATGCCGAGCGACTTACACCCCTTTTACAGGAATGTGTAGCCCTCTCCGAACACCTATAAAGTAAATTTTTGATAATAATATTCAGTGTTGGTAGCTTCACAACATTCCGTAGGCGGCCAGACATGAATAAGAATGCTTAGCGACTTACACCCCTTTTATAGGAACATGTAGCCCTCCCTTAGCACGTATAAAGTGATTAACACCTATAATATAAAGTGATTTTTTCACATCTATGTGCAATGTGCTAGGTAGCTTCACAACATTCCGTAGGCGGCCCAGTCATTCTTAAAAATGATTGGGGGAAAGCTGCCATAGGTAAACCACAAACGCGAGTCAATCAAGTTTAAGCTCACAGGGCTTCCCCAAAGCAACTAAAGATACTTTTGATTATCACAAGATTTTCTCAAAATACACTTCTCATTGTGAATGTGTTCCGATTTCAGAGAGTATGAGTTTTACATGATAAATATAAGTGCATGTAACAACTCTTGAGAATGTATAATAATAATATCAAATTTCAGCACGGACACCAAAATTAGTTGATACCCACAGAATCAATAATAAAGTTATAGCAACATAAAAATTCAAGAGATTCTATTATCACACACAAGTAGCATGCAAAATGAAACAAACATACAAGCATACAACGTTGAAGCTCTTTTGGTCTTGCCTAAATTAGGTAACCCAACATCCCTCAAATCCTATATTTCTTGCCTAACATGTTCCTCTAAAATCTCCACCATGGTAAAGGTAGATATTCCTTATTTTTAAGAAAAATGATTTGTAGAAATGGTGTGATAATGGATATTTGATATTATGAGGACAATGCCAATGATGGGTGTTTTGATAAAAAATGAACAAATTACAATAAGCCACGTTCGAAGTTTTGTATAAAAAATTGATAAAAAAACACAATTTCCCTAAACACTTTTGTTACACTACTACAACCATATAACCACCGTAAAGCTAGATATTCTTTATCTTTTTAAAAAATTTGACTTGTAAAGAGATAATTTATACAAAAAAATATATTCAAAATGAAGTGTGAATGGATATATCAAATTATGAGAATAATGATGGGTGTTTTGATTTAAAATGAACGGATTACCATAAACCACCTCATTCAATATAATAATTTTGTATAAAAATTCTTTAAAAAATACAGTTTCTCTAAACTCTTTTGTTACACTACTATAACAATACCCCACAGTAAAATTAGATATTCCTTATATTTTAAGAAAAATGATTTGTAAAGAAATAATTTGTACAAAAATATAGGAAAAATTATCAAAAAGTCCCATATGGGAATTAGTTACTCCAAATAGTCCCATGAATTTTCTCATACACTACTAGCTCCTCTTTGTTTTGACAATCTTACCATGAGATCCTATTTTAAATTTTGGTATGATTTGGTGGATGTTTCTACCTTTCCTCATTAGGGAACGCTATCTTCGGGAAGTTGGATCCAATTTTTGGATCATGTTTTCCGTCACTCTAATGTAAGAACGTCACACACTAAAAAACTCAGTGTACTTTAAAAAAACGTAACACTACTCCTCCAACATAGCACTAAAACACTCCTCCAACATTATAACGTAACACATTAAAAGATTCCCATAGTATATATATATCTTTTTTTTCTAAATATAAAACTCCAATAACGTAACACTGCAACACTTCAACGTAACATACTAAAAATCTCCTTAATGTGCTTTTCATAAATGTAACACTCCTCCAACGTAATACACTGAAAAACTCCTCCAACATAACACACTACACTAAAAAACTCCTTAGTGTATTTTTTCTAAATGTAACACTCCTCCAATGTAACACACTAAAAAAACTCCGTAGTATACTTTTTCCAAATGTAACACACTAAAAGATTTCTTAGTGTACTTTTACAAAACGTAACACTCCAATATAATACGAACACACAAAAAAACTCATAAGTATAATTTTCACAAACGTAACACTCCTCCAATGTAACACTATAACATTACACACTGCACTAAAAAACTTCTTAATGTACCTTTTACAAATGTAACACTTCTCCAATATAACATACTAAAATACCCCTCAAACATAACACTTTGATGTAACACACTAAAAGACTCTTTAATGTACTTTTTTCAAACGTAACACTTCGATGTAACACTAACACAATAAAAAATTTCTTAGTGTATTTTTTCCAAACATAACACTCCAATGTAACTCTCCAAATGTAACCCTCCAATATGATGGGCAAATGAGTCATTACATATCTAAAAGGACTAAATGGATCACAAGAAAAAATATGAGATAATATGGATCACAAGTCTAAAATATGAGATTTATTGGTCAATCTCCCAAAAATATATTTAGAATGATGTGGTAATGGATATAAGAAATTATGAGTATAATGATGTTTGTTTTAATTCAAAATGAACAAATCACCATAAACCACCTCATTCTATATAAAACTTTTGTATAAAAAATCTTTAAAAAATAGCATTTCTCTAAACTCTTTTGTTACACTACTGCAACAATACATCACAAAATTTTCCTAAACTCTTTTGTTAAACTATTACAACAATAAACCACAGTAAAACTAGATATTGCTTATCTTTTAAGAAAAATAATTTGTAAAGAGATAATTTATACAAAAAGAAAAAAAAAAATTGTATTCAGAATGATGTGGCAATGGGTATATGAAATTATGAGCATAATGATGGTGTTTTGATTCAAAATGAATGGATCACTGTAAACCACCTCATTCTATATAGAAATTTTGTATAATTTTTTTTTTAATTAAAAAAAAAACACAATTTCCCTAAACTCTTTTGTTACACTACTAAAACAAATACACCACAGTAAAACTAGATACCACTTATCTTTTAAGAAAAATAATTTGTAAAGAGATCATTTATAATAATAAAAAAAAAACTAAAAATGTTTGTTCAAAATCATGTGATAATGGATATATGAAATTATGAATATAATGATGGATGTTTTGATTCAAAATGGATTACCATAATCCACCTTATTCTATTTAGAAATTATATACATATATATATATATATATATATTTTAGAAGAAAAAAGAAATCCACAATTTCCTTAAACTCTTTTGTTACACTACTACCACAATATTAAAACAGTGAATGAGATAACTAGCAATAACTACTCAGTGTATATGAATGTATATTTATTTAATTCACTTTCATCATACCATAAAACACTAAGATTATCATACAGTGTATATTTATGTATAGATATTTAATACACTTTCATCATACCATAAGACACTAAGATTATCATGATAAAACTTTTAAAATAAAATTTGATATATACGTATATATGCCTCATATATACTTATATATACTAATAAATTCCTACAATTATTCTTATTTATTGCATATATATATATAGAATTTTTTTTTTTTTTTTTTTTTTTTGATGTTTTTGATTTTTTTGGTTTTTTTTTTTTTAAAAAAAATATATGTACATATTAACTAGGTTTATTAGTAACATAAAAGCAGTAAACTTACGTAGAAACCATTAACAGATAAATTCATGAAGTTGAAAAAATGGTAAACCTTACCTCAACCATCAAAGCGGACTCCGAACAGAGGCGTCCAACCGGGCATCGTCGGAACGGACTGCCTGAACGAACACTGTGTGCATGTAACGGTCTCGTACCCGTTGGTGCTCTGGTAATGGCAGACACCATGGCAAAAAATACATCTTCGAACTCTAGAAGGAGCAGGAGCGGCGGTAGAAGGGAATGCAAACTTCCGTTCACAACGGAAGCAATAAATCGAGACCCGCTTCTGACTCAGATAGAAACATGGCTCTCTGCATCTGGGACACTCCCGGGTTCCAAATGAAGACGGCCACCAGGATGGCTGTGATGTGCCAGTAGTAGTGTTGTCGACTCGCCTTCTGAATAAATCCCTCCGATCATCGTATGCTTTCCTTGTCGAAGTCTCGGAAAGAACTTCCCACGCGGTCGATACGATCTTGAATGCTCCTTCTGCCGCCAGAGAAGCATTCTTGTCTGGATGAACGAGAAGCGCCAACTTCTGATATTGTTTCTTGATGTCTTTCGTCTCGCTCTTCGAATCTACCCCGCCAAGAACTGCGTACCAGTCGATTTCTCCATTACCAAGCTTGTTATTGGTTGCATCGGAGTGGATTGAATAAGCCTTCAAGAACTTATCGATGTAGTCGAAAGATGGATATCGCTGCTTCGCCATGGTTGCTAGATTTACAGCCTCTGAAAAGTTGTTCATCAGGAATGCCTCTTCGGCCTCATCGATCAAATCTAGTGTTGAAGACATGGTTTCTTGAATGTGGATACTATGACAGAGAATAGTTGGATAAAGAACAGTTTGTTATTAGGGTTAATATATATAAGATATGGTTATTCACCGCCTTCATCCGATCATAATTTTTTTTTTTTTTTTTTTTTTAAAAAAATTTAAGATAACTTAAATTGTGTCTTTGTTAAGATTTAAAAAAATTACAACAAATTTTATTTTCAATCTAAATTATTTATCTATTTTCATTAAGTAAAACTAAAGAAAAAGGGTATTTTAGTCATTATACTTAATGTCGGTGTATTATAGATGTCTAAAATATTATTTTTATTGAGTTTTATCCTAAAATATTATTTTTTTTCCGTCAAATTTTTTTAATAAAAATAAACAAACGGTTTAGATTGAAAATAAATAAAAAAAAAATTATAATTTAAATTGATAAAATTAAAAAATCAAATTTATTTTATTTTAAGGGTTAAACCCCGATGTGAGAGGCCCAATTACCAATAGGGATGGCAATTTAAAACCGGCCCGACGGGGACCCGATCCCCCGTCCTCGATAAGAGTGGTTTTTCTCCGAAAAATACTCCCGACAAGACGGGAATTGTATTTAAAATTAAATCCCCGATCAAATTCAGGCCGGGAACGGGGATCACTTTCACAGCCCCGTCCCCGGCCCCGTTCCCCGCCCCGTTTCTCCCCCGAAAATCTATTATATATCTATAATATTATCTCTGACTCTAATCTATTATATCTATTATATATTTCTGACTCTAATCTATTATACTATCTCTGACTCTAATATATTATATAATATCTCCGACTTATATATCTCTGATCTCTCTAATCTTCTATTATATTTATTATTATTATATTATCTCTTCTTTGACTCTAATATATTATAGATCTATTGTATATCTCTGCTCTCTTCTCTTTGATCTGTCTCTCTTCTCTCACTCTCTCTCTCTCTCTCTCTCTCTCCACAGACGCCTCTCCGTCGCTTCCTTCTCTCATCGCCTCACAGACGCCTCTCCGTCGCTTCCTCCTTTCATCGCCTCCTTTGCTGCCTCTCGCGGCCTCCTCCCTTCGCCTCTCACGGCCGTCTTTCTCCGCCAAGCCAACGTCAGATCTGAAAAGATCTGAGAAGATCCGTAGCTCGGCTCCTCCCTCCCACCAGATCTGTCTATTTTTTTTTTTTTTTTTTTTGATGATGTTACCAGTTCATGATATTTTTGTTGATGAAACTGATGTTGTTGATGATCGATGATGTTGCTGTTGATGATCGATGATGATAAGCTCATAAACAGAGACGGGGATTTTCCGGGGTCGGGGAAACCCGATCCCCTTTGGGGGCGGGGCTGGGGAGGGTGAGGGGTTTCCCGCCGGGGATCGGGGCCGGGATGGGGAAATTTGTAGTTTCGGGAATCGGGGATGGGGAGGGTGATCCCCGACCCCGCCCCGCCCCGTTACCATTCCTAATTACCAAGGTGAAAAATAAATAACTATAATGATTTATAATATAAACAACAAGCCAATTTTGATTTTCTCATAATGGTGATTTATCGCAAGAAGATCTAAATAATGAACATTTTAAATTATTTTCAGCCGGTCGAAGTAGATAAGTCTAATTCCCTTCTCAATTGAACAGAACTGAACCCCAAATGTAATATATGCATTTTAGTTTACTAAAAATGTATATGGATTATAGGAATTTTTTTTTTACAAAAAATGTTTATGAAATATAAATTTTTTTATTTTCTATTTTTTATCTAAAAATCTATTAAAATTTATGATTTAAACACTCCGAAAATTTGCATCAACTTAGAAAGGGAGTTAATAAGGGATTTGGGGTGACTGTTGTACGGAGTGCACAACAGTCACTGTTGTGCAGCCAAATGGGTCCATTTTAAGGTTCATTTTAATAATCTAAACCGTTCAAATTTAAGAATATATCAAGTAAACATACCTGTAAAAAATTTGGATATCGTTTACCCTTTCATTCACTCAAATTTGTCTTCATTTTAATACTTTAAATTACAGTTATTATTTATTTTTTTAGATACAAATGTGAGTGGATAAATGGGTAAACGATATCTGATTAACTTGATATTTGACAAGTATGTTCTACTTGATATATTCTAAAATGTGAATAGTTCGAATTATCAAAATGAGACCATTTGACTGCACAATAATAACTATTATACACCCCGTACAACAACCACCCCAAATCCGTTAATAAGAGTCCATAGCCAATTTAGCCTCGTATAGTCATCTCTCTCATGTGATTGGACCCACTTATGTGAGAGGAAGAGATAAAAGTTTGTTTGCTTGTTTGTTTGTTTATTTGTTTTTTTTTTTTTTTTTTTTTTTTATTGGATATATTTATCAATTCTTTTAAGTCATATTTGGATCATAAATGTGTGAAGGCATTTATGGAGAAAAAAATAAAGTAAAGAAAAAGTAATAAGAAGATAATGAAGGGAAGAAGTTAAATTTATTTGTTGATTTTCTTATCATTTTCCTTTCTCTTGGATCAATCCTTTGTATAGCAAGGCCCAATTAAAATACATTAAAAGCTTCAAATTATAGGCCCATCGGGCCTGACCCATATCACACTCTACTTGGCAGCCCCACTTTATCTTATCTGGCAAAATATGATAATTCGTCTCTAAAAAATTTTAAAATAAATAAATTAATCACGTAAAGATGAAGAATGAAACTTCTTTCAAATCTTTTAAAAAGGATTAGACGGTCCAGTTTAACATAATGAGATTTTCACAAAGCCCATTCAAGTGTTTAAGCCATTTTATTGTTTTATTTCCAGTTTGTAAATAATTTATAAAAAAGTTATACTAATTTGAAAATATTATCTACATAATTTTATCATAATTATTTTTCAAATAAATGATCAATACATTCTTATAATTATATTTGTCTTTTTTTATTTTAAATATAAATATAATAAAGTCATGTAATTAAGATTATTAGATTAATTTAATTTTTTTTTTCCCCATAGATAAACACATGGAAGCCTAACAAAAGAATAGATTCAATCATAAAAATAGGCCTTACACATGGGAGAGTAAGCCCCACACAATTGAAATTCAAATACTCACCAACATTATGTAACCAGCACATACATATGGTGGGTTATTTACATGATTTTGGATCAGTGTTTTGCCTCTATTGTACTTTGAAACGACACCGTTTTATTTTTTTGTTTTTTATTTTTTTTCATTTTATTTTTTATTTTACTCACAATCACCATCAAGCCACAATATTGTCCACTCCCACCATCAAAGATCAATATCATCCCAAATTAAATCCAAATCAATGTGTCAAGAGAGGGATTTTGTTGAACAAATTAAACCCAATAACATCTTGAGTGATCATAGTTTTGTTCTTTGAGGAGTTTTTTATTATTTTATTTTTTTGTTCATGTTGTCCAGTTTAACATAATGGGACTTTCACAGAGCCCATTCAAGTATTTAAGCCATTTTATTGTTTCATGGATAAATTATAAATATACCCTCTGAGATTTACTTAAAATACGAATTGCCTCTTATAGTTTAAAAAATTACAAATACCTCTCTGTCAGAATTTTTTTATTTAACAGAATTAATTGAAAAGCAAATTTCTAACTATTCACCTATACAATTATAAAATTATCTAAATTATTAATTGAAATAAAATTTTAACATTATTAAAAGCTGTTAATTAAATTGATGATTTATTAACAAAAGGACCTATTTGTTATGAAATTATAAACCTTAAGGGCCATAATGTAATTTCTAGAACCACAGAGATAATTTGTAATTTAAGTAAATCTCAGGGTTTGTAATTTACCCTGTTTTATTTTCAATTTGTAAATAATTCATAAAAATAAAAATAAAAATAAAATAACAAAAGTTAGACTAATTTGATAATATTATCTACATAATTTTATCATAATTATTTTTCAAATAAATGATCAATACATTCTTATAATTATATTTGTCTTCTTTTTTTTTAAATACAAACATAATAAAGTCATGTTATTAAGATTATTAGATCAATTTATTTATTTATTTATTTATTTTTCCATAGATAAATGCGTGAAAGCCTAATAAAATAGATTCAATCATCAAAAGAGACCTCACACACGGGGAGTAAACCCTCACAATCTGCAATAGGCAGGGCACAGAATCATATGTATAACGGTAAGTCACGACATATTCGTCGTCGACATAATACCGTTAAGCAGTTGTTGTCAAATGGAATAATCTCAATAGATTATATAAAATCTAAAGAGAATATTGCGGATCCGTTTACAAAAGGTTTGACAAAAGAGCTAGTGTATAGTTCATCAAAGGGGATGGGATTAAAGCTTATTACATAAGAGTCGTCATAATGGTAACCCTACTTATATGACTGGAGATCCCAAGAACTAAATTCAAAGGGACAACTAAGTTATGTATGGCTCGCCAGAAATCACCAAGGGATTAAAATTCCCTACCCATTCCTATGGTGAGAGTGATATCTGCAACATATGTTGTCTGCAGGGGTATAAGGATAAGCTTTGCTTTTAAAGATTACTTATATCTTGATTAAGGCATAAAATCAAGACGAGTATAAGGAGATACTCAAAATAAGAATCACCTATATGAGTGTTGAACTGGGGCCGGTTCTATGAGAATGAAAGAGGCTACATTCTCTAGAAACACTCATGAAAACCAGGAGCGTTCAAGGCCAAAATGAACACAACAGTGAGAACCACGATGTGTTAGAAGATATTTTGTGTGAAATCTATTGTCTTGGCTTACACAAACGACTGAACAATTCAAGGCATCACGTCCATTGGTTAGCCAGTAAGTCCGATAGGTTATCACTAGGGAAGGTTCAAGGCCGAAAACTACCTATCCTGATGCAAGATATTTTCGACTTATACTCTTTCGTTAAGTCTGCATATTGTTGCATTTCCGTTGTCATCAAATTCCATTCATGTGGGGAATTGTTGAAAATGGTTATAAAATTCTGGGTAAAACTAGAATTTTTTCCTAAGTTTGGTCTAATTTTTAGGTGGGCCCCGTGCATCGATTTACACGGGTTAAAGTGATAACGCGTTCTATGCCGCGTTGTGATTCACGTGGTATATTTGGTTGCTCAAAACCATTACCGAGTGAATGGGAAATTGAAGCCAAAGTATGCTCCATGAAAATGGAGTTTTGGTGGAAATTCCTTAAAGGTTTGAATAAGGCTTGTCCCACATTGATTTGATGGGAGGTTTTGAAAGGGTTTATAAGGCATGGGTTTGGTACTTGGGGTGTGCCCCAAGGGGTACCCAAGTGTTTTAGAGGGAGAGGTTATGAACAAAATGGGCTAGACCTATTGGACCCAAAAACCACCACACGCGCGCGCGCCGCCGACCGTCCGGGCGGGCTGGGCTTGGGCGCGGGTGCGTGGTGTGAGATTGGGTTGGGCTTGTTCAGCCCAATACTAATCTTTTTGGGCCAAAAACATTTGAATTTAATTCAAATAAACTGGTTTGAATTTACTGTTCATCCAAACAGGGCCCTTCCCGAAATTAAACTGGTTTGGTTTTATTGTACATCCAAACAGGGCCCTTCCCGAAAATAAACAGGTTTGGTATTAGTGCACAGCCAAACAGGGCCCTTTCCGTTTTTGATATCTGTTTGAAATATAATTCAACAGATTCAAATCTGTTTGAATTCAAAACCAACAGGTTTCATACCTGTTCAATTCAAATCCTACAGCCACCATTACATCTATAAATAGAACAACCCTCATTTGGATTTTGTAACTCTACTTTTCATCCTTCATAATTCTGCAAACATCCTCTTCATTTTGCTGCATTTTATTTCTGAAAGAAAGAGTGTAAACACTTAGTGTGTTCGTAAGGCAAACAATTTGTAGAGCTGCTATTGTTTGTGGTAAGATCATTTCATCCTAGGAGATAGACGTCTAAATTCTGAAAGCACCGTGGAGAGGACGAATCTGTCTTAAGGACACAGTGTCAAACACTGGACTTGATCAAATAATTATTCAAAGAAAATTAAATCAAGTAAGTTATTTAATTTATTTTCAGTGTTATTATTATATGTTTAAATCAGATTTTAATTTTGTTTTTTGTAACAAAATAAAATCTGTTTTTATTTATTTATTTTTATTTCGAGTTTGATTTTTGTAATCAAACAAATTCTCTCCTTTTCTTTATTTCTTTAAATTCTAATTGTTGTTTTGTACACAATAGAATTAAAATCTTTTAAATACAGTGAAGATTGTCCAACATAAACCCCACACAATTGAAATTCAAAGTCACCAGCATCATGTAACCAACACATACATATGATGGGTTGTTTACAGGATTTTGGATCACTGTGTTGCCTCTGTTGTACTTTGAAACAACACCATTTCATTATATTTTTTTTTTTTTTGGTTTCATTTTATTTTTTATTTTACTCGCAGTCACCATCAAGCCACAATATTGTCCACTGCCACCATCAAATATCAATATCATCCCAAATTAAATCCCAATCAATGTGTCAAGAGAGGGATTTTATTGAACAAATTAAACCCAATAACAACTTGAGTGATCATAGTTTTGTTCTTTGAGGACTGTTTTATTTTTTATTTTTTTGTTCATGTTGTTTTAGGAGTTGAAATGTTATAATCCTTGGTTAAGGAAGAAGATGCCTTTCAAAAGTAATCTCACAACTGAAATAAATGAGAGGAACTTGATGATTTGGACTCCAATAATTTTTATTGCAGACTACAACTCTACTTTTCTTGTTGTATTTGGACTCTTTTCATATGAATGTTTGTGTCACCCAAAACAGGGTAAAACAGAGCATTACACACACACACACTAATTGCAAACTAACTAAAATTTCTCCTTCAATGTAGACTTGAGAAATAGAACTTGAAGAAAGGAATAAAAGCCATAACGTTTTGAATGTAGTTAAAATAAAAGAGTTTAAGTTGAGATGATATCAATCACTATTGCATGTAAAATACAGATTTTCTAATCAAATTTAGAATATTACATAGTATTTGATTTCATTTCTAAATTAGATTAAATTTGGAGAATTTTCATTTCAAGACTCGTAGAACCCACTTCTTAGTTAACTAAGACAGACCCCTGTATTGAATTTTATTTTGTCTCTCTTTATTTTCAGTTTCATTTTTGTTGGGTTTTATTTTGTGTGTGTAAATGGGGATTGGTGATGTTTTAGAGATTTTATCTAATTTATTTACTATCAAATGAAAGAATCAATTTCAAGCTTGTGTTAATGGTGATGGGTGGTGCTTGTGTTGATGGGCAAGTGTTGGATAGAAGATAAAAAAGAGCAATAATCTGTTGTGGACCTCATTTTAGATTATATCCTTAAAACAAAACTTCTTTACGCAAAAAATTTAAAAAAATAAATAAATAAAATAAATAATAATAATAATAATAATAATAATAATAATGTATTCTTGATTAGTGCTGTTCCCCCTTTCTTGCTTCCGCCTTCTTTTGGTATCAGAGCCATGTTGTTGATAAGTGCTATTGTTGAATTATTTACTCTGCTTAATCTTCTCGTTTGCTAAACATGTTATCACATAAGCACATAACATTATACCTAAGTCTCTAACAAGCGAGACAAACCCATTGTGATACTAATCACTTCCCACGTACCCAAGGTATTCGAACCCGGTACGCTCTGATACCAAGTTGTAACGCCCTCAAAATAACACATAGAAACTCACATTATTGACATCCATAGACATAAGTAAACAAAACTTAATTCCATTCATCAAAGTATTCCCTACAAATGTATTACATGTTGACAACAAAAGTAGATGCCCAACGGGCTTACAACTTTCCAAGCCAACACTTGATTACACAAAAAGAGAGTACTAACTCAAAACACATTAAGCCCTTGGCTTGAATTTACATGTAATACATAAAAAATATCACAAAAAGTCTTTCAGCCTCTAGCCTCTCAAGCTACGTCCTTGGAGGTGGCATATCATTTATACCTGAAAATGATGTCCCATATAGGGTGAGTCACAGCCCAGTAGAGAGATGCTAAACCAAATATAAGCAATGACTAAAACAACAGCATTTGATAGATGGTTAACACTTATAAACCTGTTATATCATAGTACAGTCACATAACAATTATGTCCATGTCACAATCCACTCTCCTTTACTTATCCAAATCATTTCATATATATGTCTCAGAACCTGGCCAAGCAATTCAATGACACTATAACTCATATACCAACACTTCCATATTCCACAATAGATACATATATTTGATGCATCATTATCATATTAAAACACTTCCATGCTTCACAAATGATATACAGATTTGCTGTATCAATACTTCAATTTAATACACATATTTGCTGTATTAATGAAGTCCATCCCCTATCTCCACCCAAAAAGGGTTTGAGAGTCCATCCCCTATCTTCCCTCAAACCATGGAGTACATCCCCTATCTCTTCCCAAATAATATGCATATACAATGTAATAAAACACTTGTCATATACAATAAGTAATCAATACACCTATTTGCTATATTGTTCCAACCGTCATATTTAATGACATATTCAATGTGATTAGTTTCAGTTTTCCCTAATCAATATACAGTATCTACAACAATCAAGACTATCCTCCACCGATAGCCCAAAGCAGTTATTTCTAAACAGAAGATAAATGCATCAACAGATATAATATCATCATTTACATAGGTGAGTGATAAATTAATCCAACTACACCATTCAATCCTATAATTTCCCAATTTCATGGATTTCAACCCAATTTCATGTTTTCCCAAATTAATTATACCAATTAATTTATTACAATAATTAGGACATTCTGCCCCTTTACCAAAAATCAACCCTAAGGCTCAATTTCTTTAATTTGACCCTAATAATGCCATTTTCCAAGTCTTACATACATATGGGTTTTTAATATTTGAAAACCCCTCTTTTATAAATTACACAACAACCCTAACTTTTCCCAATTTCATCCAACATCACCAACTAATCAAAAAAGCCAAAATTAAAGACAAAACTCATAAGATGGAGTAGGGTATCCCTACCTCGAAATGAAGAGCTCAAATGGAGAAGATGGTGAAAGTTCAAAGTGCTCTAAATCCACAAATTTTTAGATTAAAATGCAGCCCACACAACCCTCTATCTTTCTTACAAAGGACCTAGGGTAAAAACACACTAAAAATAGATGAATCCCTAGAGAGAAGGTGTGTAGAAAGAGAGAGAGAGAGAGAGAGAGAGAGAGAGAGAGAGCTCGGATCTATGATTTGAAAGAAAAAGATGATGAAAAAGTGAAGTGTTTACCCGCTGCTGTCTACTGATATAACACAGGTTCGCTCGAGCGAAGAAGTGGTCGCTTGAGCGACCAGACACAAGGAAGCCTCGCTTGAGCGTAGAAAGCCTCACTCGAGCCAACAATCCAAACCTTCAGGTCTGCAACCCAGAAACACGCTCGAGCGACAGAATGCTCGCTCGAGCGATAGAATGCTCACTCGAGCGAAGAAACCCAAAATATAGACCTCGCTCGCTCAAGCCAAGAAATGCAACTCTTAGGTCCAGAACCAGACGCAGACGCAGGCTCGAGCTAAGGAACCCTGGCTCGAGCCACCAGACACAAAACTCAACTCTCACTCGAGCGAAGGAACCCTGGCTCGAGCGAAGGAACTAAAACAAAGAGCTCGCTCGAGCGACAAAAGGCTCGCTCGAGCGAAGAACCAAAATTCTGGGCAGCAACCATTTGCTCCCAATCACACCCAACCTATAACAAACCTGCCCAAAATATCCTATAACTCAAATACAAAGTATTGAAGGACGGAAACAAGATATATACAATAACCAACATCTACGGAACCAAGTCCGAATTACACTAATCAATAGAGGGAAAACCAGGGTTGCTATACTCTTAGCCAAATTTTTTGGACTCTTACAAAGTGAATAACAATAAATTTATGGGTTTCACAATAAATTTGATGTAAGCCATAGTTAGATGAATGTGATTTATAAATATATTTTCTTGAGTTAATTTTTAAAAATATAGAGTATTGTTGTGTACATAATCATAAAAAAAAATTGTTGATAAAATGATAATTTTTAAAAAAAAATTTTATACTAATACTCACATAAAATATGCTTGCATATATAATAACTAAAATTATACACATATTAAGACATGAAAAAAAATAATTAAAAACTAAAAAATATAAAAATGTAATCTTGTTACTTTATAATTTAGTAAATTCAATTTACAATAAGAAAAAAAAAATCACCCAATCTATTAAAAAAGTGAAAAAGAAGAAGAAAACTATCAAACAAAATCTAAAATTATAATACTAAATAAAGAGTTAAACTTGAAGAGACACGATATAATTTTCAAAATTACTGGAGGTAATTCATATTTTAACAAATTTTAGGGGTATATTTGTATTTACCCTATTTAAATTTATTTAAAAAATTAAAATTTTTAATTAAAATATTAAAATGTTTATTAAAATAAAAAAATACTAATTAAAAAGTGGAAAACCTTTTTAAAAAAATTCAAAATTCAAAATTCAAAAATATAAAAAATAAATAGGAGAGTGATTGCATACATGGTTTTGAAAATCAGACCAGATCAGCTGGCTCGACCGATTGAACCGTCTACTAGTCGAGGTTCCGATCCGGATATACCCTCTAAACCGTTCGAAGTCAAAAATCGACCTATTTAGAGAGAACTAGAAAAATCTATGGTTGACCCGGTGATGGTTTGCTGGGTCAACAAAATTGAAAATTTAAAGCCTCAAAAAAGAAAAAGAAACAAACAGAGATATAGAGATCGTGTAGAGAGAGACCAGAGATGAGATGAGAGACCCAGAGAATAGTGAAACAAACCCACTAACCTCTTAGCTTGGCGTTACAAACCCAAATCAAAAAAACAAAAATGGGGAGCAGAGCTACAACGCAGAGAGCGTGAGAGATCAAAATGAAGAAATCTAAATGCGGAAAAAAAATTCAAGTTGCGTTTGGTAGAGTTTTCTAAATATGATTTGAGAATAGAGTTGTATTTTGAGTTTGTGAGTTTTGGAATTATGATTTGAGTGTAGAAAATTTATTTAGTTATGAGTTTTGAAAAGATTTTTGAATTGAGTTTTGAGTTGAGTGTTCAATTGAGGTTTGAATGTTTGATGTGACACGTGAACTAAGAAAATTTGTTTGATTATGAGTTTTGGAAAGAGTTTTCAAAACTTAATTCAAATTGTTATAACTCATAACCAAACATACTACTCAAAACTCTATTGAAATTTTTGATCAACATTCATAACCAAACTCTTTTTAAAATTCGATTAAAAAATTAATTATTAACAAAAAATAGCATTAATCAATTTTTTTTAATTGAAAAAATTACAAAGGAAATAATAAAATAAGTTAAAAAATTAATAAGATAAAATTTCACATCTAAACCATAATCATTTCATTTTTTTCTCTCATAAATCAAAAAAATTCAAAAATTCATCATAAACGAAATTTTTTAATACCAAACTAAAATAATAAAAAAAAAAAAAAAAAAAAGAGCGAAAAACCAACCCACGACCCAAAGGAACCTGAATTATCCAAGGCCAAAACTTTCCATTCCACTACTATCACTCGCATCACACATCTCACTTTCACAGTTCACCACTGTCCAAAAACCTTACAAAACTCTAGCCATGGCAGTGAACGTGTAACACCCGAAAATAATATAATAATACAACAGTAAAAACTAATACAAAATGACATAAACAGAGTATTAGGCTTTCATTTATCAGAGTAAATTTACAAAAGGGGCACATGCATTACACGTTTATAAGCTCTACCCTGAATCTATAGTATGCGACACCAAACTAAATGATCAACGAAACAAATGCCCTATGGGCTTACAACTTTCCAAGATGATACTTAGTCACCACAAAATGAGTCAGAAGCTCAATACAAAGAAAGTCCTAGGCTTGTGCAAAAATAAATACAAATAAACAAAAGTGAGCTCTCAGCTCCACAGTCCTCTTAAGCTAGGTCCTTGGCAGAGACATGTCACCAGTACCTGAAAATGGTTTCCCAAATAGGGTGAGCCAAAGCTCAATAAAGACAATCTATCACAATATATGAATCTTAACAAAGATATAAATAATATGCACGTGTTCAATGTCCAGTGACAAAATCTTTTACAACTCTTTTCCAAAACCATGTTATACCAAACTTACATCTCAATTCATTCTATCCCATTTCACTAGATATACCCACTTCATTTAATCGATCAAACAGAGAATACACCTCACAGGTTTCCACCTGACATAATTATCATACAAATACATTCACTTGTCATTTTATGGAAATTTTGTCTGCGGGAATTAGCACCCATGTATACCCGCAGTTTTGGGGACTTTTATCTTGGACACACAGGCCAACTTAATTTAATGGAGTCCATCACATTTCTCCTCCCAAATATTATACATATACAATGTATACACATCATAATCATATTCAATGATAACGATCAAAAGATTAGTTTCAATTCGCCTAATCCTCATGCAATTGCTACAACAATCATGGTTATCCTCCATCCATAGCCCAAAATAGATATTTCTAAACAAATATACAATCTTTACAACAGATAAATTATCCAAATTTTTCCATAAATACGAGGTAATATATATCTGGTTCCACAATTTACATAAACATTCATCCAATTTCATATTCTCAATACCAATTTCATTATTTATACAAAATAATTATTCAAGACATTTTAGGGCAAAAATCTCATTTTTTCCAATCTCATCCCAAACACCAAAATCAACCATTTTAACATTACACAAGCTCATAACTACTCCAATATCCATTTCCAATACTTACATTCAAAGACC
This sequence comes from Camellia oleifera, assembly GCA_022316695.1. Classification (NCBI taxonomy): domain Eukaryota; kingdom Viridiplantae; phylum Streptophyta; class Magnoliopsida; order Ericales; family Theaceae; genus Camellia; species Camellia oleifera. The sequence goes on along the minus strand of CM039308.1, from coordinate 157,800,848 downwards.
CTCTTTTGATTTTAACCTAAACCCTAGGTTTGTTCAAAAATCACCTTAAATCCCAATGTTTCTTACGCATCAACAAATATTAAAGTTAAAACTCAGAAGAGTGTAGAAGGTCCCTACCTCAAAGTGAGAAGACGAGCAAAGCAAAAGGGAGACTTCAAAGACACCGAAACCCATTTTTGTTTGGATGAAAAGAGAGCCCACGACGTGCTTTACCTTTTTAACAAAGGCACACGGGTAGAGAAATCACTAGATCTAGGTGAAAGTGTAAAGAGAATAAAAGAGAGTCCCAATCGAGAGAGAGTCTTGATCTAGGGTTTTTTAGAGAAAATAGATGAAAAAGTAGGCTACTGCGAACTAATATACGCACAGTTCACTCAAGTGGCAAGAATGACCGCTCGAGCGTATAATACACACATCCAGTAGTTTTGCAGAGGATAGACCAACACTCAAGCGCAAGAAATGATCGCTCGAGCATAGAATACATCCTTCCAGTAGTTTTGCAGACCTGCAAAAGTACTGAAAGTTCACAAAGCCTGCTCGAACGCAAGAAGTGGCGCTCGAGTGGAGAAGCAAAATTCTAGGCAACAAAGGTTTGAGAACTAAATAACCAACCTGTTGCAAACACAACCACTACAAGCCAAAAGTCAAACTTAAGGAGATACAAGGGAAATAAGCTGTAAACAACAATGTGAAACCATCAAACCCGAGTTCGGAGTACAACAAGGGTAGGGTCAAAATTGGAATCGCTATAACCTTCCCCCCTTAAAGAATTTCGTCCCTGAAATTTCAAATCAAGTTTTATAGTTATGCTTAAACCAATTACAATGCCAAGCTCAGTGTAGGGTGGCATAATGTTCAAAAATGGACCCCTGAGGTATGAACAAGGTAAGTAGGAAGGTGTTGGGATTGTTTCAAAGCTAGACCTTGGATTTTTCGTTGAGAATTCGAATCACCCAATGTAACTTTCATCATCAAGTGCCCAGGACAAAGTGCCCGAGTCTTACGGACAGTCAAAAATGGGGTGTCTACAGTTACCCCTTTTTGACAGAGCTCAAAGTTATAAAATGACGTAAGTGAATGTCAAAGCCCAAAGATAACCCATTTGACAAGACCATAAGACTTAGGCAAGAAAATAGATTAAAATACAATTGGTTGAACCCGAGGGTTGCCTACGTATCCTTTTACAAGGAATCAAACCTACGTTGTTCATAGGCAAAATGCAAAATGATATGCAAAGATTTTCTTATGATCATACAATGAAACAATGCAATGAAACATTTGAATGAAAATAACAATTGAAACAATGCAATCAAAACAAGAATGCAATGTTGAACGAAAGCATAAATTGGGGCAAAACAAATCTAGCCGTGTCTCACACGGAAAAAAGTGAGTCAACAAACACGTCTCACGTTAAAGAAACAAAGAAAGTACAAACCAAACTACGTCTCATATAGAAATAATGTAAGAAAGTGCAGGCCTAACTATGTCTCACGTAGGAAGGATGGAAAACTCCATGCCAAACTGTGTCTCACGCAAAGGGGGTAGATGATGGTGTGAACACCAGGGGCACCAAATGTTTTGAATCGCGAGGAAAACAACTTTGAGTGCGTCTCATGCCGAAAGAGGAAAAATGGTGTGAACACTAGGCGCACCTGATGTTTTTAACTGAGGAAACTTGAGATCCTAACGTGTCTCACACGAAAGAAAGAAAGATGGTGTGAACAATAGACGCACCTGCTGTTTTTTAACCAAGTTAAAATAACAATCCTAACGCGTCTCATGCGAAAGGAGGAAAGATGGGGTGAACACGAGGCGCACCTGATGTTTTCAACCGAGGAAACTCGAGATCCTAACGCGTCTCACACGAAAGGAAGAAAGATGGTGTGAACAATAGACACACCTACTATTTTTAACTGAGTTAAAACAACAATCCTAATGCGCCTCACACGGAGGGAGAAAAGATGGTGTGAACACCAAGAGCACCTAATGTTTTTAACCGAATTAAAACAACAATCCTAACGCGTTTCACTCGGAAGAAGGAAAGATGGTGTGAACACCAGGCGCACCTAATCTTTTTAACCGAGTTGAAATAACAATCCTAACACGTCTCACATGAAAGGAGGAAAAATGGTGTGAACAACAGGCACACCAGCTATTTTTAATCAAGTTAAAACAACAATCCTAACGCGTCTCACGCGGAAGGAGGAAAGATGGTTTGAACAACAGGGGCACTTGCCGTTTTTAACTGAGGAAACTCGAGATCCTACCGCGTCTCACGCGAAAGAAAGAAAGATAGTGTGAACAACAGATGCACTTGGTGTTTTTAACCAAGGAAACTCGAGATCGTAACACGTCTCACGTGAAAGGAGGAAAGATGGTGTAAACACCAGGCACACTTGGTGTTTTTAACCAAGAAAACAATAATCCTAACGCATCTCATGCAGAAGAAGGAAAGATGGCATGAACAATATGCGCACCTGCTATTTTTAACTGAGGAAACTCGAGATCCTAACACGTCTTATGCAAAAAGAGAAAACATGGTGTGAACAACATGTGCACCTGCTGTTTTTAACCGAGTTAAAACAACAATCCTAATGCATCTCACATAGAAGGAGGAAAGATGGTGTGAACACCTGACGCACTTGATGTTTTTAACCGATTTAAAACAACAATCCTAATGCATCTCACGCAGAATGAGGAAAGATGGTGTGAACACCAGGTGCACTTGATGTTTTTAACCGAGTTAAATCGAATCAATGAAGGAGCAAACAAGTTTTTAGAACTTGGTACAATGAGATGAAGCCCGCGAAGACAACTCAAATCAAGGTAAGACACGCAAACGCGAATGTGAAGGTTCGAGCATGATCCTTAAACAAAGACAAAAGCAAAACAAACACAACGATTTCTTTTGAAAACAGGCCTAAGTACCAACCCCCAAAAGAGAAGTATGCAATAATGAGTCTGCAATGCACGAAATCCAGACATACCAGAACAAATATAAATGAACAAATCATATATTTGAAACAAAATATGAAATAACAAAACAACCGAAACAACTTATGCAATGCCAAACCATGACTTAACAAAGGAAATAATATAACACATTATGACTTAGGCAGAACAATTTATAAATTAACGGATCAACTTAAACCAATTATGAGTCAACAAAACAATTATGAATTAAAAAAATTATGAATTAAACCAATTATGAATGAAAACAACTTAGGAATTTAGACAACTTAAGAATTTAAACAACTTATGAATTTAAACAACTTAAGGTAACAAGACTCTTTTTCTCATTTTCTTTTTCTTATTTCTTATTTCTTTTTTTCTTTTCCTTTTTTTTTTCCTCTCTTTTTTTACCTTCTCAAATTCAAATCGAGGCCCAATACAAAAACAAACAAAGTAAAAACAATTGGGTTGCATTAGGGGCCAGCCGAGCCTAAACGAAGCACAATCGAGCTCCAATAGAGACGGCCGGGTCGCAACAATGACAGGGGCAGATTTGGTAAAACCCACACCCGTGGTTAGTTTAAATCAAACCTAACCCTTATTTTGCTCACACCCTAGGTCAAAAATCTCTTCCCTCTCTCTCTAAGCTTCCTCTCTCTCTAGATTCTCCCTATTTTCGCAAAACCCACAAACTCTCGTGAATTTTTTTGTAAAACCCACTCACTCCTCTACGTTTTGAACCGAACAAAATATGATTTGGTTGAGTTTTGGGGTTTTCCTTGATTTTCCTTGGATTCTCACATAGTTACCCACACTTTTCTTTATCCCCCTTTAATTTTTTCACTCTCTCTTTGTTTTCTCTCTCCTAGGGTTTAGGAATTTGGGGATTTTCACTCAATCTCACTTACCCACTCACTTTCCTTCATATTTTTCAATTTTCTCTCTATGGCTAGAGGCGAGGTTCCTATCCCTAACCCCGTTGCATATATTAGTGCCATCCTTGGTGAGGACATAGAGGCTGAGGACGTTCTCCCTCCTATTCCTAAGCCTGAGTTACCGCCTCTTGCCAATAGGCCTTTTGATGCGACCACTTACGAACCCCGCACACATGCTCCGACCCCTGGCGGTATCTTGAGATTCGAAGGCCTCATTCCAGGAGTAGATGAGGACATCCTACTGCGGGAGCCCACTGAGCACTTGTTCGTCGACGCCTCCACGGTAAACAATCTCTTCCTTTGTTTTGCACATATTTTGAATCTCGTAAGCAAATTATCCTTTAATACCATGCAAACACTGATAACATTCCCAACCTACAGGTGATAACCAAGAGGATTGGCGACTATGGATCCATATTCGGCCCCTGGCACTGGTATGAGAGGTTTTCTGTGGACGTCCGCACATTGGTCGACGCTACCGACTTCGGGCCTTTCTATTCAGGATTCATATAGATGAAGGCTAAGCCACTGCTCTACAAGGCCCTGGTGGAGAGGTAGTAGGACACCATAGACTCTTTCGACTTTTCGTCAATTGAGGAGCTAACACTGACCCCATATAATTTCTCGATGCTCACTGGTCTGCCAAGTAAGGGTTAGCGACCTGATCCCGTTCGATCCTGACATGACGTAGTGGAGAGCCGCACTACCAGCCACGGGACGGTGCGATATAGTTGGCTCTTGAATCACTTTACCGACCTTCAGCCAGTCAACCCAACGGAGGTTGTTTAGTATACCTGCGGGTTTCTCATATATCTCCTCGGTACCACCCTGTTTGCGAATAGGAAAAATAGAGTGGGGTTATACCTCTTGGACGCGCTCGTGCATCTACTGCAGGTGGTGGAGTATGACTGGGGTGGTGCTGGCCTGGCCAGCCTGTACTGCTATATGAGCTCCGTATCCCGCCGCAAGGCAGATTCACTTAGCGGCTACTGGAGGGTTTGGGAGGTACACCTCACACTTACTTTTCTGTTTAGTTTTACATTCCCTATTTATACTTGCTTTACATTTTTTGTTTATATCTACTCGTCTACTTTACTCATTCACTTGCATTTCCTATTCCTGTAGCTGTGGATTTACACATATTTCACTTCCCTTGCTTCGGTCCCAGTGAGGCCGATTAAGTTGTCAGTACCCTGCTCCCGGTACTATAACTCCCGATTCGAGTTGCGCCGGCACATAAATCGAGACTTCCTATACTTCCGTCGCTTCTTCGACACCGTCATCGCTGATAGGGTAACAAAATCTCTAGTCTTTCTCTTTTACTGCTTTTTACCATTGTTTTCATTCCCATACTGTTGTTTCCTCTGATATCTAACACTTGACTTACATCTTCTGTTCACAGGTTAACTGGTACCCCTAGGCAGGCGTTCCTCAAGTAGCAAGAGTGACTTATGCTACTGCGTGGGAGGCCTCCACCATGTGGTTTCTGTTTAAGGGTCCATTCGGCAGAGCGTACTATTTGGAAGAGCGATTCATTCACCAGACTCAGGGCCAGGCTGATCCTAATGTCCTACATCATCCTTCTTCCGATATGAAGATAGTTGATGATCTCCACGGTAGGCCCCAGATTGATCACCTCACGCAAGGAGAGGACGTGAACCCGATGACTTCATTGTCTTCTTATAGACTCGGGTGATGGTGCCTCTTACCCAAGGTGTGGTCTGTGCTGTTCTGGAGGTTGTTGCCGCTGCAACTACCGCCGGAGGGGTTCCTACTGCAGCTCCTATTCCCGGCCTTCCTGTGATTCTTACTGAGGTTTTATACAAGCAACTAGACAGGGTGATCAAGCATATCCCACTTGAGCACATTGGAGGGAGGGACAGCAGGTTGGTGCTTGCTCCCGGCATTGAGCAGGTACATATTTCCCTTTATTTCTACCCACTGTACTTCAGTTTGCCAATTATGCTTTATTACTACCCACTGTGCTTCATTCCTTGTTACCCATTGTGCTTCATTGCTTTGTTTCATAGTCTCAAATCTTTCCTCTTTTGTAGGTACCTGTGGGGTACATGGACGATCTCCTCCAGACAGTTGACAGACTGTTTCTGATGGTGTGAAGGGGGCAGATCTACTCTAGTCATCCAGGGGATCGAGGTATACTTTGCCCCTAGTTTATTGTTGTTGTCTATTCTGATATCTAATTTTGATGTCTATACTCTTTCCAGCTTGAGCTAGCACCAGTTGTGCCTACAGAACTTCCTCCAGCTAGGAGACGGAGACGGGGCCTAGTGAGAGGCAGAGGATGGGCTGATCGGGAGAGAGGTAGAGTGAGACAACTCTCACCTTCTGAGGAGTCTTTTGATGAGTACACGACCATTGAGGATGAGAGGGATGAGGTTGACATTCAATCTAACAGTCCCAGTGATGATAGCGACGCACCTCCTCCGCAGCCGAGGAGGACGAGAGTGAGGATGGGTTGTTGATTTGCTTTACTTTTATTTTCTTTTGCTTTGTAGTTAAAAACTAGCTTCAGATAGACCCTTTTGTTTTACTTTTGAAGACCTTTCTTTGTTTTTGATGTTTTGTAAAACGATGATCGGGGTTAGACCTGCCAATTTATGGAGAAAAAAAAAATTGATGATTTCTCTGCATAACATGTGATGAATGCATGGCGCAACTGTTGCATGGTAATGTTGTACAAGACTTTAAAACTGAATGCTTGTTCTTGAATCATTCTTGAATTGGATAACAACCTACAACCGAATAAACTATAAAATATAACTCGACAAAAGGAAAACGAAATGAAAACAACTCGACAATACTAAAAAACACTTGACACAAACAAAACAAGACTCAAAACACAGTCGTAGTACTCCAAAGCAAAAGCCAGCCTTTTCTGCAACAGCTCTCATCTGGACCAACATTTAGACTTGGCCGGGTCCAAATAGGCACAGCCGAGCCCCAATGAGGCACGGCCAGGCCGAAAAGTGATGTTGGTCAGTGTAGTCCAGCTTTCATGCACTGCCTCTTCTCAAACTCTATAAATGGTGCTCCCAAGCTGTTTTCTTGGCAGAATAGCAAGTCCTTGGTATTTTCCTCTCAAGATGGAGATTATACTCAACAATAAACTCCGAGACTGGATAGCCACTTTGGACGGCTCAGAAAAGGCAAACTTTCGCGATTTCGGCCTAAATGCTCTTTTTCCTTTGAGCCGCACTTCACTTTGTTTTCCATTTCTCTACACCACTGTTCGATACTGGAACCCGATAACATATGCTTTTTGCTACGGATCACAAGAAATGTGTCTGACGCTCAATGAATTTCAAGCATTGATGGAATCTCGGTGCGACTAAGAAATCATGCCTCAGTCCCGTTTTGGCCATGCCCAGGCTTTGGGACGAATGTGTGGGCTTGCTTTACATAAGGCTTGATCCTTAGCTTATGATGGGGAGTTGGACATCCCAGGTTTGATTCGTCGATTTTCTTCTATTGCAGACAAAGGCGACCTCCTTTGGTGAGGTTATTAACAACATGCCCTCTGATTATGCTTACTCGCACACTTCCTTATTGCCCCTAGTTACGACAGAGCCAACATTTAGTTGATTGAGGTGGCCCAATGCCTGAAAGAGGGTAAAAGCTACATTGGTCTGGCACTGGCCAAGACCCTGATGGATTTAGATGTTTTTCATCGGTGAAAGGCTACTCGATTTGCAGGGAGTCCACTACTTCTTCAGGTATTGTTTCCCACCCTTTCTTATTTATAGTCCTCACGTCACTCGACACTCATTCTCTAATTTTATCGTAAAACCTCTTTTCTTATTTTTCTTTCAACGTACATTTCTCTATTTTTTAATTCCTCATATTTTTTATCCCTTCCTAGGTATGGCTTATGGATAAGCTGAAAGTGATGGACCCCTGCCCTGAGTATTCAGCGAGAGCTTACTTTTTCTGTCAATAGCTAGTAGAATTCCCCACAAATGGATGGTGGTGTGATTGGATATGTAGCAGATCTGCGGCTGACATAGCTTGGCGTTGCCCCTGGTTTAACTTGACGAAGATGGGTTACAACATGTCCCCGACAGCCAAGTATACAGTTAATTGGCCTTACGCACTGTGTGTTTTATTTTCCATTCCGATTCAGACGCCAATTTGGACATGATCAGACTTGTCCAGAAGAAAATGTGGAATATCTAGCTTCATTTCCCATTTGTGGTTCACACTTGACTCGGTACCTCATTGCTTGGAGGACGAGAAAGCTTCTGGCCCCTGCCCCTAGCTTCAGTTACGCCCTTTCTAGCGAGTGCTTGATTTAGCCTGAGGACAAAGAACAGGTTAGGCCCTCTGTAGCGACAGAAACTTCCACGAGTGCAGGCAGAAGACATAAAGCTGTCTGACTTAGCTGTACTCCTAGTTATACTGCTTTAATCTTTCTTTTCAAGTATTATGATGTAAAAACAACTTTGATTTAAATTAGAGAGTTGGAGAATGAACTGTGTTGAAATCAATAACATTAAAGTTGCGAGCACTGAAAATTTTCCTTTTTGGTCCCAAAATAGTCTAAGTTGTGCAGGTAAAATTTTGAGAAAAATCAACTTTTATTAAAAAATTTCAAAGCCATTTTCAGGAATGATCACTGCCTAACACGCACGAAATCATCTCTCAAGATGTACAGCCTTGAATCAACAGATCGCAACTGCCCATAACTACATTCATTATACTGGTCCTTCTGCCAAAATGAAGATCACACAACTGAGCTAACTGATAATAAAGAAAGATTGCCCAATCAAATAAACGAAAAGGACAATTGAGTTGGAAATGGTTGTGGCAAAACTTCAGGATGAAGTTGCCTACATATTCCAAAGATGGGAATCAGGCCTTACGTAGTTCAGTTCAGGTTCACTCAAGTATCAACGCTCTCCTTTTGTTCTCTAACTTTTGCCAAAGCCGCCCTTTTGGGTTTTTAACCTTGCGAGCTTAGTTTTTCTTTATTTCTAATTTTTCATGCTCTAACTTCTGCCTAGGTCCCCCATTCGGGTTTTCGTCCTAGCGAGCCTCTCGAGGATAATATTTCTTCAACTTGTCCATATTGATCGGTTGTGAAAACTCCAGGCCATCTAAATCCATGAGAATAATCAGCCCTCCTGACCAGATTGACTTGATGATATAAGGACCAGTCCAAATGGGTCTGAACTTGCCCCTAGGGTCATAGATGGGAGCTTGGTTGTCTTTCAGTACCACATGTCCTTCTTTGAGATTCCTGGACTTAACTTTCTTATTAAAAGCCCTAGCAATTCGGCGTTGGTAGCCCTGGACGTGATATAATGCCTTCAGCCTTCTCTTATCAAACAACATCAACTCCTCAAATCTGCTATGTTGCCAATCCGCCTCCGCTATCTGATACTCAGCCATAATCCGCAGCAACGATACTTCAATTTCAATTGGCAAAACAGCTTCTATCTATAACATGCCCGGGGGGTACCCGCGCGCGTTAAACAGTTCGGACTCCCGAGATCTCTTTGATCTCAAGTCTCACGAGTGCAATGTGAAACGTCGACGAGAGTCCAGATTTGAAAACTTTTATTAAAAATCAATTTTATTGCAATTTTGTCAAAATAGACTGCGTCATCAGATCTTAGAGTCGCCATTTAATATTTTGGGAAATCAGGAAACCCATGACTCAGTGCCAAGGCCACTGTTCGTCGTAACCAAGGATGCTTGGCTCGGAACCTTAGGTATGAGAGGGAAAGGTCAATAATGAGCACCCCCGCTCACCCGATCAAAAGATCGGCCTCTACTAAACCATGATATGACTTTTTATTTTCTTTATATGTTCATGTTCTGATTATTGAATAAATCCTAAAATTTACTATGTGAAGCATACAAGTATAGTCTAATTTGCTCAAATTGGAACAATTCAATTTCATGTTTGTTTTGAAAAGGGTTTGATTTTGCCACTTGACAAAGTGGGCATAAAGTTTGTGAATTTGCCACTACAAAGTGGGCTTAAAACGTACATTTATTGAATTATTCCAATTCAAACAACAAGTCTTCATCCGCAGGCATTCATACAGTTTATCACTTAAGCAAATAGCCACATGGTAGGATACTAAACATAATAAGAAAATCACACACAAATGAGATGCTAAAGCATAAAAAATCACAAATTTACCGACGTCCCTCGAACAACTACAAAACAAAGTTAGTAAAATATGTATGATCTTATATACAGAATCCTAATGCAATTCATTTATGAGATGCACTAAAGATTCGGCTTCTAAAATATAGCATGTGAAACATTGCAAAACATGCGATAACGCACAAAACATGGTATAATCAATTAAAGCATAAAGATGCAAATTTAGCCAAATCTTAATGCATTGAACATGGATGTAAAGCATGGATATGCATGGTATGTCAGATATATACATATGTACAGTTAGGGAAAGCAAGTAAAGAATGGGATAAAAAGGAGCGGGGTAAGGAATTATTACAACACTTGAATATTACAGATCCGATGAGAGAGAGAAGGGAATAATAAAATAAAATCTCACAACACTCAAAATAAAAATAAAATAAACAACTTCATCACTGGCACATGTCACTCATTTTCGCATGTCCCGGGTTCCACAACATTGCATGATTCACATTTTCTAGATTCAAGCGGCAAACCAAGGAACGGATTTGAAATCTGACTAGCATGGCTTATAGGGAAATCACTATTGGATGATGTGCAAATTTCCTGAGAGTGTAGAGAGAGAAAGAGTGACTATCTCCTCTTCAGAACCTCGGAGTTGTACCTATCAAGAGATAGAGAGAAAGAGAGAGAGAGGTTGGTCAAGGATCATTGTTAGCTTGGCTTTTGGCCTCCAGGTCTCGCTGTAACTCTCTCACCTCGCATGCTACATTATATCATTCATCCACTCGCCACCTTTTCTCTCTCTTCAAAGATGCAATCCGAGAGAGAGAGAGAGAGAGAGAGAGGGATAAGAGATAGGTTTTGGTCTGTGCCGTGTGTGTCTCCTATGTCTCTGTGTATGGGCTCTGGTGTGTCTCTATGAGTGTGTGCACCTGTGGCAGTCAATCCTGTGGGTATGTGCATGGGAGGTGTATGGGTGTCGTGAGTAAGAGAGTGGTGTGTGTGTGTTGCTGCCGTGGTGGTGTGGTGGTGTGTGTGTGTTGTGTTTTTGTCTCCGTGTGTAGGTGTGCATGGGTGCCTCTTAATGATGTCTTCTCCCTCTACCCTAAACCCGTGTGTGTATCTGTGTGTGTGAGTGATCAATGGTCTCCTCTCTCTCTCTCTCTACCTGTGTGTGTTCATTTTAGAGAGAGAGGGAGAGAGAGAGAGAGAGAGAGAGCTGGGTTTGTGTTTTTGGCCGAGAGGGAGAGGTGTTGTAGAGAAAGAGAGGTTGATGCCGTGTACTGTGTTCTCTCTCCCTCGTGCCTGTGTTAATGGTGTCCCCCTATCAGTCCCGGCCGTGTGTGTGATATATGTGTTGAGTGGGTGAGTGTGTATTAACCGTGAGTGTGTGGGTGTCTTGCTGGTGTATGGGTGTGTCAGTTGTGGTTGTGTGTGTGTGCATGGTGTGTTAAGTGTGTGTGTGTGTCAATGGTGTGGGTGTGTGTATGAGTGGTGAAATTGGTGGCAGTGTGTGTGATCTTCTTCCTTCTCTCTCACATTTCTCTCCCTAACCTCTCTCTCTCTCTAAACTGTGTGTGTTGTGTGTTAGCCGAGAGAGAGAGAGAGAGATGGCAGTGTAGTGTGTCTGTGTGTTTTTTTTCAGTGTTGAAGCTCTAGTGTCTGTATGGAAAGAGAGAGAGAGCCCGTGTGCCTCGTGGGTGTTGAGTGTGTGCCTCGTGTATGTATGTGTTTAGCTTCTTTTTTTTTTTTTTTTTTTATTAATCCCCACCTAGAGAGATATAATGCAAATGTGCGTTGTCCCTTATCAAAAAATCATATCATCCATTTTAAAACTCCTTCACCACCTCCCTCTTTTTCCAAAAGAATATTTTGCACCACCGCCCCATGATATTTCCTTTTTTGTTATTTTCTATTTTTTATCATCATTTTTTTTGTTTATATAATATTTATCAATTTATATAAAACACACCTAAACATATATACACACACATAAAATTATACAAAAATATATAAAATATTTATAAAATAATTTGACCAAAATAGTTGAGGTTTGGGATTAAAGCTTCACTTTGATTTTTCTGCTGAGAGTGATTAAAATAAAGTGCCCAAGTTTTAGGGTTGGTCAAAATGGGGTGTCTATAGTTGCCCCTCTTTGACAGAGCTCGAAGTCATGAAATGACGTGAGTGAATGTCAAAGCCCGAAGATGACCCTTTTGACAAGGCCGTTAGACTTGGGCAAACAAACCAGATGTAATGCAAGTAGAAACCAGATGTAATACAAGTGATTGAACCCGAAGGTAGCCTACATATCCCTTTGCAAGGAATCAAACCAGCGTAGTTCAGGGACAGAATGCAAATGATATGCAGGAACATTTTGATAATTGGACTTATACGCTACGCGAAGCCGGTTTAAAGATTGGACATATACGCTTACGCGAAGCCGGTTTGAAAATTGGACTTATACGCTACGCGAAGCCGATTTGAAGATTGGACTTATACGCTACGCGAAGTCGGTTTGAAGATTGGACTTATACGCTTACGCGAAGCTGGTTTGATAATTGGACTTACACGCTACGCGAAGCCGATTTGAAAATTGGACTTATACGCTTACGCGAAGCCGGTTTGAAAATTGGACTTATACGCTTACACGAAGCCAGTTTGAAAATTGGATTTATGCAATGCAATGCAATGTCATGGAATGCTGGCTATGTTTGCAACTTTACCTATTCTCCAACAGGGTGACAGACTAGGTTGGTTCAGTATCCAGAATTGAGACGCATACAAGCTATCTCAACCTATGGGGTTGCCATACAGATTTCAAGCCGGGGATACACCCCTGGGTATTTAAATCAGACTTTAGTCTCAGAAATCCCGAACCTTTTGCGTTCTAGGCATCGCCATTCGAACTCTAGTTTCCACCGTCTCAGTTGATCTCCTAGGAACTTATTACAAACACAGTCAGGTGACTATACCAGACCGATTGAAGTCTTCGGGCACGACAAACACCAAAGGAATTGCATCTTTAGAGGATTTAAGGTCTCCTAGACACCAAAGGATTTAAGGTCTCCTAGACACCGTAGGATTTAAGGTCTCTTAGACACCAGAGGATTTAGGGTCTCCAAGACACCAGAGGATTTAAGGTCTCCTAGACACCGTAGGATTTAAGGTCTCCCAAACCGTAGGATTTAAGGTCTCCTAGACACCAGAGGATTTAAAGTCTCCTAGACACTAGAGGATTTAAGGTCTCCCAGACACCAGAGGATTTAAGGTCTCCTAGACACCGTAGGATTTAAGGTCTCCCAGACCGTAGGATTTAAGGTCTCCTAGACACCGTAGGATTTAAGGTCTCCTAGACACCAGAGGATTTAAGGTCTCCCAGACCGTAGGATTTAAGGTCTCCTAGACACCATAGGATTTAAGGTCTCCCAGACCGTAGGATTTAAGGTCTCCTAGACACCGTAGGATTTAAGGTCTCCTAGACACCAGAGGATTTAAGGTCTCCCAGACCGTAGGATTTAAGGTCTCCTAGACACCGTATGATTTAAGGTCTCCCAGACCGTAGGATTTAAGGTCTCCTGGACACCGTAGGATTTAAGGTCTCCTAGACACCAGAGGATTTAAGGTCTCCCAGACCGTAGGATTTAAGGTCTCCCAGACACTATAGGATTTAACGTCTCCCAGACCGTAGGATTTAAGGTCTCCTAGACACCAGAGGATTTAAGGTCTCCCAGACCGTAGGATTTAAGGTCTCCTAGACACCGTAGGATTTAAGGTCTCCTAGACACCAGAGGATTTAAGGTCTCCTAGACACCAGAGGATTTAAGGTCTCCCAGACCGTAGGATTTAAGGTCTCCTAGACCATAGGATTTGAGGTCTCCTAGACACCGTAGGATTTAAGGTCTTCTAGACACCAGAGGATTTAAGGTCTCCTAGACCATAGGATTTAAGGTCTCCTAGACACCGTAGGATTTAAGGTCTCCTAGACACCAGAGAATTTAAGGTCTCCTAGACCGTAGGATTTAAGGTCTCCTAGACACCGTAGGATTTCACAAAATAGTGCGATGGAATTGAAATTGAAATTTGTGTGGTAGGTGCACGAAGTGAGATTATTGTGCGATAGATGCACAGAATGAAAGAAGGAATTGTACGTTTGAACCAAATATCATATACATATACCATGTATAGACAAAATACATACAAATACGACAATATACACAGACATGCATATGCAGTATACATATGTTCATATACAGACAAAAATACACACAGATATATACATACGGTACACATATATACATATACAGACAACATACAGACAAATATCTACAGATATATACACAGACAAAGGCGGATATATACACAAATATATACAGATATATCTTTTCTGGGCTTGCTGTTTTCTCTTTGTTTTTTTTTTCTTTTGTTTTTGGAGTCTCTGTAATCGGGGATATCATCCCCTGACTGTAACAAAATCAGTTTCTTTTTTGCTCATCAATGGCGTGACTGGCATATCACTTTGAGTTTGAAAACAATTTGTTTGATTGAATTTGAGAATGATTGAATTTTTGAACTCTAAATTAGACATTGACTCTTTACTAACCTGAATCAACAAATGACCTAACGAACTGAAAAAAAGAAGCAAATTAATCCAAACACACTTATATACACTGACTAGTATAAATACACCGACTGGTATAAATATACTGACTGGTATGAAAAGAACACCCTTATATATACTGACTGGTATGAATACCCTGATTGGTATGAATATACTGACTGGTATGAATGCACACTTATATACACTGACTGGTATGAATACACACTTATATACACTGAATAGTTGACTCGAGCGGTGGAGAAGACAGAATCTCTAAGTCGACTATGCCCCTAGTTCATTGCCTTGACCCTTTTTGTCTCTTGATTTTTTTTGTAAACATGTTTTGATCAACATGAGAGTTAGATTAGCATACTTATTCCATTTTCTGTTTCAAATCATGTAAGCTAAACTGTGAGCACTGAAAATTTTTCCTTTTCAAATCCGAAGAATGGTCCAAGTTTTGCAAAAATGGAACAATTTTCGAGAAAAATTAGTCAGCTTCATTCAAATTAATCAAAACCTATTTTTGCAAATGGCCACTACTCAACTAACATGGAATCAACCATTGGGGTGCATAGTCTCAAACCAGATAATCAAAGGTGATATCTGAACCAAGCCAATCGAACCAAACCAATCCGAACCGAATAAAGTCGAGCAAAACTGGACCGGACCGAACCGAACCGCCAAACCGAATGGAACCGAACTGAACCAAGTTAAATCGAACCAATTGAACTGAGCAGAACAAAGATACACCAATCAAACACGGATAGGACAACCAAGTCGACTAAAGATACACCAATCAAAATATGGACGAGATGAATGAGTTGAAAAATTATTAGGGCCGAACTTCAAGATGAAGCTACATACGTATCCCAAAGATAGGAATCAGGCCATCGTAGTTCCGGCTAAGGTTCACTCGGGTATTGACACTCTCCTTTTGTGCTCTAACTTTTGCCAAAGCCGCCCTTTCGGGTTTTCAACCTTGCGAGCTTTTCATTTTTCATTATTTTCATTTTCTATTTTTTCTATATATATATATATATTTTTTTTCATTTTTTTTATTTCATTTTTTTTTTCTTTTGAGTTTTTATTTTTTGTTTTTCTGCTCTAACTTTTGCCTAGGTTGCCCTTCCGGGTTTTCAGCCTAGCAAGCCTCTCAAGGGTTACTTTCAGTTTAACTTATCCATGTTGATTGGGTGTGAAATCTCTAGGCCATCTATAAGAACAACTGCTACACTTAACCAGTAGATATGGTGATGTAGGGACTAGACTGAATTGGGTCCGAATTTGCCCCTAGTGTAGTGGATAGGAACTCGACTGTCCTTCAATAATAAAATTCATTCTCTCAAATTCTGGGTTTGGTCCTTTCTAGGCGGTCTTCTTTGGGAAATGATTCAGTTTTAACTCTTTGATCACATCCAACATTTTGCCCCTAGTTCAAGGGCTGCTTCAAATCTAAATCACATCCAACCTTCTTGCCCCTAGTTCAAGGATTGGTCAAGGATCATTGTTAGCTTGGCTTTTGGCCTCCAGGTCTCGTTGTAACTCTCTCACCTTGCATGCTACATTATATCATTCATCCACTCGCCACCTTTTCTCTCTCTTCAAAGATGCAATCCGAGAGAGAGAGAGAGAGATAAGAGATAGGTTTTGGTCTGTGCCATGTGTGTCTCTTATGTCTCTATGTATGGGCTCTGGTGTGTCTCTATGAGTGTGTGCGCCTGTGGCAGTCAATCCCGTGGGTGTGTGCATGGGAGGTGTATGGGTGCCGTGAGTGAGAGAGTGGTGTGTGTGTGTGTGTTGCTACCGTGGTGGTGTGGTGGTGTGTGTGTGTTGTGTTTTTGTCTCCGTGTGTAGGTGTGCATGGGTGCCTCTTAATGGTGTCTTCTCCCTCTCCCCTAAACCCGTGTGTGCATCTGTGTGTGTGAGTGATCAGTGGTCTGCTCTCTCTCTCTCTCTACCCGTGTGTGTTCATTTTAGAGAAAGAGGGAGAGAGAGAGAGCTGGGTTTGTGTTTTTGGCCGAAAGGAAGAGGTGTTGCAAAGAAAGAGAGGTTGATGCCGTGTACTGTGTTCTCTCTCCCTCGTGCCTGTGTTAATGGTGTCCCCCTATCAATCCCAGCCGTGTGTGTGATATATGTGTTGAGTGGGTGAGTGTGTATTAACCGTGAGTGTGTGGGTGTCTTGCTGGTGTATGGGTGTGTCAGTTGTGGTTGTGTGTGTGCATGGTGTGTTGAGTGTGTGTGTGTGTGTCAATGGTGTGGGTGTGTGTATGAGTGGTGAAATTAGTGGCAGTGTGTGTGATCTTCTTACTTCTCTCTCACCTTTCTCTCCCTAACCTCTCTCTCTCTCTAAACTGTGTGTGTGTTGTGTGTTAGCCGAGAGAGAGAGAGAGATAGCAGTGTAGTGTGTTTGTGTGTTTTTTTTTCAGTGTTGAAGCTCTAGTGTCTGTATGGAAAGAGAGAGAGAGCCCGTGTGCCTCGTGGGTGTTGAGTGTGTGCCTCGTGTATGTATGTGTTTAGCTTCTTCTTTTTTTTTTTGTTTTATTAATCCCCACCTAGAGAGATATAATGCAAATGTGCATTGTCCCTTATCAAAAAATTATATTATCCATTTTAAAACTCCTCCACCACCTCCCTCTTTTTCCAAAAGAATATTTTGCACCACCGCCCCATGATATTTCCTTTTTTGTTATTTTTTATTTTTTATCATCATTTTTTTTTTATATAATATTTATCAATTTATATAAAACACACCTAAACATATATACACACACATAAAATTATACAAAAATATATAAAATATTTATAAAATAATTTGACCAAAATAGTTGAGGTTTGGGATTAAAGCTTCACTTTGATTTTTCTGCTGAGAGTGATTAAAATAAAGTGCCCAAGTCTTAGGACCGGTCAAAATGGGGTGTCTACACTATCCCATACACCAAAGAATAGGGGGTTGCCCATGTGGATGTCTGAATTGACGTTTTGTAGCCCTAGAGAGCAAATGGTAGTTTATCCAGCCAGTTCTTGTAAGTCTCAACCATCTTCCGCAGGATGTTCTTAACGTTCTTGTTGGCAGGTTCAACAACTCCATTGGTCTGTGGTCTATATGTTGATGACTTGTGAAAAGCCACGTTATATTTCTCAAGCAGATCTATCACCTTTTTCTTGAAGTGTGAGTCATTATCTGATATAATCTTATTCGGAACTCCATATCGGCAAATGATGTTATTTCTGATGAATTTAGCTACATGTGAAGCTTTCAACACGGCATAGGACTGAGCTTCTGCCCACTTCGTGAAGTAGTCAATTGCCACCAGGATGAACTCGTGTCCATTTGACCCCTTTGGCGAGACTACACTGATAACGTCGATTCCCCAGACTGAGAAAGGCCATGGTGAAGTCATATTGTAAAAATTAGACAGCGGTATGTTTATACGATTGGCATGGACTTGACATTTGTGGTATCGCCGTACAAAACCAATACAATCTTACTCTATAGTTAACTAGTAATAAACTTGTTTGAGGATCTTCTGGGCTAGTATCATACCATTCATATGTGCCTTACACTCTCCTCCGTGAATAGCTTCCATGAGCCGCTTCAATTCCTTTTCTTCAACTCATAGCTTGTGCATTCCCAAATGACCTCTTTTATACAGCTTATTTTCGCAGATGATAAATTGGATAGCCAAACGTATTCCCTATTTATCTTTGGCATTTGCACCTAGTGGATGTGTCTCATTTTCCAGAAAGTTCCAAATGTCGTAATTCCAGGGGTTTTGGTCTTGTACTTCATCTATTGCGGCAATGGTCTCATAGATTGGCGCGTATTTCTGTTCGATAATAATTGGACGCATCTTGACTCCTAGCGGGATGTCTACTATAAAAGATAGAGGTTCTAAGGCATCAGCAAACCGGTTATTCTCCCTTAGCAGATGTGTAAACGTCAACTTTGAAAACCTCAAAATCAGAATATCCAGGGTTAGATGGTAAGCCTTCATTTTCTCCTCTTTGACTTTTCATTCTCCGTTTGCTTGAGAGACAACCAAATTGGAATCTCCGATGACATCCAACCTTATTGCCCCTAGTTCTAGGGCAGTTTCTAAACCAACAATACATGCCTCATATTCTATTTCGTTGTTGGACACTTTGAACCACAGTTTAAAGGCTAAAGGTATATGGGAATCATCGGGTGCTATCAGCAACACACCTATACCATAACCATACTGATTAGACGCTCCGTCAAAATACATTGTCCAAGTTTTCTCTTCTATTTGCAAATATTTTCATCTGGGAACCAATACTCCACAGCCTTATCTCTTTCTACTGGGTGGTCTGCTAGGAATTCCACTATCGTTCTCCCTTTAATCGACTTGTGTGTGACATATTTGAGATCAAATTCAGAGAGAAGAAGTAACCAACGAGCTAGCCTACCTGTAAGTGCTGGTTTCTCGAAAAGATATTTGATGGGATCTAATCTCTAAACCAAGATTACAGAGTGAGCTAATTAGTAGTGCCTCAACTTCTTGGTAGCCCATACCAAGGCTAGGCAAACTTTCTCGAGAGGAGTGTAGCGGGTCTCATAA
This sequence comes from Camellia oleifera, assembly GCA_022316695.1. Lineage (NCBI taxonomy): Eukaryota > Viridiplantae > Streptophyta > Magnoliopsida > Ericales > Theaceae > Camellia > Camellia oleifera. Next base: position 157,781,642 of record CM039308.1, on the reverse strand, counting down.
TCTAGCATCTTCTTGCTCAAGTAGTAGATGGCCTTCTCCACTTTGGATTCTAACTCTTGAGCTAGCATACACCCCTTGGTCAAATTTGTCACTGACATGTCCAAAATCAGTGGCTTCCCCGGTTCTGGCGGCGATAACACAAGTGGATTCTAGTCAAATTTGTCACTTGGAGGTCCTAAGCATCGTGACAAAAAGATAATTCATAAAATTGTTCGTGGTTAGCTTTATAAAACTCTAGTGGTTTCATTCTAGATTTTTCTTCTTCTACCACTACCTTTGTGAGGTTATTCCGTCATCCATCTTTGTATTTTAGCCCTAACAATAAGGCAGGCTTGGGTTTATGTGAAGGTAAGGATGATTCATCTCTATATTTTTCTTAACAAAGTAAGAATAAAATTCATTTATTTGCACCAAACAAACATAATAAGTCACTGAAATTGTATAATGCAATTACTGGTGACATTGGATTCAAAAGTTACAAATCTTTCCTTAAGACATCTAACTTTTTTATCAACTTCATTCTATAATTTTTGAGGCATATAACATGTAGGTGCGTGCTTTATATTCACCAACATTGGCCGGTTTGGTATCATTTTTATTCTTTTGTTTTCTCACAACTTTTTTGTTGAATGGCTTTAGAAAATTGTTTCAAAAATATCAAAAAGTTGATTTCAAGTTTTTTAAACTATTATCACACAAAAATAAAGGCTATATATATGAAAACCAATTAGTTTTTCAAAATTTTCATTGTTTTCGTTTCTTTATTTATTATATCTAGAAATGGGTGATCCGCTCTAAAAAATAGAGACAAAGATTAGAGGTCGCTTTAGTTTGTGCCTGAGTGATTATCATTTGAACACGGCTCATTCTCTTACTGTCTTACTTTCATGAGGACTTTTAGTTCCATTTTCAATGTCGTTGTGTAGTGAACTGCTTTGGATGATTTTGAACTGCTTTAGATTTTAGTTCTAACTAAGTAGTTTGTCCCTTTTTTTTTAAAACTTGTTACTTGAGCTCTTAGCGGTGATTTCTAACAATCTTAGTGGGATTTCCGGTGACCTTACGATGAAACTCCAGCAAGGCCATAAAACGCTCGCTCTCATCATCTATCTCCAGGTCTCGTCCATCAAGGGTGTGGGTAGGTGTTGGCTTTTGTTTACCAAGCCGTCAGTGCTTTTGGCGGCCAACGGCTTCCTTCTCCGACATAGATCCAACTCTCCGGCCTTCCCCTCCCCTCTTTCTTTAGCCTCTTCCACTTTCATCGATTGCATGTCCTTTCCATTACCATTGTTGGATTTTTCTTCAATCCACACTCAAGTTTTCTGGTGACCCTTCAACGAGGATCCAACACTTTTCATCTAGTCTCTCTTGGTGATATTCAGCACACTTTTCACTGCCAAATTGTGAGGCCATAGTGTAACAACGCCCGCGGGGGACCTCGCTACAGTTCGGACTCGATTTGTGTCACGGTTCTTAATCTGAACCAAAGAGTCCAAATCCTGCAAATCGTTTTGAGAAAACAGATTTTTGAAAGAAATGCCAAACATGGACTGCTTCACCAGATACAGAGTCGCCACCTAAATATTTTATTTTGGGGGAATTCAGGAAACCCTGACTCGGTGCCAAAGGCCACGTGTTCGTCATCACCAAAGTTGCCTCGGCTCGGGAACTTGGGTACGATCGGGGAAGGTCAGCTATGAGCACCCCCTCTCGCCCGGTCCGAAGACCGGCCTCTACTAACCGTGATATTTTGTTTTGAAAACATTACATGCCCTTATTCCGGTTATTAGCCTAGAATTACTATGTTATTAGCTTAGGTAATTTGACCTCCATCCATAGGCATTCAAGCAATTATATCACATAAGCAGCTAGCCTCATGGTAATCACGCTATTATGGCAATATTCACACGCATGCGATATGCTAAAGCATAAAAGCTTACCTAGTACTCCAAGCCAAAACACAAACTAGTTAGTAATCAATACATGATCCTAGTTCATGTTAAGTGGCTAATGCATCACAAGCAAAATGCAGCTATAATAGGCTCGGCTATCCTAAACATGGCATGTGAAATGCTGCAATTAACAAGTACTCATCTTGGAATTTGAAATACATATGCAGTTAGCGTGATGTGCTGAGCCCGGTGCATAGAAAACAAATGTATGGATGCACGCATGCATAACATAAGGTATGCTAATTTAAATATGCCCTAAACTAACCATCGAAAGCTAGTAAATAAAAGGGAAGAAAGACGTGGGGTTGGAAGACATACACACACTCACGCACACTTATTACACAATTGCCCTCGCTTGGAGGGTCCGAATAAATATTACAGTCCGAATAAATAATACTAAATTAATTATTACAAAACTTCTAATTAATTAACAAATTAAGTGTAAAGAAGGTGGCCTCAGCCTTGCCTCGGAATGCGTGAATGATGCATGCTCGAGTCCGTCTTGCCCGGAAAACTCGTGCCATGCTACTGCTACCTCTGTTTTACACTGCCCTGCTTCTCCAAAGACTGCCAAAGTCCTGGGACATGTTTCTTGCACACTGTAGAATACCGTCGGCTGGAGGAAATGCCCACCGGCCATAGAGAATTTCCATCGGCCGCTGATGAAGTTATCGGCCATTCACCAATGGCCGGTCGGCACTAAATGTTGCCGGTTGGCAGAAACTTCTTGCAGAAGACAGTTTTGACAGCAACAGAAGACAGGCAGTTCATGGCATGAAATTTCAGGCACATGTAAGCATGGCCATGCTCCCTATCATGCATTGAACTTAGGGGAGCATGGCCCTTGATCCTTGGGCCATCAATTATGCATTTTGATGCATGATGGCCTAAAAGGCCAAGTTTTCATTTCAATGAAGATGTATGCAACACACAAATGAAGACCAAGACCCTATCATGTTGAGGTCAAGGGCCTTGGTGACCGAGAGTTAAGACGTGTTACATCACTTGTAGTATGAACACTTCTTAACCCTCACACTTGGTTTGACACCCCAAACCAAGTAATGCAATGCATGTTATGCAAACATGGCTCAAAGATACAACATGAGATTAAGATGCAAGGCATGCCAAATGTCATGCAACTATCATGGTAAGTATGCAATGCTAGACATGCAAGATGCAAATGTAATGTAAACATGGACAATCTAAGCAATGGGATCATCATGTCACAACACCTAATGAAGCAATCATGCAATAAACATGAGATAAGCATGCAATGGTGGACTTAAACCATAAAGGGGCAGACCTCAATCCGCCCCAAAACAGTGGCCAAAAGTGCCCAAAAATGGTGGACAAACACTCATGCCAACATGCAAGCCAATGGGCCTAAAGCTAAGGCACAAAAAAAGAGCACTTTACTTCCATTAACATGACCACTCATGGCATGAATTAGGCAAGCAAAAACAGAATTCTAGCATGCAAAAATGGGCTCCAAAACCCACTGATATGGCAGCTTAAGTGGCTTCAATGAGATGCATGCACCAAAGTTCATTTCTAGGCATAAAAGGGCATACCCTCAAAGCATGAAAGAGGTCACATATGCAAACATACAAACATGATTTATGGACTGAAATATGATCCTAAATGATGCCAAATCATGAGGATGGTCTAAGCTAAGCATGCTAGAGGCCAATATACTCAAGGCTTACAAGCCAAAACACAAAGAGATGACACCAAACATGGCAAGCATGACTGAAACACATGGCCAACAGACCTTAAACATGGTAAAGTAATGCCAATGCCTTCATGAAATTAGGCTAACATATGCAAGAATCATGGCCTAAACACAAGATGCATTTCTATGCCAAATAGAGGAATGCAAAGCAAGTATGTCAAGCATGCAAAAGGGCACAAATCCGACCAAAAACAGAGATGACATGTGACCTAGAGACACCCAAAAACCTCTGAAATAGGGCTAAAATCAATCAAGCATGCATGTTGCCCTTTAAGCCAAAAGGCAAGGAAATGAGGCAATGAAGGGAGAGGGGTGTCCCTCCCCTAAACAAGACTTCAAACCACCTTCCTCACCACTAAAAATCCACTGGTTTTCAGTGGTGAGAAGACTAAAACACTCAAGCAAATAAAGCCTCACAAATGAAGCATCAAAAAGGCCAAATAAGGCCTAAGAGGGTGAGTTTGAACTCAAACCACAAAACACCCTTAATGAAAGTTCTAAAGCATGAAAATATAAGATTTTTTTATGTTATGCACAAAGCCTAAATCAGTAAGCAAGACAGGTACAAAACTAGTGCAAGTTTGGGGAAACTAAAGCAAAGTGATTACCCTTGAAGAACACCTCAAGAACAGCCAATGCAGCCCTCTTCTTTTGATCAAAATCAGTCCAAAAGCTCATGAATCAACCCTCAAAACCTCTCAATCTCGGAGCTAGGTGTAATGGTGTGTGAATTAGTGCAAAAGTAAGGTAAAAATGCACTTTTAGGCTTAGAAACCCACGCAAAGGATGAAAGAGAGGGAGATATATACAGAGACAGTATAATACAGATATATAGATATATAAGCTCTGGTTTTCTTGGTTCAAAAGCTCTAACCCCTAACAATGGGAGAGGAGGGGTGTTTATATAGGCAAAGAAAGACTCCAAGCTTCTCCAAAAAGCTATATCAAAAGAGGCAAAAGGTACAAATGGTCCCTGGCTTCTTGAAGAAGCTGGGACAGCTGGCCAAGCTTCCCCAAGAAGCTTGGCCAAAGGGTCAACCTTCTAGAAGGAATTAGGGGGTCAAGGGTTCAAAACAGTCACCAACCGCACGGGGAAGAGTGATGGTGCATCCCAGCTGGCACAACTGGCATGCACCATGCCTCAAGGGTTCAAAGGAGTCACACCGGCCAGCAAAAGAGGTGTAGACACCCCATTTTTTACCGTCCTCAAGACTTGGACGTCACCGTTTGAACACTCGGTGATTATCCATGTTTGTGTTCGTTTGGAGTTCCCGGAGTTCTCGGCTACGCGCCTTGTCTCAGGATCTCCGAACTCGACTGTTTTGTGTCTGGTTTTGCACCAAACACTTATGTTTTGCCTTGGAAGGGCAGGGAATGCCTTGTGAGACATCCCCACACACCACCGGCAGTGGCTAGAGGCCACCGGCTGGTTTTTGTTGCCACCGGCAATGTATGTTGCCGGTCGGCACTCTTTGTTGCCGGTCGGCAGTCAATTTTGTCAAAATGACATTTTTGAGCGGCCGACCACTATTCATCTGCTTTTGCAGATATTTTAGGACAGCTGGATGGCATTTGCTTCCCCTCTATACACGTGTATGGAGGGATGCCCCTCTTGTTTGCTTACTTACTAAGCATTACAAGATTGCCTCCTCTATAAGAGGAGGCCTTCTCTCCCTTGTTCTAGGGTTAGAAAAATTGGAGAGGAGAGTTAGAAGAGCTCTGGTTTTAGCTTTAGGACATATATCTATCCTATATCTATACCTTCCCCTCTTTGTAGTCTTGTGTGTGTTTTAGTCCATACTATTGCACACAAGCACCTAGTGTTTCACCTTCCTTTGGCTACTGAGATTCTAAGGGCTTATTCTTGCTGTTCTTGGCTGGATTGGAGCTCAAGGAGGCCACAAAACCACCATTTGTGAAGAGGTCTACAAGGGTAACCACTTTACTCCCTTTTTATCCCTTTCTTGCATCTTATTTTTTCCTATCTTAGAACTATTTTTGTGCTTAGTGTTTAACACAAAAAAGTTCTGTTTTTAGGCCCTCTTGATTGTTTGTTAAGAGTGTTTTGTGGTTTGAGTGTGCTTGACCACCCTTAGGGCCTTGAAAGGCCCCATTTTTGTGCTATTTTGTGCAAGTTTTGAGACTTTGGTGTTTGGGCCTCTTCACCACTGAAATCTTGAGGGATTTCAGTGGTGAAGATGGTGCCTTGAAGTCTCAAGAAGAAGGGGGCCACCCCCTCTCCTTGTTGTCCTTGAAAGGTACCATTTTTGGCCTCTTAAGGGAGCTTATGTTAGAATGTGTATTGATCATGTCTAGGCTGTATTTTATGCTTATATTTCCATGATATGACTTTGTATTAAGTTGGTTTTGGTACTCCATGCATGTTTATTATAGTTGCCATGTAATGCCTCCTTGATCCCTTAACATGGCTTAGGTTGTAAGCCCTTGTTTTAGCATGTTTTGGGCTCAGCTTCATGAAGGTTTTGTGCTTATTTTGCCATGCTCTAGGTCTGTCCTAGGTTGTTTGAGTCGACCCTAGCATGCATTGTATGCCTCCTTTGCATTTTGGCTTGTTGGCCTTAAGTATGTAAGTGTATAGCATGCCTCGTTTGCATTATTTCAGTGGTTTGGAACCACTTAGCATGAAATTTCAGCCCCCATGACATGCTTGTATGCTTGCCTTGGACACCTCTTTAATGCTTTGAAAGCTTGTGTTGAATGCTCTATGTTTTGGTCATTGTGCATGCCTTTGGACTTGAGCCATTTAGATGCCATCTAGGTGTTCCTTGGGTGTTGTTTAGGTCTGCCCTTGACCTGTTTTGAGTCCCCTTAGCCTTGTGAGGCTTGGTGGGTTTGACCTTGGTTTAAGCCTCTTGGCTTGCCTCAAGTGCTTGGACCATTTGCATGTTTTACTTGCTTGAATTAGTTGGTTTGGCACCTCTATTTTGTGCAAATTCAGAGTTTGGTATGCATGCTAATTGTCCATTGTTTGGTCTCTTTAAGTGTGCTTAAGAGTTGCCTTGTTTATGCTTAAAGTGTTGGACCACAATATGCGCACTTGTGTATGTGTGTTTAACCTCCATTTTTGAGCACTTTGGCCACTGTTTTGGGCCTAATTAGAGCTGCCCAATTCATGTTTAAGACCATCATTTACTTGGTTGCATGCTTACCTCATGTTTGCTTCTATACTTGCATAAGTATCTTGCCATGCCATGTTGCATCTTTATTTAACATGCCTAGGTTGCATTGCATCTTGCATGCATGCCTTGTTCCTTGATTTGGTGATAGGAATTGGGCCTTATTTTGTTTGATTGATTTGCATTTCATTTGACATGAAAGTGCACACTTGATTCTTTAGGCCATCATGCATGGAGATGCGTGATTGGTGGCTCGAGAATCGAGGCACATACCCCTTTGAGTCACAAACATGATAGGGGGCATGATTGGTGCATACATTGTTTGAATTGAATTGCCATGCAAGTTTTGCCCTCTGCTGCTGTGAGTTGCAGGTTCTGCAGGCATTGTTTGCCGACCGGCAATATTTTGTGCCGGCCGGCAGTAAATCATCAGCCGATGGATTCATTTTGTGCCGATGGCCACATCTTATTGCCGGTGGCCATTCTACTCAGCCGATGGTACCCCTCCAGTGTCCTGAGAGGCATTCCTGAGACTTTGGCAGTTTTCAGAGGAGCAAAGCAGGGAAAACAGAGGCAGACTATGCATGGCAGTGCGATTCCGAGCAAGTCCCGAGCATGCGCTGCATCTGACCCGCTCCCCGAGGGCTTTACTGTTTTAATTAGATTAATTAATTTGTTTAGTTAATTTAATTAATGTGTAATATTTAATTAGCTTGCGTAGTTAATTAATTTGTATTATTCTTTTGGTCCCTCCGAGCGAGGGCAAATCTATAATAAGCGTGTGTGAGTGGTGTGCATGTCTTCCAACCCCCACTTCTTTCTTCCCTTTTATTTACCTGCTCATGATGGTAGATTAGGGCGCGTTTATTTTAGTATACCTTATGCTATGCATGCGTGCATCCATGCATTTGTTGACATGCACCGGGCTCGGTACATCATGCTAATTGCATTTGTACTTCAAATCTAACTTGAATACATGCACCGAATGATTGCATTACACATGCCATTTTAGGGTTAGCCGAGCCTATCCTAATCACATTCTGCATGCGATGCATTAGTCACTCTAATATGAACTAGGGCATACATGTTTGCTAACTAGTATATTGTTTTGGCACGGAGTACAATGTGAATATTTATGCTTTAGCAGATCGCATGCGTGTGAATGTTAACATAACGGCATAATTACCATGTAGCTAAATGCTTACGTGAGATAAACTGTTTGAATACCTGTGGGTGGAGGTTGGATTGCTTGAGTTGGAAAAACTCGTTGAAATCCGTGTTTTAGCCTACCTGCGAGTAGCAAATTTCAAAGCATTTTCAAAACAAACGGATATGCAATGCTTGTTTCCAAATTAGGCAATCCAGTCTATACTTGTTTGTTGTGCGCATAACATAGTAATTCTAGACTAATAACCGGAATAAGAATGCATAATGTTTTCAAAATCGGATATCACGGTTAGTAGAGGCCGGTCTTCGGACCGGGCGAAAGGGGGTGCTCATAGCTGACCTTCCCCGATCGTACCCAAGCTCCCGAGCCAAGACAACTTTGGTGATGACGGACACGTGGCCTTCGGCACCGAGTCAGGGTTTCCTAAATTTCCCATTTTAAAAAATATTTAGGTGGCGACTCTGTATCTGGCAAAGCAGTCCATGTTTGGCACTTCTTTTCTAAAAATCTGTTTTTCTCAAAACGATTTGCCAGAGTTGGACTCTTTGGTTCAGATTACAAACCGCAACAAAAGAAGGGGAGTCCGAACTGTAGCATCGAGGTCCCATAAGGGCGCGTCTACAAGAGGTCGCCGGCAAAATAAAGTGCCGGTCGGCCAAATATAGTGCCAACCGGCCATTGGTTTTAAGAAACCATGGCCGGTGGCACCCATAAATAGCCGGTGATGCTAGGGGAAAGCCGGTGGGATGTGGGGATGGCCAACAACCCATTCCCTGCCCTTCAAGGCAAAAACACAAGTGTTTGGTGCCAAAACCAAACACGGAGCAGACAAGTTAAGAGATCCTGAGGCAAGGCGCGCAACTGAGACCTCCGGGAGCTCAAAACGAACACAAACAAAGACGATCACCGAGTGTCCAAGCGGTGACGTCCAAGTCTTGAGGACGGTCAAAATGGGGTGTCTACACATAGCTTCAGTACTTCAAACATTCAAATGGTAGTAGTTGGACAAATTGCAGAAGCTTGCAAGGTTATCAATTTGGGATATTTTCACATCTAAGTCCATTGAAATCGCTCATACTATAAGTGCATTTCTCTCTATTTAGTGCTAATAACTGGTGTGGCCATTGATATGCTACAAATTGGGAACCAAGTAGAGATCAAACATAGATCTCTCCAACTGTGTTCTATCATTTCATTTTGCATGTGTTAAATTGGGCTCGAGTCATTGATCTCCTTTAGCAAGTTTTTTAATCCCTCTAGTGTTTTTGAGTTTGTCTTTCATCTTGTGGTTGATTCTCTACCAAATAATATTGAAAAAAGGATTTCTTGGTCCCATAGCCAAGGCAAATCCAAAGTGTGCTAGAAAGGATAAAGGCAAAGCCATTTTAGCAACTTTAATCGAGGAAAGATTCAATGCCCTGCCCCAAAATCCCTTAGAAGAAATGTACCAATTCCTTGATCCTTTGAGTATTGAGCTGATCAAATCCTTTCTTAGAGAATCATCTTGTTTAGATTCAGAAGAATTTCAACATTATTTCAAACAACTATTGGAAGATTATAAGGATGATCTTGAAGCCCTTGTACGTCTAGAAAAGCTTAACCACTGTGTGCTAGGTCCATCTAATAAGGAAAAAGATCACCCTAAAGTCTCTACTTATGATAAGATGGCTACTGATAGAGAAAAGGTTGAACTAGAAACTAGACATACACTATAGCAATCCTTTGAGATGGAACTTAAAGAGGCATCCATGACGGATGAAATACAACACTCAATGACACCTACCCTTATAGAAACATCTGGGAATCTATCAGAAGAAAGCCATTTCAAGTTGTTAAACAAGGGCAATAACAATACATTGGGAAGAAATTTTCTTCTCATTGATCGTAGCAACTCTGAATCACAAGCCCCTGGTAAAAATTTTCAACTTTTTCATTGACCAAGCTTGTCTCAAATGTTGAGCTTCACAAGATAGAGCGCCCCCACGATCAAATGAATATCAATTCCTTGGAGATGCAAGCCCTTGCTAAAGAAGTGACTAATAATTCCATTCTTGGCTATAGGTCAAATACTCGTCGAGTGGATGAATTGGTCATTCTTCGGATGCTAACCCTATTCTAGATAAGCATGATTTTGTTTTTAGTGAGAAAGATGTGACTTGTGATATAGTTAGCTCCTCCAAAATGTTTCAATTTTCTGCAAAAGGATCTAAGCGAACTGAAACTGTGCGATGAGAGCTATATGAGGTTATGGATGTATCTCAACCTCAAGCTTGTTCTTGGAAAAAAAAGGAAAAATGAGAGAGCCAATCGTTATCTTTTCCAAGCCCCTCAACATCGTTGTCTCCATTAGCCACCCCATCGAATGTCACAATTTACTTCATATTTAACTCTTATGCCTTTTGTTTTTTACCTCTTCACTTTGCAGGTCTTGTGATGTCTTGGTTTTCATCTATGATGTGTGGTGTTGGAGTTTATTTGACTGAAGGATGCTAAGGAGCTTGCTAGATTTAGATCTAGAAGGCTATCATTTTGGGAGCTTCATATCTAGTGGAAATGAGCTATCAAATATCAAATGCTTGGTGATGATTGTGAATTTAGTTGGTTGTATTTTCTTTTCCTTATTTTTCTTTCTTCTTGCAATGGACTCTGGCTGGGTATGTAAATTGAGTATTTGTACTCTTATGTATGTTTTTTCCATAACCTTTGAATGAAGTTCTTATTTTGCCAAAAAAAAAAAAAAAAAAGAATAAAGTTCATTTATTGGTGCCACACAAACATGACAAGTTGCTGAAATTTCTATAATGGTACATTGGATTCAAATGTTACTCATCTTTTCTTGAGACATCTTACTTATCTACTTCCTTCTTTAACTGTTGATGCATATATCATGCAAGCGCATGCTTTATATTCACTAACATTGGCCAGTTTGCTATCATTTTCATTCTTTTGTTTTCTTACAACTTTTTTGTTGAATGGTTTCTAAAAATTGTTTAGAAAATAGCAAAAAGTTGTTTTGAGTTTTTTAAACTGTTATCACACAAAAATAAAAGCTATATGAAAGCTAGTTAGTGTTTTCAAAAATTTCGGTGTTTTCGTTTCTTATTTATTATTATCTCTAAATGGTGGCCGGCTCTAAAAAATAGAGATAGAGCTTTATGAAAACCAATTGGTCTTTTTTTTTTTTTTTTCTGCTTACTAATTTGTTAATCATGCATTTCTTGTAGCACTTCTGTTAAAGCTTGAGAGCCAATCGCAGAAGTACCTATTAAATCCAAAGAATTGGGTCTTTAAATCTTCAAAATATTCACTGCTCTTGAATATCACACATAAAACTGCCAATTGCTGATTTTTTTTTTTCTTTTTTAAACTCTTTATGTTTTTTAGCCATCACTTGGCTGTGTCATGATATTTAAAATTGAATGAAAAGAGAATTTTGAATTACATGCACACACAAAAGACAGAAGATTTACGTGGTTCACCCCAAAATTAGGGCTACATCCACGGGTGCTAGGGTTTCACTATGATAATAGGTTACAAAAGATTTACATATATTCTCTCACTTGTAAATACATGAAAAGAGACCACCCTACCAGATAAAGGACCAGACATATTTCTAACCTAACTAACCACTGAACTCCTATTTTAAAAAAAAAAAAAATGATCACTGAACTCGTAATGCAACCTGAAATTTTTTTCCAAGCACGCAAGCAAGCAATAGTATGTATAGATATAGATAGTCAAAAACTCCAAAAAAATATAGTTATACAGAATCTCTTGTAATTTGAGAAAACAATTATAACTTTTTTATTGTATATCTATGTGTATCAACCTATATGACCAACATGCTAAAATATGAAATATCATAAATTGTATTGCAAGAGCTAAGACATGAACAAAATTTATCTAGTAAAACAATCAAATATCTCATCAATCTGTGAATTGTGCTGGTGATTAGTGTGTTAAGAAAATCTATAGAATGCAGAAGTTTCTCGAGGTGCTATGAGTAGTCCAAAGACCAAAAACACAGAAGTCAAACCCATTGTTTGGACCTAAGGCATTAACGCACAAACCCCATTTTTTTTTATTATCATGCCGAGCGACTTACACCCCTTTTACAGGAATGTGTAGCCCTCTCCGAACACCTATAAAGTAAATTTTTGATAATAATATTCAGTGTTGGTAGCTTCACAACATTCCGTAGGCGGCCAGACATGAATAAGAATGCTTAGCGACTTACACCCCTTTTATAGGAACATGTAGCCCTCCCTTAGCACGTATAAAGTGATTAACACCTATAATATAAAGTGATTTTTTCACATCTATGTGCAATGTGCTAGGTAGCTTCACAACATTCCGTAGGCGGCCCAGTCATTCTTAAAAATGATTGGGGGAAAGCTGCCATAGGTAAACCACAAACGCGAGTCAATCAAGTTTAAGCTCACAGGGCTTCCCCAAAGCAACTAAAGATACTTTTGATTATCACAAGATTTTCTCAAAATACACTTCTCATTGTGAATGTGTTGTGATTTCAGAGAGTATGAGTTTTACATGATAAATATAAGTGCATGTAATAACTCTTGAGAATGTATAATAATAATATCAAATTTCAGCACGGACACCAAAATTAGTTGATACCCACAGAATCAATAATAAAGTTATAGCAGCATAAAAATTCAAGAGATTCTATTATCACACACAAGTAGCATGCAAAATGAAACAAACATACAAGCATACAACGTTGAAGCTCTTTTGGTCTTGCCTAAATTAGGTAACCCAACATCCCTCAAATCCTATATTTCTTGCCTAACATGTTCCTCTAAAATCTCCACCATGGTAAAGGTAGATATTCCTTATTTTTAAGAAAAATGATTTGTAGAAATGGTGTGATAATGGATATTTGATATTATGAGGACAATGCCAATGATGGGTGTTTTGATAAAAAATGAACAGATTACAATAAGCCACGTTCGAAGTTTTGTATAAAAAATTGATAAAAAAACACAATTTCCCTAAACACTTTTGTTACACTACTACAACCATATAACCACCGTAAAGCTAGATATTCTTTATCTTTTTAAAAAATTTGACTTGTAAAGAGATAATTTATACAAAAAAAATATATTCAAAATGAAGTGTGAATGGATATATCAAATTATGAGAATAATGATGGGTGTTTTGATTTAAAATGAACGGAATACCATAAACCACCTCATTCAATATAATAATTTTGTATAAAAATTCTTTAAAAAATACAGTTTCTCTAAACTCTTTTGTTACACTACTATAACAATACCCCACAGTAAAATTAGATATTCCTTATATTTTAAGAAAAATGATTTGTAAAGAAATAATTTGTACAAAAATATAGGAAAAATTATCAAAAAGTCCCATATGAGAATTAGTTACTCCAAATAGTCCCATGAATTTTCTCATACACTACTAGCTCCTCTTTGTTTTGACAATCTTACCATGAGATCCTATTTTAAATTTTGGTATGATTTGGTGGATGTTTCTACCTTTCCTCATTAGGGAACGCTATCTTCGGGAAGTTGGATCCAATTTTTGGATCATGTTTTCCGTCACTCTAATGTAAGAACGTCACACACTAAAAAACTCAGTGTACTTTAAAAAAACGTAACACTACTCCTCCAACATAGCACTAAAACACTCCTCCAACATTATAACGTAACACATTAAAAGATTCCCATAGTATATATATATCTTTTTTTTTCTAAATATAAAACTCCAATAACGTAACACTGCAACACTTCAACGTAACATACTAAAAATCTCCTTAATGTGCTTTTCATAAATGTAACACTCCTCCAACGTAATACACTGAAAAACTCCTCCAACATAACACACTACACTAAAAAACTCCTTAGTGTATTTTTTCTAAATGTAACACTCCTCCAATGTAACACACTAAAAAAACTCCGTAGTATACTTTTTCCAAATGTAACACACTAAAAGATTTCTTAGTGTACTTTTACAAAACGTAACACTCCAATATAATACGAACACACAAAAAAACTCATAAGTATAATTTTCACAAACGTAACACTCCTCCAATGTAACACTATAACATTACACACTGCACTAAAAAACTTCTTAATGTACCTTTTACAAATGTAACACTTCTCCAATATAACATACTAAAATACCCCTCAAACATAACACTTTGATGTAACACACTAAAAGACTCTTTAATGTACTTTTTTCAAACGTAACACTTCGATGTAACACTAACACAATAAAAAATTTCTTAGTGTATTTTTTCCAAACATAACACTCCAATGTAACTCTCCAAATGTAACCCTCCAATATGATGGGCAAATGAGTCATTACATATCTAAAAAGACTAAATGGATCACAAAAAAAAATATGAGATAATATGGATCACAAGTCTAAAATATGAGATTTATTGGTCAATCTCCCAAAAATATATTTAGAATGATGTGGTAATGGATATAAGAAATTATGAGTATAATGATGTTTGTTTTAATTCAAAATGAACAAATCACCATAAACCACCTCATTCTATATAAAACTTTTGTATAAAAAATCTTTAAAAAATAGCATTTCTCTAAACTCTTTTGTTACACTACTGCAACAATACATCACAAAATTTTCCTAAACTCTTTTGTTAAACTATTACAACAATAAACCACAGTAAAACTAGATATTGCTTATCTTTTAAGAAAAATAATTTGTAAAGAGATAATTTATACAAAAAGAAAAAAAAAATTGTATTCAGAATGATGTGGCAATGGGTATATGAAATTATGAGCATAATGATGGTGTTTTGATTCAAAATGAATGGATCACTGTAAACCACCTCATTCTATATAGAAATTTTGTATAATTTTTTTTTTAATTAAAAAAAAAACACAATTTCCCTAAACTCTTTTGTTACACTACTAAAACAAATACACCACAGTAAAACTAGATACCACTTATCTTTTAAGAAAAATAATTTGTAAAGAGGTCATTTATAATAATAAAAAAAAAAACTAAAAATGTTTGTTCAAAATCATGTGATAATGGATATATGAAATTATGAATATAATGATGGATGTTTTGATTCAAAATGGATTACCATAATCCACCTTATTCTATTTAGAAATTATATACATATATATATATATATATATTTTAGAAGAAAAAAGAAATCCACAATTTCCTTAAACTCTTTTGTTACACTACTACCACAATATTAAAACAGTGAATGAGATAACTAGCAATAACTACTCAGTGTATATGAATGTATATTTATTTAATTCACTTTCATCATACCATAAAACACTAAGATTATCATACAGTGTATATTTATGTATAGATATTTAATACACTTTCATCATACCATAAGACACTAAGATTATCATGATAAAACTTTTAAAATAAAATTTGATATATACGTATATATGCCTCATATATACTTATATATATACTAATAAATTCCTACAATTATTCTTATTTATTGCATATATATATATAGAATTTTTTTTTTTTTTTTTTTTTTTTTGATGTTTTTGATTTTTTTGGTTTTTTTTTTTTTTAAAAAAAATATATGTACATATTAACTAGAATTATTAGTAACATAAAAGCAGTAAACTTACGTAGAAACCATTAACAGATAAATTCATGAAGTTGAAAAAATGGTAAACCTTACCTCAACCATCAAAGCGGACTCCGAACAGAGGCGTCCAACCGGGCATCGTCGGAACGGACTGCCTGAACGAACACTGTGTGCATGTAACGGTCTCGTACCCGTTGGTGCTCTGGTAATGGCAGACACCATGGCAAAAAATACATCTTCGAACTCTAGAAGGAGCAGGAGCGGCGGTAGAAGGGAATGCAAACTTCCGTTCACAACGGAAGCAATAAATCGAGACCCGCTTCTGACTCAGATAGAAACATGGCTCTCTGCATCTGGGACACTCCCGGGTTCCAAATGAAGACGGCCACCAGGATGGCTGTGATGTGCCAGTAGTAGTGTTGTCGACTCGCCTTCTGAATAAATCCCTCCGATCATCGTATGCTTTCCTTGTCGAAGTCTCGGAAAGAACTTCCCACGCGGTCGATACGATCTTGAATGCTCCTTCTGCCGCCAGAGAAGCATTCTTGTCTGGATGAACGAGAAGCGCCAACTTCTGATATTGTTTCTTGATGTCTTTCGTCTCGCTCTTCGAATCTACCCCGCCAAGAACTGCGTACCAGTCGATTTCTCCATTACCAAGCTTGTTATTGGTTGCATCGGAGTGGATTGAATAAGCCTTCAAGAACTTATCGATGTAGTCGAAAGATGGATATCGCTGCTTCGCCATGGTTGCTAGATTTACAGCCTCTGAAAAGTTGTTCATCAGGAATGCCTCTTCGGCCTCATCGATCAAATCTAGTGTTGAAGACATGGTTTCTTGAATGTGGATACTATGACAGAGAATAGTTGGATAAAGAACAGTTTGTTATTAGGGTTAATATATATAAGATATGGTTATTCACCGCCTTCATCCGATCATAATTTTTTTTTTTTTTTTTTTTTTTAAAAAAATTTAAGATAACTTAAATTGTGTCTTTGTTAAGATTTAAAAAAATTACAACAAATTTTATTTTCAATCTAAATTATTTATCTATTTTCATTAAGTAAAACTAAAGAAAAAGGGTATTTTAGTCATTATACTTAATGTCGGTGTATTATAGATGTCTAAAATATTATTTTTATTGAGTTTTATCCTAAAATATTATTTTTTTCCGTCAAATTTTTTTAATAAAAATAAACAAACGGTTTAGATTGAAAATAAATAAAAAAAAAATTATAATTTAAATTGATAAAATTAAAAAATCAAATTTATTTTATTTTAAGGGTTAAACCCCGATGTGAGAGGCCCAATTACCAATAGGGATGGCAATTTAAAACCGGCCCGACGGGGACCCGATCCCCCGTCCTCGATAAGAGTGGTTTTTCTCCGAAAAATACTCCCGACAAGACGGGAATTGTATTTAAAATTAAATCCCCGATCAAATTCAGGCCGGGAACGGGGATCACTTTCACAGCCCCGTCCCCGACCCCGTTCCCCGCCCCGTTTCTCCCCCGAAAATCTATTATATATCTATAATATTATCTCTGACTCTAATCTATTATATCTATTATATATTTCTGACTCTAATCTATTATACTATCTCTGACTCTAATATATTATATAATATCTCCGACTTATATATCTCTGATCTCTCTAATCTTCTATTATATTTATTATTATTATATTATCTCTTCTTTGACTCTAATATATTATAGATCTATTGTATATCTCTGCTCTCTTCTCTTTGATCTGTCTCTCTTCTCTCACTCTCTCTCTCTCTCTCCACAGACGCCTCTCCGTCGCTTCCTTCTCTCATCGCCTCACAGACGCCTCTCCGTCGCTTCCTCCTTTCATCGCCTCCTTTGCTGCCTCTCGCGGCCTCCTCCCTTCGCCTCTCACGGCCGTCTTTCTCCGCCAAGCCAACGTCAGATCTGAAAAGATCTGAGAAGATCCGTAGCTCGGCTCCTCCCTCCCACCAGATCTGTCTATTTTTTTTTTTTTTTTTTTGATGATGTTACCAGTTCATGATATTTTTGTTGATGAAACTGATGTTGTTGATGATCGATGATGTTGCTGTTGATGATCGATGATGATAAGCTCATAAACAGAGACGGGGATTTTCCGGGGTCGGGGAAACCCGATCCCCGTTGGGGGCGGGGCTGGGGAAGGTGAGGGGTTTCCTGCCGGGGATCGGGGCCGGGATGGGGAAATTTGTAGTTTCGGGAATCGGGGATGGGGAGGGTGATCCCCGACCCCGCCCCGCCCCGTTGCCATTCCTAATTACCAAGGTGAAAAATAAATAACTATAATGATTTATAATATAAACAACAAGCCAATTTTGATTTTCTCATAATGGTGATTTATCGCAAGAAGATCTAAATAATGAACATTTTAAATTATTTTCAGCCGGTCGAAGTAGATAAGTCTAATTCCCTTCTCAATTGAACAGAACCGAACCCCAAATGTAATATATGCATTTTAGTTTACTAAAAATGTATATGGATTATAGGAATTTTTTTTTTACAAAAAATGTTTATGAAATATAAATTTTTTTATTTTCTATTTTTTATCTAAAAATCTATTAAAATTTATGATTTAAACACTCCGAAAATTTGCATCAACTTAGAAAGGGAGTTAATAAGGGATTTGGGGTGACTGTTGTACGGAGTGCACAACAGTCACTGTTGTGCAGCCAAATGGGTCCATTTTAAGGTTCATTTTAATAATCTAAACCGTTCAAATTTAAGAATATATCAAGTAAACATACCTGTAAAAAATTTGGATATCGTTTACCCTTTCATTCACTCAAATTTGTCTTCATTTTAATACTTTAAATTACAGTTATTATTTATTTTTTTAGATACAAATGTGAGTGGATAAATGGGTAAACGATATCTGATTAACTTGATATTTGACAAGTATGTTCTACTTGATATATTCTAAAATGTGAATAGTTCGAATTATCAAAATGAGACCATTTGACTGCACAATAATAACTACTATACACCCCGTACAACAACCACCCCAAATCCGTTAATAAGAGTCCATAGCCAATTTAGCCTCGTATAGTCATCTCTCTCATGTGATTGGACCCACTTATGTGAGAGGAAGAGATAAAAGTTTGTTTGCTTGTTTGTTTGTTTATTTGTTTTTTTTTTTTTTTTTTTTTTTTTTATTGGATATATTTATCAATTCTTTTAAGTCATATTTGGATCATAAATGTGTGAAGGCATTTATGGAGAAAAAAATAAAGTAAAGAAAAAGTAATAAGAAGATAATGAAGGGAAGAAGTTAAATTTATTTGTTGATTTTCTTATCATTTTCCTTTCTCTTGGATCAATCCTTTGTATAGCAAGGCCCAATTAAAATACATTAAAAGCTTCAAATTATAGGCCCATCGGGCCTGACCCATATCACACTCTACTTGGCAGCCCCACTTTATCTTATCTGGCAAAATATGATAATTCGTCTCTAAAAAATTTTAAAATAAATAAATTAATCACGTAAAGATGAAGAATGAAACTTCTTTCAAATCTTTTAAAAAGGATTAGACGGTCCAGTTTAACATAATGAGATTTTCACAAAGCCCATTCAAGTGTTTAAGCCATTTTATTGTTTTATTTCCAGTTTGTAAATAATTTATAAAAAAGTTATACTAATTTGAAAATATTATCTACATAATTTTATCATAATTATTTTTCAAATAAATGATCAATACATTCTTATAATTATATTTGTCTTTTTTTATTTTAAATATAAATATAATAAAGTCATGTAATTAAGATTATTAGATTAATTTAATTTTTTTTTTCCCCATAGATAAACACATGGAAGCCTAACAAAAGAATAGATTCAATCATAAAAATAGGCCTTACACATGGGAGAGTAAGCCCCACACAATTGAAATTCAAATACTCACCAACATTATGTAACCAGCACATACATATGGTGGGTTATTTACATGATTTTGGATCAGTGTTTTGCCTCTATTGTACTTTGAAACGACACCGTTTTATTTTTTTGTTTTTTATTTTTTTTCATTTTATTTTTTATTTTACTCACAATCACCATCAAGCCACAATATTGTCCACTCCCACCATCAAAGATCAATATCATCCCAAATTAAATCCAAATCAATGTGTCAAGAGAGGGATTTTGTTGAACAAATTAAACCCAATAACATCTTGAGTGATCATAGTTTTGTTCTTTGAGGAGTTTTTTATTATTTTATTTTTTTGTTCATGTTGTCCAGTTTAACATAATGGGACTTTCACAGAGCCCATTCAAGTATTTAAGCCATTTTATTGTTTCATGGATAAATTATAAATACACCCTCTGAGATTTACTTAAAATACGAATTGCCTCTTATAGTTTAAAAAATTACAAATACCTCTCTGTCAGAATTTTTTTATTTAATAGAATTAATTGAAAAAGTCAAATTTCTAACTATTCACCTATACAATTATAAAATTATCTGAATTATTAATTGAAATAAAATTTTAATATTATTAAAAACTGTTAATTAAATTGATGATTTGTTAACAAAAGGACCTATTTGTTATGAAATTATAAACCTTAAGGGCCATAATGTAATTTCTAGAACCACAGAGATAATTTGTAATTTAAGTAAACCTCAGGGTTTGTAATTTACCCTGTTTTATTTTTAGTTTGTAAATAATTCATAAAAATAAAAATAAAAATAAAATAAAATAAGTTAGACTAATTTGATAATAATTTTATCATAATTATTTTTCAAATAAATGACTATACATTCTTATAATTATATTTGTCTTCTTTTTTTTTAAATACAAACATAATAAAGTTATGTTATTAAGCTTATTAGATCAATTTATTTATTTATTTATTTATTTTTCCATAGATAAATGCGTGAAAGCCTAATAAAATAGATTCAATCATCAAAAGAGGCCTCACACACGGGTAGTAAACCCCCACAATTGAAATTTAAGAGAAATATTTGAGACCCTCTTTTTTGGAGGTTTCATAACCCCCAATTTGATCTTGGCCTTTGATGTGTATGTGTGAACCTCACATTATGAATGGTTAGGATAAGAGTGGGGATTGTGAGGGTCATGTATGCATTGGGCTCTCTATCACAATTAAAAATTTAAATACTCACTAACATTATGTAACCAGCACATACACATTGTGGAGTTACTTATAGGATTTTGGGTCACTATCGTGTCTCTGTTGTACTTTGAAATGACACCGTTTCATTTTGTTTTATTTTATTTTTTTCGTTTTATCTTTTATTTTACTCGCAGCCACCATCAAGCCACAATATTGTCCATTGCCACTATCAAAGATCAATATCATCCCAAATTTCTTAATAAAAATAGACAAACGGTTTAGATTGAAAATAAATTAAAAAATTATAATTTAAATTGACAAACTTAAAAAATCAAGTTTACTTTTATTTGAAGGGTTAAACCTTGCGGTTTTTTTTTAAAATAATTTTTTCTAAAAGAAAAATGTGAGAGGCCCAATTAGGAAGGTAAAAAATAAATAACTATAAT
Organism: Camellia oleifera; assembly: GCA_022316695.1. Taxonomy (NCBI): domain Eukaryota; kingdom Viridiplantae; phylum Streptophyta; class Magnoliopsida; order Ericales; family Theaceae; genus Camellia; species Camellia oleifera. The sequence goes on along the minus strand of CM039308.1, from coordinate 157,760,539 downwards.
GGTTTATAATATAAATAACAAGTCAATTTTGATTTTCTCATAATGGCGATTTATCGCAAGAGGATCTAAATAATGAACATTTCAAATTATTAAGTGTTGGTTTGGGATGTGAGTTGGCTTTTAGTTTTTGGGCTATTTTAGCCTAAGTTAAAAAGCCTCGTTTGGGATAGGCTTTTTGGCTTTTTTAACTTTTGTAAAAGAAAAAAATGAAATGATTATGGTTTGGATGTGACATTTTATCTTATTGGGTTAAAAAATTTATTTTGTCTTTTTGTAACTATTTTAGCTAAAAAACCCCCATTTAACTTATGCCAAACGAGGGCTAATGTAGAACCTGTGGTAGACTCAACAGGTCAAACTAGATAAGTTTAATTCCTTTCTCAATTGAACAAAACCAATCCCCAAATATAATATATGCATTTAATTTACTAAAATTGTATATGGATTATAGGAATTTTTTTTTAAAAATGTGAATGAAATAAAAAAAATTTATTTCCTAGTTTCTATCTAAAAATCTACTAAAATTTATGATTTAAACACACTGAAAATTTGCATCAACTCAGAAAGGGACTAGTCCATAGCCATTTTAGCCTCATATCATCTCTCTCATGTGATTGGACCCATTTATGTGAGAGGAATAGATAAAAGAAGAGAATTTTTGTTTTTTCTTGTTTATCAATTCTTTTAAGTCATGCTGGATAATAAATGAAATTAAATTTATTTGTTGATTTTCGTATCATTTTCCTTTCTCTTGGAACAATCCTTTGCATAGCAAGGCCCAATTAAAAAACATTAAAAGCTTCAACTCTTAGGCTCATCGGGCCTGGCCCATATCACACTCTACTTGGCAGCACCACTTATCTTGTTTGGCAAAATATGATAATTCGTCTCTAAAAAGTTTAAAAATAAATAAATAAATCATGTAAATATGAAGGGGATTAGCTTCCCTCCAATCCGTCCAATTCGTGATCATGGATTAGAGGGTGCTATTGGGCCCGTAGGGCTCATCAGGAGTCCCGTTTCGATAATCTGAACAATTTAATGTGTAGAACTCGTCGAGTATTGTATACTTGTAAAAAATTACGTTGATCGAATATTGATAGCTATTTTATGAAATCAAATTTTTATCAACCGTTTATTTTTTCACCGTCCATTTTTTTAATATAAAACTGATTTGATGACATAATTATCGATATCCGATCAACGTGATATTTTACAAATATATAGTACTCGACGAGTTCTACACATTAAACAATTTAAATTATCAAAATGACACTTGTAATGAGCCCCTACGAGCCCCTACAAGCCCAACAATAGTCCCCAATTCGATTACAGACTGAAAGGAAACCAAACCCTTAAAGAATGAAACTTCTTTCCAATTGTTTAAAAACGATTGGACCGTCCAGTTTACCATAATGGAACTTTCACAATGCCCGTTCAATTATTTAAGCTGTTTTATTGTTTTATTTCCAGTTTGTAAATAATTTATAAAAAAGTAAGACTAATTTGATAATATTGTCTACATAATTTTATCATAATTATTTTTCAAATAAATGATCAATACATTCTTATATTTATATTTGTCTCTTTTTCTTTTTCTTTTTAAATACAAATATAATAAAGTCATGTAATTAAGATTATTAGATTAATTTTTTTCCTTTTTTGCTTTTTTCCATAGAGAAACACATGAAAGCCTAATAAAAGAACAGATTCAATCATCAAAATAGGCCTTACACATGGGACAGTAAATCCCAAAATTGAAATTTAAATATTCATTAAGGTCTCGTTTGTCAATTATACATTTTAGTTAAAAAATTAAAAAATCACTATAAATTATCATATCACTCACTTTATTTTTCTGTACATATTTTTATAAAAAAGCAAAAATTATTAAAATAATCTATTTTCAAACAAGACCTAACATTATGTAGCCAGCAGATACACCATGGCATCGTTTGGAAAGATGGTTTGGGAGTTTTTTTGGCTATTTTAGCCACAACAAATAAAACATCACATTCAACCCATAATCATTACACATTTTCTCACAAAAAAAATCAAAAAAACAAAAAACCCTTCTCAAATCAAGTTTTTTAACCTAGACTAAAATAGTCAAAAAAAATCAAAAAATTAAAAAATTAACCCACTTCCCAAATGAAGCCATGATGAGATTACTTTTAGGATTTTGGGTCTGTGCCTATGTTGTCTTCAAAACGAAATGGTTTCATTTTATTTTTTTTATTTTTGGTTACCATCCTGTGCATCCTTCTTCCAATAAGATCTCTACACCTTCATCACTTGCAGCCACCATCAACCACAATATTGTCCCCTGCCCCCATCAAAGAGAGGGATTTTATTGAACAAATTAAACCCAATAAAATCCAAATCAATGTGTCAAGAGAGGGATTTTATTGAACAAATTAAACCCAATAACAGCTTGAGCAATCATAGTTTTGTTCCTTGAGGAGTATTTTCTTCTTCTTTTTTAATTTATGTTGTTTGAGGAGTTGAAATGTTATAATCCTTGGTTAAGGAAGAAGATGCCTTTCAAAAGTAATCTCACACCTGAAATGAATGAGAGGAACTTGTCGATTTGTACTCCAATAATTTTTATTGCAAATTACAACTCTACTTGTTATATTTGGACTCTTTTCATATGAATGTCTATGTCACCCAAAACAGGGTAAAACAGAGCATTACATCAACACTAATTGCAAACTAACTAAAATTTGTCCTTCAATGTACACTTGAGAAATAGAAATTGAAGAAAGGAATAAAAGCTAAAATATTTTGAATGTAGTTAAAATAAATCAGTTTTAAGTTGAGATGAAATCAACCATTATTGCCTATAAAATATAGATTTTCAAATCAAATTTAGAATATTATATAGTATTTGATTTCATTGCTAGATTAGATTAAATTTAAAGAATTTTCATATCAAAACTCGTAGAACCCACTTAGTTAACCAGACAGACCCTGTATTGAATTTTATTTTGTCTCTCTTTATTTTTAGTTTCATTTTCGTTGGGTTTTATTTTGTGTAAATGCGGACCGGTGATATTTTAGAGATTTTATCTAATTTATTTATCAAAAATGTTTAAGACCTCCTTTTCTCTCATTCCTTTGACCCCTCTCTTTTTTGATTGGCTACTTTTTCTTTTGCTTTTTTTTTTTTTTTTTCTTTTTCTCCAATCACCACCCGCCATGTGTGTGTGGGATTGTGGGGTGGTGATTGAAGGGGGTTTCTATCAATGTTCTTTATTTATTATCAAATGAAAGAATCAATTTTGAGCTTGTGTTAATGGCGATGGGTGGTGATTGTGTCGATAATCAAGTGTTGGATGGTGGAGAAAAAAGTCTAGGCATTCAAGAAATAATTTCTGCATACGTGTAGGATGTAGATTATATCCTTAAAAAAAACTTCTTTACCAAAAAAAAAAATTATGAAAACTAGAAAATAGGTACATGATTGTTTGCTATTGAATAATAATATTATGTATTAGCGATAAGGCGATATCATTATTGCATTGTATTTTGTTTCCCTGCAATGGGCCCATATGGTTGGATTAGACCCATCTAATACCATCTAATCTAAATAAAGACTAGAAAATAGTTTCTATATGAATTGGTTAAATGAATTAAAACAAATTTATTTTTGTAGAGATGTAAATGAGGGGTGTTATATCATACAACTTTCACTTGCATTAGACATTGGGTCACTTATATGTCTATCAAAATTGTAATTATTTTGAGTTTCAATTTAGATATAATTATCAGTAATATTAAAAATAAAAAAACTAAATACAAAATGGGACACAATTTTTTCACAAAGGAGGAGTCCCACATATGGGTCCCATACATGTGAGCTCCACTCCTTATAAGAAAATTGTGTCTCATTCTGTATTTAGTTTCTGTACGCATATATTTACTCCATAATTATTATCCAATCAATTATAAGTGTATGTGATGCAGATTTTGATCATAGATACCAAGTGTGGACCTCATTAAACATCCAAAAACTCTTCTTGAAGAAATGAGCAAGTGGCTCTCAACACTCTCAGTGGACCAAAACAAAAAGGGTTCGTGTCCCTTTCTTGAAAATGGTAAATCTCGAAGGTATCTACGCCTTAAAAAATAATGTATTGTTCCAATTAGTGCCACTATGCCCCTCATCCATCACATTTCACTAAAAGCATGTTGGAGAGTACCAATTCAACGCGTTGATATGTTATTTTTGGAGTGAGAGTAATTTCTCTTTACTTTGAGTTTAAATCAGAGAGAATAGTCTGGACAACAGATTTGTGCCACATCTGTATTTTTGTAAATTAAGAGTTTAGATACCTATCCATTAAATATTGAGTCAAATTTTTTAAGTCGATCTAGTATTGAGTTTGTAAGTAGGTGGATAAAATTTAAACCATTAATTTAAATAAAAAAAAATTGTCGACATGACAAATATTGACTATTTGAATTGAACATCTAATTCAAACTAGACAAGAACTCACTCGAATGAATAAAACCGGCTTGAGTTGTCAATTGAGTGGGAAATAACTACCCTAATATAAGACAATTATTTCAGAATGAGTAAAAATAACTTGACCAATCATTGAAGATTATAAAGCCATTGGTACTAAGGATGATCTTCAACTTTGTTTTGTTGCTATTTTGTTTAAGCTTGTTACTCATTACTACAAACATTTCTTTTAATTTTGAAAAATCAGAGAACGAAACCTCCAAAATTTCAAAGTATTCAACTTTCTTTCCTATTGATTCATAACTTATTTAAATACAAAAATAATAAGTAAAAAAAAGAAAGACATATATGATCTACTTACCATAATACCTATCTACTAATGTTAACTACGAAATAATTCTAATAAAATAAATCCAAAATATTTAAAATATTATGATTATAAATTTATAACAACCCCACAAATATAAATAATTTAAAAAGCAGTTAAAAAAAGAAGCTATACAAAGTTGGCTAATAGTCTAAATGTTTACTAATACCCTTGGCAATTAGGGAGTGAATACCCCACCCCCCCAAAAAAATAATAATAATAGAAATAAAAAATAAATAAATAACCCTAAATTCTATTAAGATATTTTAGTATTATCTTTCTTTCTACCCATTGACATTTGTTGCTGGTGTTATTGAGTTTAATTTTGTTTACTCATGTTATCTTATTAGTGATTTTATTAGAATCTATTATTTTCAACTGCGCTTAAAATAATGAAATCAATCAGATAAAAATAAAATTTTATTCATATGAAAAATTTATAAAAACAAAAAATATCAGAATAATGTAATTTTTGTAAATAATTTTTTTTAAAAGTGTTTTACTTTAAAGTGAAATGTTGAGATTGAACCACATTATACCATAAAAATATTATGGTCAAATTATAAAAAAAATAAATAAAATAAACATTAAGATTTGAAGCTTGTAACAAAATAAAATTTAAATTTTTTATTTAGTCAATATAAACTCCAATCTTTTAATTTATTTTTAGTTTAAATCATTTTTCTATTTTCACAAAGTAAAATTAATGGGAAAAAAAATATTTTATTCATTAACAAAATATTAGAGTTTAAATTGACAATATAAAAATTAAAATTTTATTTTATTATAAGAGTCAAACACTAAGTTTTTTTATGTAATTATCTCAAAATATATATATATAAATTATCTATTTGGGTATCATATAATCACTTGTAAACAAAATTATATATTTCTTGACTTTGTTGGACACGTCAGCTCAAAATTTCTCCAGATCGTACTGAAATTACCATTTTACCACTGACAGAGAAGCTACAGCTCACAGGTTTTCGAACAAACAAAGACCTCAATCAGAACTCGGCTGGGCTCAGTCATTGCCGAGTTGACTCATTCAGTCCGAGTTCACTCGGTCGAATCATTGCCCTCTGGGAAAGAAAAAAAATTTAGCAATAATACCAACTTCAAAAATTCCCCAAAAAAAGATTTCACTTTCATGCAGCTAACAATGATTTTTAATTTAACCATCGAACCCGGTTTGACTCCACACTGCATCCCTAACTCGGCTCAAATCTCGGCCTTTCAAAGTCCGACCGACACCTACAAAAACCGAGTTCGCCGCCGTGGCACGGTGCTCACGCGCCAAGTACTCGTGCGGTGGAACCATCTCGAACTCATGATCATCGTCCGAGTCATGCATCGACTCAACCGAGTCAACTCGGTAAATCTTCGACCAATCAGGGACGTTCACGGGTGCCGACGTGGCCATCTGTCGCTGTACACATGGACTCGCCATACTGTCCTGGCCACGAAACTGGTGCACGATCTGAGGCGATGCCGCCTTGCTCGGATCCTCAAAAGCCAACGACAAGCCGCCCACGTGGCGGTGCTCCTCTTGCACCGCCACACACTGGCGGCTAGTGATGGTGGCGCGTGGTGGACCAGTCATCGAGCGATCATCATTGCCACCGCCACCATCACTGCCGTTGACCACCATGTCATCGACCATGGACCACACGTCGTCTTCGGCAAGCTCCGTGGTGTCGGCCACCACCGTGCCTTGGTCGTGACTGTAGCTGCTGTAGCTTCCGAGCAATCGCTCGCTCCGGCTGGTCGTCAATCTCCGACCCTTCGCCATATATCATCACCGCCACTGCGACCACCACGGCCGGTCACCAGAGTCTTGATTTTCCGGCGACCGACCTGAGTTTTTTTTATGTATCTAAATTATATGAATATATAAATTCTATTTCTATATGTATATCTATAGCTCTTTCATTTTAGAGATGAAAGTTTTAAGCTGGCGTGGGTTGAAGCCTTGGAGATTGTATATATAACATTTTGATTTGGCCGAAGGAGGGTGAAGATAGTGGGACCCACTTTGGTTTAATTATTTGAATTTGAATTTGAATTTGAATTTGGAGTTCATTTTGTCTAAATTTCATTGATGTTGCTTTCCGGACAAACATCTGGTGAGAATAGAAGACAAGCACGACACACTAAAATAATTAGGCTAAATGAAAGTGGTGATTTCTAGCTGTTCAATGGCATGTCAACACGTACCAATTTCTTATTTATTTATTTATTTATTTGTTTTTGGGATAATCAAAAATTCAGATCAATTTGTGTACATCTCAACTAATTCCAATCTGCAGACTCTAAAGTTATGTACATGATAAATTTCTAATAGCTTTTTGAGATGACTCAAATTAGAAATCTTGAATCTTACCTTAAGTTTATTGCCCGATTAGTCCTTGAGATTTAAACACATGCTAGTTAGTAGAAATATGAATCTTTATCCTAATAAATAAATAAATTGTTAAAGATCTTAAAAAAATTATTAAACTTTTTTATATAATACTCACATGGATATGTAGGACTCGCACACCAGGTAAATATTGTGTAAAAATTTTAATAATTTTTTTGAAGGTTCCTAAAATTTTTGAAAAATTATTTTTCTATTCACACATAAATGAATCACTGATCAAACTTTCTGACATTTGTGTGAAACTTTCAAAAAGATAAAACTCTCCTCATACGGAAAAAGTTGTGTCCATTTTTTATGATCGGTTTGTGTGTTCCTCAAATATTTTTCATTGAAAAATAAGGAGTGAAGTTTTTTGGGTGGGTAATAAGGAGTGAAGTTGTTCCAACCTAACTCATACATTCTATAATTTTAAAAAAAAAGAAAAAAAAAATATTCTAATATTTTTTGAAATTTGAATTAAAAAAATGCAATAATTCCTACATTTTTAGTATAATTACAATTCACTGTGCTTGGTTACCAGTTTTCCAAAATACTTTTCAGAAAATTCTACTTTATTATTTTTTGTGTTTTTTTGTTTTTACTGAATTTTTTTAATATTTTAAGCAATTTTTTTACTTTTTAAACACACCTAACATAAATACACCTAAAAAGTAAAAAAAATTGTAAAAAAAATCTTTTAAAAATTCACTAAATACCAAAAATACAAAAAAAATATAAGAATTCAGTACATTTTTTGTATTTCTATGTATTTATTAATTTTTTAAAATATTTTTTCGCAAATTTTTTACTTTTTAGATACCTCTAACTAAGGTTCATCTAAAAAAGTAAAAAAAATGTTTAAAATTTAAAAAATATTCACTAAAAACAAAAGAATATGAAAACTAAAAAACTCAGTTTTCAAAAAACTTAATCTAAAAAACTCAAATCAAACACACCGAATAATTTACTTTTTAGTATGGCTAAAAAGAGTAGAATTAATAGATAGAAATGATGCAAAGCTACAAAAATAAATAACCTAAAATATGCGCTTTAATGTTACAGAGATAAAATTATTTTTCATATATATGACTGACTAATTACTGTTGAAAAAATGTGATAAGTATTATTTGAATTAAAATATTAAAAGAACTCAAATGTAATTATGTCAAATTTATGGGATTTATTGTATTTTTTTTATACATATTAGGAGAGGTCAATATAATTTACCCTTTAAAAATTTATTAAAACCAGTTTGTAGGTAAATATTTTAAATTTGAATAGATTTATTATTATTAGTGTTATTATTATTATTAAAAAAATTCAAGTTCAATTTGATAATTTTTTGTTTAATAGGGGCATGAATAATTTATTTCAATAATTCCTTGACTTTAAAATTGTAACAAATATTTCAATCATTGTTATGTCCAGACTTATAATTACTTAAAAGTCTTATTTACAAATGTTATAGTAATTCAAATCTTATTTAAGATTTTTTGAACCAATAAGTCATATTTAGTAAAACTGGGAATATTATCAGTTTTTTCCAATTTTTAAAACTAAGAACATTATTAATTTTGCATAGTAATGTTCTAAATAATTGTTTGACTAGCTAATGAAAAACAACAAAATATGAGACAGAGTATAAGATTAAACGTTTTTGTCCTTCTACTTATTGATTTAATTAAAATATCTAATAAAATCGAGAATATTAGCAATTTTTTTTTCCAATTTAAAATTGAGAACATTATTGGTTTTTTTATTTTTAAAATTATTTATTTATTTATTTATTTTTTCAGTTTTGCACATTAATGTCCCATCATCATACTCCTTTATAGACACAAAATTTTCAGTAGAAGGGCAAAATTAATTTCATTTTTTTCAATTTTTCAAAAAATGATTGCACATAATTTTTTTTAGTTTTTTCAATTTGAAAGTTGATATTTTAAAATTTTGAAAATCAAAATAAATGTTAAATTATCATGTTCTTTTATAAATAATCATAAATGATGAACCATCATTGTTTGAAGGACAATTCTAACTATTAAAAATTTAATGGGACTTAAAGGTTTAAAAAAATCTTAGTTAAAATTTAATAAAGTATAAGTTCATAAATTAAAACTTGAATGTAAATGCTCCTATAATAAACTTCAAAGTAATCTCACAAATATTAAAAGAAAATTTATTAGAAAATTCTTTTTTAAGTGTTTGTATCCCAACTAATCCATAAGATATTCTTATATTCTAATAAGTCCAATTATTTAGACATTTGATCTACCAAATCCTAATTCTTATATTTAAGGTATTTTATGAATATTTTTACCCTTACAAATATTTTTTAAACGGTTAGTGTTAGGACCTATAGTGTTGTCAAAAACCCGTGCACAAAACTTAGTCTTTGAGTTGTAATTATTTCTGAGTTTTTTGCCTTCCTCGCTCGAGCCAGGAAATGCTCGCTCGAGCGAAGGTCTGCGTCTGGGCAAAACCTGAAGGCTATGATTGTGCGCTCGAGCGAAGAGTATGGTCGCTCGAGCTAAGCATTGCGTCTCTACTGAACCTGCAAGGATGTATTCCTCGCTCGAGCGAAGGGCTCGTGGCTCGAGCGAGGTCACTAGTAGAAATCACGCGATTTACACTCCTCGCTCGAGCGAGAGGATCCTCGCTCGAGCGAGCTTCAGAATCCGGGAAATTTTCAAGTAACTGGTTTCTTTCAGAATTGGGACTCTTTTGGTTTTCTATAAGTAGATGGTTTTCTCCTAAAACCAATCTAATTTTTTTTTCCAGATCAGATTCAACAATTCTAGAGTTCTGTTTGAAGTTTTCTTCTGAGAGTTTGTTTAGTTTTCTTTGATGTTCTTGAGAGAGTTCTAAAACTCATGAGTTGATATTCATACATCAAAGAGATTGATACTTAATATTCAAGAGTGTTCTCTTCGGTGTGATCCGAAGATCTTTACGTAAAGTTTCAAAAGGTGTTTGTTCTTTACGTAGTCATTAATTCGACAAGTGAAGTTGAGGAGTGGAACCAACTTCAGAATCAGTTCCGTGGCGAAGGCGTGGTGAAAGAGTTACAGAAGATTCAGAGACAAATTGGCTGTGTGGGTAATTTGTATGGTTTCTTTGTAACCTTGTAGTCCTTCTATAGTGGATTGATTAGTGGCGGTTCGCCTGTGGTTTTTGATTACAATTGAAGGTTCTTCAATTGTGGTTTTTCCACGTAAAAAATCATTTGTGTCGATTTATTATTTATTCCTAAAAACAAACAAACTAAAATCACTCTCGTAAGTGCTTGTTGATTTTAGTTTGAGTGTTTTGGAATTTTTGGGATTTGGAATATTTTTTATCTTTAGCTAATCACGAATCACTTAGGATTTTCAATTGGTATCAGAGCAGGTCACTCTTTGTTTTTTCAAAACTATAGGAGTGTGATTCTGTGTGACTAGCATTATGGATTCGATTCGTGAAGGTAACTCGACTCATAGACCCCCTTTACTAGACGGTACAAACTATTCTTATTGGAAAGCTCGTATGAGAGCATTTTTAAAATCCATCGATGAGAAAGTTTGGCACTGTGTAGTCTTTGGGTGGAGTGAACCTACTGTCACTATAGATGGCATTGATATTCCTAAACCCCTTGATAAATGGGACACAACTGATTACCAGAACTCGAGTTGGAACAGCAAGGCTCTCAACTCCCTCTTTTGCTCTGTCACACCTGAAGAATTCCGTCGAATTTGCACGTGTGAAATAGCAAAAGAGGCGTGGGACATTCTTGAAACAATTCACGAAGGAACTACCTCTGTCAAAAGGTCAAAACTTCAACGTCTCACATCTGCTTTTGAAACCCTTTTTATGCGCGACGATGAGACGTTTGATGATTTCTATGCAAAACTCAGTGATATCGTGAATTCCTGTTTCACTCTCGGTGAAAAAATCCCAGAAGCTAAAGTTGTGGGAAAAATTTTGAGGTCCCTTCCCGAGAGGTTCCAATCAAAGGTGACAGCCATTGAGGAGGCTCAAAATGTTGATACCCTCAAGCTCGATCAATTGGTTGGAAATTTGCAGACTTATGAGGCACACCAAATTTCTAAGAAAAAGCAAAAAGAAAGTATGGCTTTCACTAGTACTCATGAGACTGCAAAATCTCCGGAGACTGAATTTGATTTAGAGTCTGAGATGACGGCTATGCTTACAAAACAGTTTAAAATTTTTTTAAAAAAGAAGCCTAATTTCAGAGCCCCTATTTCAAAAGAGAAGAGTAATGACAAACCCAAAACTTTTCCACCAAAATTAGCTCAAACTACTGAAAAGAAGGCTGTTAGGGGGCTAGGGGTCAAGTGCTTTGAATGTCAGGGGTTTGGCCATATATCTCTTGAATGCCCTACGAAAAAGAATCGGAAGAAAGTCTACACCGTAACTTGGGATGACGAAAGCGGGTCGGAGCAAGAACCCGAAGAACCTGAATCTGGTGAAGATGGGGATAGTGCTTTCATGGCATTTTGGGCCACGGTTTCTCAACCTCTTCCAAAGCCTTCGGAATCAGCCCGTGGTCAGAACTTGCATCGTGCTCCCACCTTTGATGGGACCAACTACCTGTATTGGAAAATCAGAATGAGGGCTTTTCTGAGAGCCTTTGAACCAGAAGGTTGGCAAACCATTGAAGAAGATACGGAAAGTGCAGAGAATCCGGGCAATCAGAGAGCCCTAATCATCATTCGTGAAGCAATTTCTAATGAAGAACAGCAACGGGTCGCCCACTGCACAAAGGCTAAAGATGCATGGGAAATTCTGAGCCAATTCCATGAAAGAGGAGATTCACCTCCACCTTCATCCAACAACTTGTCTTCTTTGGTTGCCAGATTGGATGAGGTTAAGGAGAATGAGAAGCAAAGAGAGGATGATGAACTATCTGAAGACATTGATGAGATCAATGGTGAAGAACTACAACAAGCTTACGAGAAGCTGTATGAGGAATCTCTGAATTTGTCTAAAACCAACGACAAACTCTCTCTCAAGCTCAAAACATGCGAGAGTGAGAATGTCCGGCTCAAAGGAGAACTCTTGACAGCAAAGCAGAATGTCATCAAGATCTCAAGTGAAAGGCAAGACTTATGTGGAAAACTTCTGTCCTGTGAAACTGAAAGGAATGAACTTCTGAGGGTGTATTCCACATATGAAGAAAAGCTTGAAAGTCTTGAGTTGTCACAAACTGCATTGGAAGAGAAAGTCAGACAGAAAGATGAAGAACTCCGTATTGCTAGAGCAACAATTGCCATGTGGAACAAAGGTTCCAGATCTCTAGAAGACATACTTGGGTCTCAACAAATGGGTTCTGACAAAAGAGGGCTAGGCTATGGTACGACAGCTCACAAGGAACAGGCCTCTACTTCACATAACTTGAAGACTCAAGCAAAGGGCAAATTGAAGATAGACCAGGTTGATCCTTCTCTTCATCAAGCAAAAGCTGGTAAGATCAACAAAAAGGAGGTAAAACCTGTTTTTATTTGTCATCACTGTGGTAGGTATGGCCACATTCGTCCTTACTGTTTTGAATTGTTTGGTAAGGTGTCTCAAAAGGGTAGAAATTCTAACACTTTTTGGGTCAGGAGACAACCTTACATGTCTAGGCGGAACACCAAGACTAAAAAGATTTGGGTTAGAAAAGATGATTTGACTTGTTTTGTTGCTCACACTGCTCTAAAAGCACGTGACTCACACATGTGGTATCTTGATAGTGGGTGCTCTCGTCATATGTCCGGTAACAAATCCTACTTCACCTCCCTTGAAAAATATGAAGGAGGAATTGTTACTTTTGGAGATGGCGGCACTTCTAGAGTCATTGGTAAGGGCTCTATAAGTGTTGCTGGTCTTCCCAAGCTAGATAATGCCTTACTTGTTGATGGTCTTAAAGCTAATCTTTTGAGCATTAGTCAAATGTGTGATTCCCATCATGAAGTTTTGTTTTCAAAAGATAAATGTGAAATTTTGAATAAAAAAGGAAACACCGTTTTACATGGGGTTCGCACATCTGATAACTGCTATGGAATTCTCACTACTAATGATCTCACTTGTCATTCTGCCATCATAAGTAACATTGATCTGTGGCATCAAAGATTAGGTCACATGAATTTCAAAGACCTAACTAAGATAGCCAATAAAGAACTTGTGAGAGGAGTACCTAAACTGGGTAAGAATTTGAGCCATGTGTGTGGACCATGTCAGCTTGGCAAGCAAACCCGTGCTCCGCACAAAAAGGTGAACAGCCTTACAACCAAACGTCCTCTTGAATTAGTTCACATGGATTTAATGGGTCCTACTCGCACTGAAAGCATTGGAGGTAAAAAATACATTTTTTTAACTGTTGATGATTTTACTCGTTTCTCATGGGTAAATTTTTTAAGGGAAAAATCTGATACGTTTGATGCTTTCCAGGCTTTAGTTCTTAAAATCCAAAATGAACAGGGTGTTCCCATTGGGCGTATCATAAGAATCCGAACTGATCATGGGCGTGAATTTGAAAATAGTTCGTTTTCGGATTTTTGTGATATGCATGGAATTAAGCATGAGTTTTCTGCACCTATTACTCCACAACAAAATGGAGTGGTTGAGAGGAAGAACAGAGTTGTTCAAGAAATGGCTAGGGTCATGCTCCTTAGTAAGAGTCTTCCTCCAAAGTTTTGGGCCGAAGCCTTAAATACTGCTGTTTATGTCATAAATCGTGTGTATTTAAGGCCCGGCACTTTACAAACTCCTTATGAATTGTGGAAGGGTATGAAACCTAATGTAAAATACTTCAAAACTTTTGGGAGTAAGTGTTACATCTTCAAAGATAGAGAGCCCTTGGGCAAATTTGACTCCCGAAGTGATGAAGGTATTTTTCTAGGGTATTCAACCAACAGTAGGGCTTTTCGAGTCTATAACCTGCGAACTTCATCATTAATGGAATCTATCAATGTGGTTATAGATGACACAGGTTCACCTACTTCAGCAACAAATGAGGATGACAATGGTGAGCCTCCAATCTTGGATACTGAACCACAAAATCAAGGAGATGCTGCGGCTCAATCACAAGAAATTGTTACAGCACCATCCTCACAGGTAAGTTCAAGTCCAAAGAGTGCTCAAAAGAACAACACTCCTGTTTCTCCAGTCACCCAAAGTCCTGAACTTAAACCATCAGCAAGGGTGAAACTGAACCATCCAGTTCAACAGGTAATTGGGAGTGTTTCAGATCGAATGAAAACCCGAAGACAGATTCGGGATGAGGTATCACATATGTGTTATGTTTCTTTGATTGAACCTAAGAATGTTAAAGAGGCCTTGCTAGATGATAGTTGGGTTAATGCTATGCATGAAGAATTAGGTCAATTTGAACGTAACAAAGTTTGGACTCTTGTTCCCAGACCTAGAGACATGAATGTGATAGGTACCAAGTGGATCTTTAAAAATAAATCTGATGAGAATGGTACTGTTGTGAGAAATAAAGCCAGGTTGGTTGCTCAAGGCTACACACAAGTAGAGGGTATTGACTATGATGAGACGTTTGCCCCAGTTGCACGTCTCGAATCCATTCGCATTTTACTTGGTGTTGCATGTTTTCTTGGCTTTAAATTGTTTCAAATGGATGTGAAAAGTGCTTTTCTGAATGGGTACTTAAAAGAAGAGGCATATGTTGAGCAACCAAAAGGGTTTGAGGACCCTAAATGTCCTACTCATGTCTACAAGTTAGACAAGGCTTTGTATGGGTTGAAACAAGCCCCTCGGGCTTGGTATGATAGGCTTACTACCTTTCTTCTTGATAATGATTTTCAAAGGGGTAGTGTGGATAAGACATTATTTGTGAAACATACTAAGTCTCATATTCTTGTTGCTCAGATATATGTTGATGATATTGTGTTTGGTTCCACTGCTGATCATCTTGTGAAATATTTTTCGGATTGCATGACACATGAGTTTGAGATGAGCATGATGGGGGAGTTGTCTTATTTTTTGGGTCTCCAAATTAAACAGTCTCCTTCGGGTATATTTGTTTCTCAGTCTAAGTATGCTAAAAATCTTGTGTCAAAGTTTGGTCTTGAGTCTGCCAAACATGCACGCACTCCCATGAGCACCACTCTTCACCTTTCCAAAGATTCCTCTGGTATTGATGTTGATCCTACCCTTTATAGGAGTATGATAGGGAGTCTTTTGTATCTCACAGCCAGTCGTCCTGATATTTCCTTCAGTGTTGGTGTCTGTGCCCGTTACCAAGCCAATCCTAAAGAGTCTCACCTTCTTGCGGTAAAACGCATCATCAAGTATGTTAATGGTACCTTGGGGTTTGGGGTTTGGTTTTCCACTGATACTACAGCTGAAATTACTGGTTTTTCTGATGCCGACTGGGCAGGGTGTGCTGATGATAGGAAAAGTACTTCGGGGGGTTGTTTTTACCTTGGGAATAATCTGGTTTCTTGGCATAGTAAAAAGCAAAATGCTATCTCTCTGTCTACTGCTGAGGCTGAATACATTGCTGCAGGGAGTTGTTGTGCCCAAATGTTGTGGATGAAGCAAATGCTTCATGATTATGGAATTGAACAGAACACTCTCACTCTTTTTTGTGATAACACAAGTGCCATAAACATTTCAAAAAATCCTGTCCAACACTCTCGCACCAAACACATTGACATCCGTCATCATTTTATTCGAGAGTTAGTGGATGAAGGCCTTGTTGTTTTGGAACATGTTTCTACTGAGCATCAAAAAGCTGATATTTTTACAAAACCCCTTGATCTTCTTCGTTTTGAGTTTCTTAGAAAGACCTTGGGTGTAATGTCTCAGTAACTAGGCTGTTTCTTGTAAGGTGAGTGTGAGTGGTTGACTTACTGTTCTTGAATATGATTATCTGTGTTTGAGTTCTGATATCTTTTCATCAAAATTCATATGAACACTGCTCATGCTGCATACAAGATCTTTTTCATCTTTGTTCATAGCTCATTCTGAATGCCCATACTCATTTACTTCATGATCTCATTCTGTACACATCCTTGAGATAAACTGTTGCAGGGGTTTCCGCACAAGTGATCAAAGTTCTCTATGGACCACTGACAGTGTTTCTTGTACTCTTACAGAGGAATTGACCTATACTGGTATATCATGGGTGATGTTAAGTCTCTTAACCATCTACCATCTTATTTCACTTCCATGGTTTCTCCCTCAGTACATGATTTCCGGGCATGAGGAAAAGGCTACCTCAGAGGCACCAACCAGGCCATCATTTTGATTTCATTCTTCTCTGGTTTGGACTCCATACTCTGAGCGTGTATGCCACCAGTGAGTGCCCACAAGAAAGAAAAGTTATAAAAAATAAAAAAAAGGGGGATCATTGTCTGAGGGGGAGCTTCCGCATTTACTCAACAAATACCCCGTGATTCCCAGTGGTTTGACTTTTCTTTGTGATGGTCAGTTATTCTTGTTGGAGGTCCAGCCATCAGATCACTACGAGGATTAACTCTAGCTTTGTGGCTCTCTAGGATTGCACACACACACATTTTTTATATGAGCTCTCATGTGTGTTTTTGAGTTATGCATTCTCATGATGCGTGTGGCTTTGATTTAATATTATCTGTTTTATTCATGAGCTGTTGTTTCATTTTTTTGTTCTCAAATTTTCAGGACTCAGAATGGATGGATGTTCTTGTTCTTGTGAAATAGTTTGTCACCCGGTCACCTTGCTTTTTACAAAAAATATCCTAGGTGTTTTTAGTTTAAAAAAAAAAAAAAAAAAAAAAAAAATGTTTTTTTTCCCTTGGCTCGAGCGACCGAGTCCTCGCTCGAGCGTGCTTCTGCTTCTGCATCAGACCTGAGAGCATGTATTTCTGGCTCGAGCGACCATTTTCTGGCTCGAGCGAACCTGGCGATTTTGTTACCCTCGCTCGAGCTAGCGATTCTTCGCTCGAGCGAGATGTCGCGATTCAGTTTTTAAAAAACAGGGGTCTCTTCAGTTTGGTTTACTCTCTTCGTATTCTTCTCTCTCCCTCTCTCCTAGGGCATTTGTGTTCCCTCATTGCTGAACTCGGTTGAGGTTTTCTTGCTTGGTTTTAGGGATTTCTTCTTCCCATTCCTCCTCATTGGTAAGTTTTTTTTATTTTGTTTTTTTTTTTTTTTCGGATTGGGATTGTGGTGTGCTCTGCCTCCATCTCGAATTTCTTTTTGCATTTGTTTTTGCTACTGATTTCGCTTGTTTCATACTCTCAGCTACTTGGTTTGGTTGCTATGATTTGCATTGCTTCTAGGGTTTGCATTGATTCTAGGGTCTTGCTTTTGGTTGATTTTTCTTGGGAGTAGATTTGTTTGATTTTTGGGGGTTTGCTTATCTATGGTTTTGTCCTTATCTCATGCTCTAGGGTTCATGGTGTTTCGTATATATTTTGCATTTGGGACAGTTGTGTTATTTGCAGGGTTATTTTGTTTCACATTGGGAATTTTCGGGCTTTTCATGTCTCATATTGGAATTGCTTGATTGTTCATACCTGTTGACCATATGTGCCATATTCTGCTTCTGATACTTGTTTATGTTGTTGAATATTGATATCTGGCTTCATGTATGGTTTATGATGTTGGCTATTGAGATATGGTTTCCCTCTGTGCTTCTCTGTTTTTTTTATACTGTTGCACTAATGGTTTTTGTTGGACTAATGAACTCATGCTGTTTCTCTGTGTTTCTTGGTTTGGACTTGGGGTTGTGGGGTGGTCTGTTTCTGGATTGTGCCTTGGTCTGTCTTCCATCTGTCTCTGTTGTGTCTCTGTGGTATGTTTAGTAATGGCAGAACCTTCCAAGCGTCGCAAGATGGCTGTTTCACGCCCTTCCTTCAATACCTCCAAGTTTGAGTCAAAAGAAAAGGCTAAACTTTTTAGGGAGTCTTATGTCTCTCGGAAAGTTCATTTGGAAAGAAATGTTTTATCTAATGCATTTGAGGTGATTCCTATTCGGTCTTTATTTGATCCCTTAGGTGGTGACCAAGTGTTACACTTTTCCGGGGTATATGTTGGAGGTATATGTTGGATATATTTTGTTGATATTTGGCGTTTTGGATATATGTTGATATTGGGATATTTGGATTTGTTTGTTTTAGATATTTGGATATTGGATATATATGATGGATGTATATTTTGGATATTGGAAATATATGTCTGGATATATCTAATATGTTGAATATATGTCTGGATGTATCTAATGGCTTTCATCTGCAGGATTGGTTGTGTTTGAGGATTGCATGCTTATGTTGGTTTCTTTACAGCTGATTGGTTGTGTTTTAGTTTGGATTCATTGTTTTCTTTTCATCGAGTTGTAATTTATTAGGTCTTTCGTTGAGTTCTAATTGTTTTAGTTGGATCTTTTGGTTAGGAATCTTGTTTAGAAAGTTTTGTCCGGGTATTGACAAAGGGGGAGATTGTTAGGACCTATAGTGTTGTCAAAAACCCGTGCACAAAACTTAGTCTTTGAGTTGTAATTATTTCTGAGTTTTTTGCCTTCCTCGCTCGAGCCAGGAAATGCTCGCTCGAGCGAAGGTCTGCGTCTGGGCAAAACCTGAAGGCTATGATTGTGCGCTCGAGCGAAGAGTATGGTGGCTCGAGCTAAGCATTGCGTCTCTACTGAACCTGCAAGGATGTATTCCTCGCTCGAGCGAAGGGCTCGTGGCTCGAGCGAGGTCACTAGTAGAAATCACGCGATTTACACTCCTCGCTCGAGCGAGAGGATCCTCGCTCGAGCGAGCTTCAGAATCCGGAAAATTTTCAAGTAACTGGTTTCTTTCAGAATTGGGACTCTTTTGGTTTTCTATAAGTAGATGGTTTTCTCCTAAAACCAATCTAATTTTTTTTTCCAGATCAGATTCAACAATTCTAGAGTTCTGTTTGAAGTTTTCTTCTGAGAGTTTGTTTAGTTTTCTTTGATGTTCTTGAGAGAGTTCTAAAACTCATGAGTTGATATTCATACATCAAAGAGATTGATACTTAATATTCAAGAGTGTTCTCTTCGGTGTGATCCGAAGATCTTTACGTAAAGTTTCAAAAGGTGTTTGTTCTTTACGTAGTCATTAATTCGACAAGTGAAGTTGAGGAGTGGAACCAACTTCAGAATCAGTTCCGTGGCGAAGGCGTGGTGAAAGAGTTACAGAAGATTCAGAGACAAATTGGCTGTGTGGGTAATTTGTATGGTTTCTTTGTAACCTTGTAGTCCTTCTATAGTGGATTGATTAGTGGCGGTTCGCCCGTGGTTTTTGATTACAATTGAAGGTTCTTCAATTGTGGTTTTTCCACGTAAAAAATCATTTGTGTCGATTTATTATTTATTCCTAAAAACAAACAAACTAAAATCACTCTCGTAAGTGCTTGTTGATTTTAGTTTGAGTGTTTTGGAATTTTTGGGATTTGGAATATTTTTTATCTTTAGCTAATCACGAATCACTTAGGATTTTCAGTTAGCAATTTGGTGATGTAAATATTCATATTTTACAATGTGAATGTTCACATTAACATGTTAACATTAACATTAATGGTGTGAACATTCACATTACGAAACATTCACATTACGAAACATTCACACTGTAAATATGAATATTATTAGGGGTATTTTGGTAACTATGTCACCCATAAGACTTATTGAAACATAAGAAAATAATGTGGACTAAATGGAATTGTACAGGGGGGCAAATATTCTTCGATGTCTGTACTCCTAGTGTCTAAGCTCCACGCTGCTCCAAACAACGTTGTTCAACCTAAGAACAAAGCGACGGTGAGCTACCTGGCGGGTGTGATGCCGGAGAGCCTCTCTGATGATCAAGTTAACACCCTTTTAAAGAGAGAGAGAGAGAGGAGACCAAAGACAGATAGAACTCTAGGTCGCCAGACATTCAAACCTCTTGTATAGAGGCGCTGCTCAGTCTATATAACCTCTGCACGCACTGCACTGCCCGTCAATACTGCCAAACAACATTGGCCAAACTGCCAAACGATATTGACGCACACCATTGGCGGGTTTCTCTTCTCACATTCCAATTGGACCACTTAGCAATTTCCAGGGAGCTAGACATAGCCTAATCAGTTCCAACTTCAAATTCTGGCCGACCTTCAATGTCAAGCACAATAACTAGCTCGGTTTGCCCAACTCCGTTTGTTCCTGCTAACCTTGCTTGGCCTTGGGTCATCGCTTCACCTAAGTCGGCTTAGCCTGGTCCAACTTCCAAACCTTCGGCTAACTCAGCCGCATGACCTAGAACCTTGGCCAAACTACCCTCGGCTATGCCAACTCGGTCGTGTAATCCAACGGCAAGGCCCAAGTCACAACTAGCTCAGCCCGTTTGCTTAGCGCAAACTCCCATCTCAATTGCCCTTTAATTCTATCCACATTCGCGTGACCGGGATTACATTGACTCTTTGCTTGGTGGTTCGCTTTGCTCGGTCGTTGGCCTTAAATCCCTTATGTTGTAAGATAAATGGGATTACTCAACTTCAACTCGATTTATGAATTTCAAAGTTGGCAAGCAAAGTCAGCTCGACAACTTGCTTCTTGGCGAGTAAAATCATTTCGGCAAGAAACTTCAAAGTTAGCAAGCAAAATCAGCTTGACAACTTACTTCTTGGCGAGCAAACTCAACAACTTGAATGGCGAGTAAAATCAGCTTGTCAAGGACCTTCAAAGTTAGCAAGCAAGGATAGCTCAGCAACTTGCTTCTTAGTAAGTAAAATCAACTCGACAAGGAATTTCAAAGTCGGCGAGCTAAATCAGCTTGGCAACTTGCTCCTTGGTGAGCAAAATTAGCTCGGTAAGGAATTTTGAAGATCAAAACCATTAACAACCAACTTGCCGAGCAAAATCCGTTCGATAAGGAATTCCAAAGTTGATAAAAACAATCAACAAACCTCTTGTCGAGCAAAATCTGCTCGACAATGAATTCTAAAGTTGATCAAAACATCAAAAGCCTTGGCCGAGCTAAATCACCTTAGCCAAAAGTCTTGGAGTTGAACAAATTATCAACTTTCATGACCGAGCTAAATCATCTCGGCCAAAAGCCTCTAAAGTTGAATAAAACATCAGCTTCTTTGGCCGAGCAAAATCATCTCGCCCAAAAGTCTGGGAGTTGAACATATTATCAACTCGTTCGGCCAAGCAATATCAGCTCGGTGGAGATCCGAGTTAAACAAATCACCAACTCGTTTGGCTGGACAACATCTGCTTGGCCAAGCTCTAAGTTAAACAACTCATCAACTCATTCGGCGGAGCTCCGAGTTGAACAAATCATCAATTCGCCTTGTCGAGTAAGGTCACCTTGGCCAAGAAAGTTGGAGTTGAACAATTCATCAACTCGGTTTGCAGGGTAAAGTCACCTCGGCCAAGAAAGTTGGAATTGAACAATTCATCAACTCATTTGGCCAAACAACATCCGCTTGGCGGAGCTCCAAGTTGAACAAATCATCAATTTGGCTAGCCCGATAAGGTCACCTCGGCCAAGAAAGTTGAAGTTGAACAATTCATCAACTCATTCGGCCTCGCAAAATCCGCTCGGCAAAGATTCGAGTTGAACAAATCACCAACATCTGCTTAGTGGAAAATTCCAAAGTTGATAAAATCTATCAACTATCCTCTTGTCAAGCAAAGATCTTTTTGGTAAGAAATATCAAGTCATTGAGATCAACCCTACTGTTTTCCCCCCAGTTTAGGCTCCTACCTTAAACTTACACAGGCAAAGCAGTGACCCAGACTAGATGGGTTGCCCCTAGACTGTGTTCACTCTTCGGTTGGAATTCTCTTCGACTGAACAAATCATCAGTTTCTATTGGAAGGTTTAGGACGAAATCGGCTCGGTGACTTCTTGGCGAGCAAAATTCAGTTCGGCAAGAAATATCAAAGTTGGTGAGCAAAGTCAGCTCGGCAACTTCTTCTTGGCGAGCAAAATTCACTCAGCAATGAATTCTAAAGTTGATAAAAACCATCAACAAACCTCTTGCCGAGCAAGATCCCCTCTGGCAAGGAATCCCAAAGTTGATAAAATCCATCAACCAAACCTCTTGCTGAGCAAGATATGCCCAATAAGGAATTCCAAAGTTGATACTCTCCTCCGGGAACCTCTTGAACCACTTCAGGCCCAACTCACCCAAACTTGACTGAAAAATAAGGCACATAAATGCATCGTTTCGCCTGTAACTAGCCATGACTTGTTGGAAGTGGTTCACGTGCATGTATGGATCGGTTTTTCTGTCATAGAGCGTAAACTTGGGCTGGTGAAAGCTCGCAGGAAGCGGCGTGGTTTCTATCTTGAGGGAAGAAGGAATGGCGCTTAACCTCGCCAAATCTCTGTTCAAAGGCATGTGTGCAGCTAGGCGTGGTTGTGACATTACGACTTCTTCACTAGTACGACCTCCGCGGGACAGCCCCTACAATGCCGGCACCCTTTGTGCCTCCTGCCGGGGCGCTCGCTCCTTCAGGACATCCCTCAAATCCTTCGAACGGGCAAAGTAAGAGTATCTTGATGTCGTTGACAAACGTGAGAAACGATAACTGTTGTCTCGCACACAAGACTTTTCGCCCGGCTAGTCTGAGTCGCCAACCCTATAGTTTCTGGTGATGGAAAGGGAGGGGGTCCTCTGTTGGCTCTGGTTGCCTGAGCAACGGGATAGGGTGCGCTCACTGTGGTTACCCACTCCAGCAACACCCTTCTCTTTGAATTGTCGCTTTAGCGCCTCCATCTCCGCCGCCATCTTCCGAATGATGGCATCTTGGTCTCTCAGCTTATGCTCTAGGCACTGAGCGTGTGACTCTCTTCGCCGCCAGTGCCCGTCTGGTCTTTGTGAGTGGTTTGTGCTCCTTGCGCGCTTATCTCGCGCATCTATGAGGAGCCCTCTAGAGAAAGTCTCTAAGCCAGCTATGATCAGGATGGCGGGGGGACCATGTCTCCTCTGGATGAACTCTGGAGTGATGTCGTCGATAGCGGACAGCAAAATGTCGTCGTTGTTCGCCATGAAAGATGATCGGACGAGCTTGGAACATAAGGTTTTGTCTGTCAAACTTTCCCACATATGGCGCCAATTGTACGAGGGAAAAATATTCGTTGTTGTTCGTACTCCTCGTGTCCAAGCTCTACGCTGCTTTGAACAACGTCGTTTAACTTGAAAACAAAGTAACGGTGAGTTGCCCGGTGGGTGTGATGCCGAAAAGCCCCTCCGACGATCAAGTTAGCACCCTTTTAAAGAGAGAAAGAGAGAGGAGACCAAAGACAGATAGACCTCTAGGTCGCCAAACATTCAGACCTCTTGTATAGAGGCACCACTCAGTCTATATAGCCTCTACGCATGTTGTTCTGTCCGTCATTTCCTGGACGCGTGGCTGTATTGCCCTCTCTATTCTTTACATGTGTACCCGTCAAAACTGCCAAACAACATTGGCCAAACTGCCAAACGGTATTGACGAATGCCATTGGCGAGTTTCTCTTTTCGCACTCCAATTGGACCACTTGGCAATTTCCACCAAGCTAGGCATAGCCCGGTCAATACCAACCTCAATTCCGGTTGACCTTCAGGGTCAAGCTCAATAACTAGCTCAGTTTGCCCAACTTCGTTTGTTTGTTCCCACTGACCTTGCTCGGCCTTGGGCCATCGCTTCACCTATCTCGGCTTAGTCCGATCCAACTTCCGAACCTTGGGCTAACTCAGCTGCATGACCTAGAACCTCGGCCAAACTACCCTCGACTATGCCAACTCGGTCACATAATCCAACGGCGAGGCCCAAGTCACAATTAGCTCGGCCCGTTTGCTTGGCACAAACTCCTCTCTCAGAAACATAAGTAGGTGAAAAGAAATTTATGAAAAAGTACTCCAATATTAAAATCACAATTGTTATTTTAGCACGACAGCAAGAGCATCTGTCCAACAAAATTCTAATTACCACAAACTTTTTCACACACTCTAATAAATAGGTGGGCGAGTACAATGTTCTTACAAGGAGTCATCTAGTGTTTTGTGTTAGGAGTTTTCTTAGGTGTGCAACCCACAAAAGGTGTAAGTGGGTTGCACACCATGTGCCACTTACACAAAAGGTGTAAGTGTAAGGTGTAAGTGTAAATGTAAGGTGTAAATGTAAGGTGTAAGGTGTAAGTGAGTTGCACACCATGTGCCACTTACACAAAAGGTGTAAGGTGTAAGGTATAAAAGGTGTAAGTATAAGGTGTAAGTGTAAAGAATAAGGTGTAAGGTGTAAGTTGCATACCATAACCAAACCCTTTGTGTTATTATAAGAAGTTATCCGATGTTTTGGGAATATCATGGGTTAATATGCCCACTAATAATGAGATATATATACACAGGATTATTTTAAGAAAAATGAAGATTAAGGTGGCTATATTATCACATGTCATTAAATCAGGGGGTGGCAAGCCAATAAGTTTGGTCGAGTGAAACTAGGTTATTTATTAAAATAATTCAATTGCAATTTATTTTTTAATAAACACATCTATTATCTATCTACTATTATTATAAAGGTGTGAAGAGCCTATTATTTTTTTTACTTTTTTAAATCTTAATTTTATCATCCCAAATCTATTATATTTTTGTTTTAAAAGTCAAGAAGAATTTTATATAAACCAGCCATCCCCTTATTTTTGGAGTGAAATACTAAAAAACAATATATTAACTCCCAAGAGTCCTATATAAATATAAACAAACTGTCTCCCTTCTTATCCAAGAAAGGTTGTCTCGTTATTTTTTATATTAATAATAATTGAAGAATAAAAAATAATTATTTTTTCTTATTTCCTATGTCTTCTATCCTGATATACATACCTAATATTTACAATTGTTTAGATCAAATCATTGTGAATAATTTTAGTTTAATTTTAAAGTTGTATTCATTCGTTTGAATATATTCCAGACAGAGGAAAGTGCATGCATTTTTAAAACAGAGATTTGTATTGCATCTCAAAATTTCTCACGTTTTCTTCATATACTTTCTTTTTATTTAAATTATATTTTATGAAGTGTAATATTTTATATAATACTTTAATAACTAAGATATGATATCAAAATTCTAAATAAGAATCACTTTCGTTGATTTTATTTTTAAAATAT
This sequence comes from Camellia oleifera, assembly GCA_022316695.1. NCBI lineage: Eukaryota > Viridiplantae > Streptophyta > Magnoliopsida > Ericales > Theaceae > Camellia > Camellia oleifera. Next base: position 157,735,207 of record CM039308.1, on the reverse strand, counting down.
GTTTTTCAATCTTTGATTTTTCATATTTTCTTAGTTTTGGTGATTAGATACTGAATTTTTTTTCATAGTTTATATTATTTAAATTATATTTTTACATGAAAATCTAATATCTAATAATCTAAATAGAATTAAAAAAATAAAATATTGGTAAAACATTTATAAATTCAAACATGCACTTTTTATTATTATATATATTTTTGTTATTATTATTATTATTATTAAAAAAAATTCAAAAAGAATACACAACAAATTAGTTTCAAGTTTATTTAGATTGAGTGAATCTAAATTTAAGAGTAAAATTAAAAAAATAAAAAGTATTAAATTAAGTGAATCTAAATAGAAAATAAAAATGTTATTAGAAAAAATTTCAAAGACAAAAAACATGAAAATTAAAAATCCAAAACAAAAGTTTGAAAAAACAAACCAAGTCAAATACTGTAAATTTCTCTTCTTTTTTTTTTTTAAATCTTTCTTCACTAATCTCTAATTTTACACAAATTATTCACAAATTTATTTCAATTTTTATGTAAATTTAATAATCCAATTAAAAAATAGTGCATGCACATAAAAATGTAACACTAAATATCTACATTATAACCAACTATTTATTTATGAACAATTAACTTCTCATTATTACTTATATTATATTGTTACAAAAGATTTTACATATTGGTTTTCTGATATCTTATAAATGTCAATGTCTACATATATAAATATATTAAAAAAATATAAATATAAATTTATATATGTTATTGTATTCATACATTGTCAATCTGTAATATCATATTGCCATTGGATACTTTCATTTTCTAACATGTATCGCTTTAGTAATATAGTTATATTTGTTAAGAAAAAATTACGAAATTGTGTATTGTTCTCCTATCAATTTATCTTCAATACATATATACATACATGTCATATAAACAAGTGTCCACAACAAATACTTCAATAACAAATTAAGACTTTGCAAAACACCTCCACCATGACAATAATTGTACTTTTTTTCCCTCACAAAAAAAAAAAAAAAAATCATATTATTAAGAGAAAATGAATTTTGAAATTCATAACAATATGATATTGCCTCAAACTCTTATTCATTAAAATATTTTTAATACAATGAGTTATAATGGTGAGTAAGAAGAAAAACAAGAAGATCATGAAACAAAAATTACAGAAAAATCTATTGCAACATGCTTTTCCAACAAAGTTAGACGAGCTGAAGTATGAATTGTCCTATCTATTGTGAACTTCAAGAAAAACAACGTATCTCATGCACACATTTTAGTCAAATTATAATTAGGAAAAAAAATCAAATGACACTCAAACATTATTACACCAACTCAATGATACAGAAAGTAAGTACATCAAATAAAAAGTTTTGATCAATTTTTGTTATATGCTGATTACTTACAGATGTCATAATAAATTATGTAACTTGACAGTTTCATGAAAGTGACCCTCCAAATACTTATAAGTATGAATCTATAAATATCGTAAAAATAATTATGAAATTCCTATATTGATTGAAATATTAAATTGTAATATCATTTCATTTTCTTAAAAAAAAAAGTATTCTACAATTTCTACATAAATGGAAATATACTAATGACTAATGTTATATTTTTCATCATGTTCATGGCACAGGAAATGAGACTCAACAATTCTTGATATATAACAATATAGTACATATTGATATTAATGTATTCTTACACCAATAGTATGCAAATAATAGTAAATTTGTATTATAAGATAAACTATTAAACAAAATTGTGTAATTGTGTAATTAATTCCATACCTTCAATTGAATCACTGGTACGGATTATGAAAAATTAAAGTAGGAAGTTGATAGAAAAAAATTTGTGTAATATTATATATTTAACGGACCTGTTTATTGTTTATTATTTAAGATAAGATTGTAATCTCAATAATCTAACTATAAATTAATATTTATATTTATAAAATTTCTCATTTATCATTTACATTGTTCAACAGAGTATGTATTCATTTTTCATTTAGTTGTATTTTGGATACATATCAATTTACCTATATAAATCTCCATACTTGATATGTATATATATATATATCACATATCAATTGAAAAGACACACATAATTATAATATTAATAGTTAATAAAAAAATCATACATTACGTGCAACGCACATGCCCAATCACTAATTTAAATGAAATGAATTAAATAAGATATAGATAAGACATATCAATTCAATCAATCCATTTATTTGATTTTTATTTTTTATTTTTAATGGTGGTGGGGTGTGATATGGTTGAGGTGGCAGTCGGGCGTTGGGAGTTCGGATCCTCTCCTTGAGGAGGGTCCTTGAATTCCTGCGGGCAACGGCTCAAATCAGCTGTTGGTCATCCAACGGCTGAGATAAAAAAAAAAAAAAAAAAAAAAATCAAAAATGAAAATTTTCGACTTCCGCCCAAAACAAAACAACAACACAGCTGAGATGAGGGATTCTTCCACTCTCACACAGAACTCAAGGACTCTCACGCAGCACTCGCCTCCGTCGAACCCATCCTCATCCTCACCGGCGAACCCATCCTCACCGACGGCGAACTCCATCCTCACCGACGGCGAACTCCTCAGAACCTAAGACGTCATCATCTCACCCATCATCATATTACTCACCCATCATCATCTCTTCTGTATAATTCGATTATTCGTGCATATACTGTATATGGGTACTTCGAAAAGACAATTGAAACTTACTTTCAAATGCACTTTCTTGGACTTATGGCTTGCAATTTTACATACCCTTTTGTTTTGAAGTCGTGTGCGGACTTATCGAGAATTGGGTCGGGAAGATGTATTCATGGGCAGAGTTTGAGAACTGGGTTGGGGTTTGATATGTATGTCGGGAATTCTTTCATTGATATGTATGTGAAATGTGGTGAATTAAGTGATGCTCGTATGGTGTTTGATGAATTGCCTATGAGAGATGTTTCGCCTTGGAATGCTTTGATTGCTAGGTACATGAAAGATGGCATGATTCATGTTGCAGAGGATTTGTCTGGAAGGATGTCCAATAGGAATATTGTTTCTTGGACAGTTATGTCATTGGCTATACTGTTTCCCACTAATGCAGTCATTGATATATATATATATATTTTGTATTATATGAATCATCTCATCCATACTTTGTTTTATCTTGTTAGTATTATGATAGGAGTGCTGCTAAAAGAAGAGAATGTGCCAAAGATGCCAAGTGTTTTGAATATTAGTTACTCTGTTTTGAGAGAAAATATTGTTTGTATCAATAGAGATCAGAAAGAGGGTGTGGATTGTTTTCTAAAACTTGTATCTTTATTTTTTTTTTATCATGAATAAAACTTTGCAGAAGCAGCCATTGCTCTGCTGATTTTCTTCTCCGATTGTTTCACATGTTTGAGATGTTTGATATTGTATCAATTAAGTTGGTTGCTTGAGTAACACATCCACAAAACCATGACTCCACTTTAACATATAAATGAAAGTTTAACATCAACCAATACAGCATGTTCAATACAACATCAACCAATACAAGTTATGTTCAATACAGCATGTTCAATACAAAATTCTGTTATGTTCAACACAACATCAACCAATACAAGTTTAACATATAAATTAAAACATTGGTCCATCAAAATTGACTTCACTTTCCAGCAGCAGCAGTTTGCTTCACAAATTCACAATTGGTGCATCAAAACATTGGTCCACCACCAGTTTGCTTCACAATTTCAGAGGGCATGACTTCACTTTCCAGCCCAATTTCAGCATCAGTTTGCTTCTCTTTCTGCTTGTCCATAGCCTAAAAAAAAGACAGAATTTTCATATGTAAGATAATGATCATATGTACTCCGAGCATTTTGGGATAACTTGAACAGCTTTTAAGATCCATTGGCCATATCTGTGACTCAGTACAATATTAGAAAACACTAGAATGAACAGATATGTAAAGATGTGAACTAATTTTGTGGTGAAAGGTCAACAGAGTTTAGTAAATTTTGAAGCTTAACATGATTGATGGATGATGAACCCATAACAAATGAGAAAATGCAAAAAACCAATACTTGGGGCAACCCGAATTAATGTTTCAAATTTCACTCCAGTTTGTTTGGTTAATTGGGAAATTGATAGACATACATATAAGATTATGACAAATATATAGTGCATCAAGGGTTAAATTTGATGGACCTTCAATTTGTATAAGATCCGTAAGCATATTTCTTCATTTCATCTTGATTCAAGTAATAGAACTCTTACATGAACCAAAATTTAAAGGAAATAACAGGCTAAAACTCAAATTTACTATTTTTAGACTTACATCTACATTAGAACTCTGAAACACATAAAAGGGGAAACAATCACAACAATTCTCCTAGGGCACTGAAACACATATAAAGGGAACTATAATTGAAGCAAGACTAACAATCGCAAAAATTTTCTTACCCTAAATACACGTTAACGGCGTGGTCCATTAACCAGTAAGAGTTCCAACCATTAATGTAGAAGACTGTACCATCAACCATGAAGTGAGTCCCATTCCTCTACACAAAACTCAAGTTTTGTTCTTTATGGTAATTGACCCACAAGTCCCCAAATGACAAGTAAATCAATGCAACACATGAGTACCGTGCCATAAACATTTTGCAGAAAACAGATAGCAACATACATGCACTAACCACAGTTTATGCAGCATGAACTTCCTTCAAGTCCGTATCATGACAAATTAGTCAATTACAAATCCAAAAAATTAAAAATAAATCAGAATATGTCAAGATGATAGATATATTTCTCCATATAAAGGTAATTAATCGAGTTTTTGATATAGTAGAACTCACAAGAGATTAGAAGAAAACCAGTGGATATCTAATTAGCTCTGCATTCAACTCCATAGACTAAAAACTTCCCATCACTTAGATTAAATGTTAAAGCCATTAACAATATGCAAATCAAGCATGCAAAATAATTGATGAATTCAAATAAAATTTGATGCCTTCTAGAATATATTCCAATTTCTAGTAGATGAAGCAATGACAAATGTACATGTCCCAAAACAGAAATTCCTTAACTTGGTTGTGGTCAGTTTTCAATTTATTAGCTGAAGAGGCATTTTTATAATTCAACATATTGTAACCTCTTGATCATGAGAAAAACAGCCAAAGTCATCAAAACCAAGAGGCTTATCTCAAATTAAATAGGCTGAAAGGAGTTCAAGTCATTACAGGTTTGGCCCAAGGCCATAATTTTATAGCAGAGGAAGGAATGCTTCCCTCTAGATTATAGCTCATCTCCTCTTTAATAGCACAATGCCATATTTTAATAGCAGAGGAAGGAATGCTTCCTCTAGTTTATAGGGCACAGCACCCTCATCTCCTCTTTGATACTTGGGTTCTCTAGTCGGGTCAATTTACCCAACACAGATCCGAGAAACCCACAATTGGGTAGAACATCCCATTTCCTGCTACCATTCTCTGTATTTTGATGATTTAACCCCAATAAAAAATGAAGAAAAAATGACTATTGAATACCTCTGGGCTCCAAATCTACAAATTTGTCAAATTCTTAGATACCCAGATTAGGGTTTGTTTACCTTGGATCTCTTCAACCACTAAATCTTGGAATTCATAGATTTTGAAGGATACCCAGATCCCTAAAAATGAATTGGAACACAACCCAACTCCAAAATCAGCGATGGGGCTCAGAATCTCAGACACCTCATATGCAATTTCAACGTATACTTCTGATGAGAGAGAAGAGGTTGGGTTTAATGGGTTTTGTATGTTTCAGTCTTGTTGACAGAGTGGTCGCGGTGGAGTTCACGAAGCGTAGAGGCTGGAGCGGTGGAGCTATGGTCGTCGTGGGGTGACGAGTGGGTTGCCGTATGGGTCGCCGTCGGTGAGGATGGGTTCGCCGGTGAAGATGGGTTTGACGGAGGAAAAGGGCTGTGTGAGAGTGAGAGTGAATGTGAGAGTGAGAGTGAGAGCGGGAACTCGACTATAATTTCATTTTTGATTTTTTTTTTTTTTTTAGTCTCAGCCGTTGGATGACCAACGGCTCATCTGAGCCGTTGCCCGCAGGAACTCAAGGACCCTCCTCAAGGAGAGGATCCAGACTCGTTGGTGTTGGTGTTGGTAGATGTGAAAATGCGGTGGTGGTATTCGTTTAAATAGAAATTTATGTTCAATTTATTTAAATTTAATTTTAATAATTTAGTAAGATATTATATATTTAAATTTGTTTTCAAATAAACTTTAAATGGAGTGAAATTAGACATGTTCATGATTGCAGGTTGAATTCATCATTTATACATAAATAAACAAAAAAATCGCATTGAAATTCTCGATCCAAATAAGTATTCTATCCATAGAACATACAAGTATAATTATATGAAGGGTTTGGTTATGGTGTGCAACTTACACCTTACACCTTATTTTTTACACTTACACCTTATACTTACACCTTTTATACCTTACACCTTACACCTTTTGTGTAAGTGGCACATGGTGTGCAACTCACTTACACCTTACACCTTACATTTACACCTTACACTTACACTTACACCTTACACTTACACCTTTTGTGTAAATAGCACATGGTGTGCAACCCACTTACACCTTTTGTGGGTTGCACACCTAAAAAAACTCCTTATATGAAAATTATTTAGTAAGTCTGACACATATCACATGTGTTTTACGTTTTCATTATTAGAGAATCATATACTTACTTTTCTAATTTATTTTTTTATTGTTTACAAAAAAGGGTTAATTACAATGATCTTTCAAAAAATTTGAAAAAATATAATATATATATATATATTTTATAACATGATACTTATCCTCCAATTTTTATCAATTATTCATTAATTATATAGATAAAAAAAATGATATTGAAATATATATATATATTTTTTCTTTATTAATCCTTATGTTATTTACATTTATTTTGATTGTTTTGCCTTTACTAAACAGAAAATTGATATAATTATGCAAAAAGTATGAATTATTTATATATTTTTTAAAATTTTAAAAATTTTTACCCTCTCCCCTCCAAGTCAACCCCATGAACATATCTTGTTGAACAATGTTAGAAATATAAAATTTTTATCAGCAATGATACGTACACTGGACCAAACACAGAAATTGTTTCATTAGACGATTGATCGAACAATCAGAAGACATCATACCAATAATGATTGACAAACTCTGGCCAAGATGATAACTGCCGTCAATTAACTCTAACCGACCAAACTACCGAATGTATAATTTTTGTGTTTAAATAAGTGTTTGGTGGTCCATATGTCTAAATTTTTTGGGATAGTTTGGAATGATCTAAATAAGTGTACTTTTTAATTTTTTGTGAAATATGAGTTGGATATGGATTGGGTTTGAAGTGATGTGATAAAAAAGTGATGTGACTTAAATAAAATGATATGATTTAAATAAAATAATAATTTTTTTACTTTTTAACTTTTTTAAAATACCCCAAATAAGGCCTAAATTTTTATTAAACATTCACATCTGTATGGAGTTCCCAATCCAATCATGTTTGACTTCATGAATTGCAGCGAACCAGGGTCCCACATGCCACGTGACTGAAATGCCCTCATGCCAAACTTTCATCCTTTCACAGACCAACACGTTTATCGTACTATAGTCGTGGGTCCCACTTTTTTGGTCCCTTCAATGCCATGTGGACAAACAAATACTGAGTCTTGGCTAAATATTTAAAAATAAATTACGAATACATTTTTTGAGATTTATTTTAAATATAAATTATTTTTTATAATTTAAAAAATTATAAATGTTTTCTTATCAAAATTTTTCATTTTATAGAATTAATTAAAAAAGTGAAATTTCTAACTGTTCACCTATATAATAATAAAATTATCTAAATTATTAATTAAAATAAAATTTTAACATTATTAAAAATTATTAATTAACTTGATGATTTATTAATAAAAGAACATATTTGTTATGAAATTAAAAACTTTAGGAGCAAATTGCAATTTCTAAAACTATTGGGATAGTTTGTAATTTAAATAAATCTCAGAGGGTGTGTTTGTAATTTACCCAATATTAAAAAATAAAAAAATAAAAAAAAAACTAAATTTTAAGACACTAGAAAGATTACAAAATAAAATGATAATTTAGGGGGAAAGCACCAATAAATCTCAAATTTGGGAATGTTAATCCATTTAGTCTCGAAGGTTTTTTGTTGGATTAATAGGTCCTATTTCCCAAGAAGCTTACTATAGACTTTTTTATGATTTCCCTTCTTTTTAAACATTAAACATTATTCATCAAACATCAAATATTAACAACGTCAAGATTATTTATCAAACATCAAACATTAGGATTATTCATCAAATATCAAACATTATTCATCAAACATCAAACATCAGATTTATGAATAACATCATCGAAACAACATCAAACATCATCATCAAAACAACATCAAACATCACAACATCATCATCAAAACAACATCAAAATAACGATTAAACAATTTTTTAAATAACGATTAAACATCAAAATAAATATTAAAATAACATCAAACATCAAAATAACGATTAAACAATTTTTTCTAATCAAATATCATCATCAGAACAATTTTTTTTGATCAAACATCATCATAACAATTTTTTTGATCAAACATCATCACAACATCAAAAACATCTCAGATCGGATTCGAGCCCCACGTTCTACCCATATTTTCTTGGAAAAATTTTGCTAACTCATTTTTGCTTTTCTTGTTTCTTTCTCTTTCTTGAGGTTCAGAAAGATGTGAGTCTCTTAACTTTCTTCAGAGATCAGAAAAACACAAACACACATCCAAACAACAAACCCTTTTGCACCATAAACAACAAACCTTCATCAAAGCTTCTTCCCAAACGAAGTGTTAAAGAGGCTGTGATGATAAATTTTCTCTTCTGGGTTTTCAAATCAGGCGTTGAGATTCGGATCCGTTTCATGGCGCGGCAACCTGGATGGTCAGTGACCAAGAGAGAGAGAGGCTAGATCTGGTTTTTTTTCTCTCACTAGGCAACTGTTGTTGTTGCAGCCATGGCGGAGTAAGACACAGTTCTCAACCTGATATCAAAGCAGATCTGAGCCTCAATCCTTCGCTTTACATCTATACTCATCATACATAGATCCCTATTTATATACTTTTGATCATACATCTATTTTTATATTAATGTTTCTGGGTTTGTTCTGTCTTTGATTCATTTTCATTCACTAAATTTGTGTAGAATCTCTAATACATCTATTTATATATTAATTTTTATACTATTTGTTTCCTTCTCTCACGGGCAATTGTTGTTGCAGCTATGGCGTTTTCAGATTCTCACCTGTTCATTCGTAGATCTGAGCCTCAATGATGATGTTTGATGTTGTTTGATGATGATATTGTGATATTTGATGTTGTTTTGATGATGATGTTGTGATGTAAAAAAAAGATTAAATGGTTTATAAAAAAAACACTCAAGACTAGATGGAGTAACATTTTCTAATATGGGACTTATGAGTAATTTTTCCATAATTTAGTCACCTGAATATTGTTTAAAAAATCTGAAAAAAATTAACAAAATTAAAAAACAATACATTTTTTTTATTTTTTATTTTTAATGAAATTTTTTCATAAATATCTTTTTTATATACTATTTCTAAGTTTTTATTCTTTAAATTTTTTTCATATTTTAATCAATTATTATTTTAGATATACCAAGATGCACCTATAAAGTAAAATATTTATTTTTCTAAGGAAGACAAAAAAAAAAAAAAAAAAAAAAAAAAAAAAAAACATCAACAACAACAACAACAACTTTTTTTAGTTTTGTTATTTTTTACTGATTTATTTTATTTTATTTTATTTTTACTTTCAAGTAAGACTTGTGAAAAGTTTTTGAATTTTTTGTTTAAGATTAAAAAAAATCAAAAGGATTGCCACAAAATGATTGCCAAACACACTCCAAATTTAATCTCATCAATTGATTGTTATGATGCAAAAACAAAATTAGCTTTGGCTATTAATATTTGAGAAAATTTCATATCAGTGTATGTTTTTAAAAAATAAAAATAAAAATAAAAATTAGTAGTAAATTTTATCAATTTTAATAATTAAAATTATAAAAAAATCATAAATTTATAAATATTTTGTGAATAAATCACTAATTTATAATTTTTCTGTTAATAATTCAGTAAAATTGTGGGAGAGACAAATGGGGGTTGAGAATAGAAAAGTCTATGATGGGGCACATTGGACGGCTGATAATGGTTTTGGCGGGTGCCATTGTAGGTCCTACTAGGGCATGTCTTTTATTGTGAAGTAATGGAAGAGAATAAAGGTTGAGACCCCTTTGGGGGTTATCTCCTTCACCTTTTTAGTTTTGATTGGTCAAATTTTATTTTATTTTATTTAATTTTTTTTCATTCAATTCCTAACTTTCATGTGTGTGAGGAAATTGTTGATGTGAGCGTTTTAAGAGGGTATAAATCAATACTCAAGGACGAAAGAACCTTTTCCCTCTCACTCACCATCAAATGGTACTTCACCATCAAAGGCCCCCCTAAAGGGACCTTATTTAGCCCAAGCCAAGGACCACAGCTGCAAGTTTTTTGTTTTATTGCTCTTTTTTTTTTTTCTTTTTATTATTATTATTATTATTATTATTATCATATGTTTTGGGTATTTGTTTCACCAATTTGTGTTTGGTAGTTGATGCTATGTTATGCTATGTAAATGCTTATTGAAGCAGCTATGTTATATCTGCAGAACGAATTAAATACAGAATACATAAATGTGATACCAAAAAAAAAATGTTCAATGTTTGTCCTTTTAAGACAATGGTTTTATAGTTTTAAAAATTACATGATCATATGAACTCTTAAATTTCATTTAGTTGTGATTAAAAAGTTACTTTGTTAATAAAAAAGAGTCATTTTGTAAAAATTTGAGAGTTCATTTGACAAATTAATTCCACTTCAGGCACTCTAAAATACCATAAGAAAATATAAAAAAGTTAAAAATGTACCAAATAAATTAATTTTTTAATATGAACTTTTTGTAGGTTTATTTTTAACTAATTAACTAACTTTTTAGCTAAATTTCAAAGAAAACTTGATGCAAAACTATGTGATTGGTTTTGTGACTATTTTTTTTCCCAATAAACTAATTTTTTTATCTAATACTCAAAGGAAACCTTAATAGAAATCTGTATGATTGGTTGACTTTTGAAACTATTTAGCATAGTATTTGATTGCTGAAATAAAACTTGAAATGAAATAGTATTTGAAGAAAATACTCATTATTCCCATGTTTGATTTGATAAAAAGAAAATGAATTTATATTTTAAATTGAATTACCATTCACTGATTTAGCAAAAAAGAAGAAGTTAACCAATGGGGTTAGCTTGATTGGTTATAACTCATGCACTTCACTAAGGGTGTAACTCGGATGGGTTCGCTCTGATTGGAGGGTTGCCCAATCCTAGCCTGACTTGTGTTTGGCAGTGCCCAAGCCTGTCCAAGCCTGACCATCAACCTGAGTTTGGTTGCCCAAGTCCGGACCGAACTTCATAATTTGAACTCGGACTAGCTCAAATTGCCCAAATTTCACAAGAAATATGTTGATATTACAATAAGAAACCATTTTTTATACTTTCATATTGATAGAAGAAATTAGGAAAAAAAATTTAAGTTAAACATGATTTGTGTAGATGCATATCCTGATTAAGTATTGACCACCACAATCCAATAAGTAGTTAATTTCATCATTATTCGAACTTCCGCAAATGTAGTAGCAGAATGCATCCAAATCTAAAATGGTAATGGTGCATTTCAGTGGATCTGAACCATAACCCAAAATGATCAGCATATTCATAATTAAACTATTGATTTTCATTGATGAAGGCTAGGATAAACATTTTGCCATCAGTATACAAGCTAGACTAGTAAAATAATAATCAAGATACAAGAGTATAACTGGATTGCTTACTTGGAATCCTTAAGAGCAGGAACATTTACACAGATGAAATCCTTCCTTGATTAAACTTCGTGGTCCTCGTTCCTTTATCTGCCGTTCTTCAACTCTTTGAGGAAAAAATAAGAGCCTGAGACACAGAGAGCGAAGAAAAGAATAGGTAGGGTTTAGTATTTACTTTAATCTAATGGTCCAAATACATGATTCTAATCTACGGGCCAAAGCCCAGCAAAAATAAATAAATAAATAAATAAAATCTAAGGACCACCTCTTTATACATATATTATATAATTTTTATAATATATAAAATGCAACTTGGGTTCGGGTTGCTCGGGTTACAAACAACCTCTGCCCAGACCCAACCCAAATTGCAATTTGGGTATCAAAAATATGCTCAGGCCAGCTCAAATTACAATATATTGTTGCCCAAGCCCTAAAAAAAACTTGGGGCGGGTATGGATTGCTCAGGTTGAGCCCGTTAGAGTTGCACCCCTACACTTCATTAGGAGGTCAGTAGTTTGAATCTTCCTACCTGTGCGTGGATCTTATTTCCCATATATTAATTAAGACTTTTTCTACCATTTTGGTAATTTCTTTGTAAAAACAGTTTGTATTGTATTTAATCTTCATTACTATAATCATGATTTATTAGATTTCATTATAATATCTTATATAAATCACATCTTAAAAAAAAAAAAAAAGTTATTCTATTAAAAATCAAATAATAATTGTTTCATTTACGCTCAAATTAAATTATCATTGCCCAATTTAAAAGATTATTTAAAAATAATTCTATCACTATATAACAACACGCTTAGGGCTTGTTTGATTCATGGGATTAGGGGGGGACTATTTACTGTGCGGATTGTAATCCGCACAGTAAAGCTAATCCGATGTTTGTTTTTTTTTTAGTCCGCCGGACTCCATGTCCGGCCGGACTCCCAATCCCTCATATGGGGGATAAAATAATCCGGGGGGGGTGTGGGATAGAATTGGTGGGATTGTTTACTGTTTGGATTAGAGGGGTGAGATGACCATTTTGCCCTCATTTGTTGTGGCACATTTAATTCAAATTTAAATTTAATTATGTATTATATTTAATAAAAAAAATTAATTTAAATGTCTCAATTTAAAAATAAAATAATTTTATTTAACTTTTTATTGATGTTTTATTTATTTAATTTTTTGAAATAATTTTTTATGGATATTTTATTGATGTTTTATTTTAAAATTTTGTTTATGTTTTATTTAATTTCATTATTTAAATGTAATAGATGTTTTATTTAATTTCATTTTTTGATTATTATTTTTTTTAAACAAATTTATTTAAAATCTTAATTAAAAAAATAATATATATTTTTATTGATATTTTATTTATTTATTTTTTAAAAATAAATTTATTTAATTGTGTAAAAAATAAAATAAAATAATTTTTTATTTAATCTAACTAAAAATAATTAAAATATTAAAGATATGTTTAATATTGCTATTACTTAGTAAACTATTAAAAAGGGTAAAATAGTCATTTGTTCATTTATCTTATCCAGTCCGTCCAACCAAACGTTGGATTCACTAAAAATAGTCCGGGGGATTCACAGTCCGGACATCTAATCCCATGAAAAAACAAACACAGGATACATATCCAATCCGACCAAATAGTCCGGGGGATTCACAGTCCCAGGACTCCAATCCGATGGATTCTAATCCCCCCTTTTCCAGTCCGCCCAATCAAACACACCCTTAGTGTCTAGTTTTCATGGGATGTTCAAAGTTTTTAATAGCAATATTATATGTCATGAATTTGTTCACGGTAATGAAAAATTCAAGGAAAAATATCAGTACAGTGGTAAAAAATATATATATATATAAAATCATAAAAAAGTATAATATTTTAATTATTAAAATGCATAAAATTTTTCATTGATTTATAATTTTTATTTTTTTTTTATTTTTTTATACCATTAGGCCTATTTTGAGAAGTAAGAAAAAAACTAATTTTTTGATTTTATTTTTTAATTTTTGTTTGAAAAAATTTACAAAAAAATAAAATAAAATAACGTGATCTGAATAAGTTAATAAACTAATAAACTGACTTTTCTTTAATTGTCAAAATAAGCCTTACACTGTGATGTAATTTTCTCTCGTTTGAAGACTAAGCATTTTAACTAAAAGTTAAAAAGTCGGGTTCGTTTGGTTTGTATTTGTGAAAAATTTTTGAGAAATTTTCTCTACAAATAAGTTTTTAAAAGTAATTAAACCAAACAAATTTTTTCAAAAAAATTTCTCAAAACTTGTAAACCAAACAAGTTTTTCAAACAAATCTCTCTCTTACACACATCAAATCAATCACTTTTTCCAAAACTCTCTCTCAAAATAATTTTTCAAAACATCTTTTGAAAAAAACCAAACCAAACAACTTTTCGTACTTTTTATCTCTAAAATACATCTCTCAAACACAAACCAAACATACCCTAAATTTATCACTCTTTCTAATTTTTATACATATTTTTATAAAAAATCAAAAAATTATTAAAAATGGAGGGAGTCCAAAGATTAAAGCAGACGATTATGAGATGATAGGGCCAGGTGTTAATCAGGTACTTGAGTGTCTAAAATAAGTAACAAATTACATATTACTTGTACCTGTTTTGCAGGACCTCTTGTGAAAACTCTGTCAGTATGAAAGGTTAATATTAATTTATTATTAGCGGGCATTTGGGATTTGCTTTTTTGGTTTATTTTTATCTATAGTGAATTAGAAAAAAAAAATTTCTATAAATTTTAAGCACGAGATTAACTAGAAAATTAAAAGAATTTTAAAAAATTTCAAAAAAGTGTAGAAAATATAAAAATAAGCCAAAAATACTAGATTTTTGGGGCATATTTTGGCTTTTTAATTTTTTTTAAATTTTTCAAAAAAAAATGTTACTTTTTAGATTCATCCACACATACTACAAAAAAAAAGAAAAGAAAAGTTACCCCCAAAAAAAAAAATGTGAGTTATTTAGCTCTTTCCAAACAATCTCTCCATAGATGTGGGCACAATTTAGATTAAGAGTGTATTTTCTCTAGATTTCAAGTTTAACTGTAATAAATTTCTTAGAATCAGTCCATATAGGCGTTTTCTCTGGTTTTAAATGGAGCCCCACAAGTGAGCAGTGAAATTAGTCTCCTAGAATTAGTTGATGTACTTGTAAACTGACCTAAACATTAAATTATTCAAAAAAAAAAAAAAACCTCCCCCATGCAATAATGTCTACAATTTCTCCCAATTTGGGTAGGTCACCATTTAGGATTCCAGCCATAACATAATCAACAAATTTAAGATAGACAGATTTTTAAAAATATCAAATGAGTGATAGTTTTAAAAAATAATTAAAAATCAGTCATAAATTTTATAAATATTAATAATTAAAATTATAAATTTTTTCATGAATCTATAATTATTTTTTGAGAGATATACTAATTTGTAATTTCCGTAATAAATATTGGTTGAACTCAAAAAGTTAAATTTGTGTATATTTTACACAAATCACAATTATAAAATTACGAATCAAACCACAAAACATTCGGTTCACATATTTTAAAAAATAAAAATTTTAAAAAATTAAATCAAACCGTATGATTTGATGATGATGGAACCAAATTATGATTTCTTGGATTTATTTATTTATTTATTTAATTTTTTTCGACCCTACCAAATGGCATTGGCTGGACTTGTCAGGATCCATTTTGAGCAAAAAGTTAGGTTTCGAAGTTTGTGATTCAAAATTTATCTAAAAATAAATATGTACGGTAGGGATTAAATTGATGAAATTTATATATAAAATGAATCTAAATTATTGATATTTAAAATTTTATATCTGAATCCATAACATTATTCATTCTGTTTGGTTTCAATTTTTAAAAAATTCTACTTTTTCGTTTTTCGTATTTTTTTGTTTTCACTGATTTTTTAAAATATTTTAAGCAATTTTTCAATTTTTAAACATAGCTAATATAGATATACTTAAAAAGTATAATATTTGTGAAAAAATATTTAAAAAATTCACTAAATATCAAAAATATAAAAAAAATTTAGAAAATTCAATACATTTTTTATATTTTTGTGTATTTATTAATTTTTTAAAATATTTTTTCACAAATATTTTACTATTTTGATACATCTAAATATGGTATATCTAAAAAAAATAAAAAAAATTACTTTAAAATTTTAAAATATTCACTAAAAATTAAAAAAAATATGAAAAATATAAAATTTAATTTTTAAAAAATTAAATTTAAAAAATTGAAATCAAATACACTAATTAATTTTTTTTTTGAATGGTTGGGTTTTGTTTTGCCAGAGGTGGACCCTAGATCCAAACTCTGAGCTCTTTTAAGTGTTGAACCATCATAGCAAAAGTATCCTATGCTGGTCATGAGCCTGCTTATTGGACGGTTGTAATCGGTTTTGATCACAAGTTGTTAATGTGGGCCTACCCTTTGTATTATGGAATCTCTCGAACTTATCATCATCATCATCACCTTTCATCATCTTAGATCTACCATTACACTAAGTTTCATCACTTTGATAAAGTCCCTTATGATTTTCCTTTTTCATGTTTATTGTTTGTCGTGTTTTGGTGAACATTATTTTGAATGTGATGAAAACTATAGCTCAGTATCCACCCCAAAAAGGAAACTATAGCTCAGTGAGCTTGGGTTTGACATTTGGGTTTATGAGGGAATCTTAATTCAATTGAGTAGTGAAAAAATAATTTATTTTTATAGTAGTGTAATTTTTTTTTTTTTAAATATTTTTTATGATGTATAGTACAAGTCTATTCATGTGTTTCGTGTAAATTTTTTTATATTTCAAAGTTGTATAAAAAAGATTAACGTATGTAGTGTAATTATTTTATTTATTTGGATTTAGTCTTTTGTTTTTTAGTAATATTTTTTATTTTAATAAAATTATTACTAAAAAGGCTTACTGCTCTATTTGATTTTGAGTTTTTAAATACAATTTTTGAATTTTCAATTTTGCATATTCTTGTAATGATTTTTTTTTTTTCATATTTTAATTATTTTTTAGATGCAACTAAAAGTAAAATATTTGTAAAAAATTCAATAAATACAAAAAAAAAAAAAAATAGTGAATTTTTAAAAAATATTTTCATGAATATTTAACTTTTTAAATGCATTTAGGTCAATTTTTTTATTAAAATAAAAATTCAAAAATTGTAAGTCGATGCGTGTGTGTGTTTTTTATTTTTATTTTGAGAAATGATAGAGACTCCCTTTTTGAAGGACCCTGCAACCTCCATAGTGATCCACAACATTTATGATGGGGACCCCACACACATGAGTGGGCCCCACACATCATGAATGGTGTGGATTACTATGGGGGTTGTGGAGTCCTCCAAAAAAGGGGTCTTACTCATTTTCCTTTTATTTTTTTGTTGTTGGTATTTTTTCAGATCTTTTTGTTTTTCTTACTTTTTAGTTCGTTTTAGACTAAAAGAACTTGAAAAATTATAAAATATATATTAATGATTTTTCTTTTATTATTTTTTTACAACAAATCATTAAAGATAAAAAAAAAGGTTAAAAATATAATTTTTTAACAGTTGCCAAATAGAGATAAATCTTGTTTAATTTTTTTAATTATCATATAAATGAACCATAGCTAAAAGGTTAATTGTTAAATTTTTTAGGATAAATTACACTTAAATCACACTTATATAGTATAATTACACTAGTCTCCTCCTTTAAACGAGTATGGCTAAATTTATCAAAATTAATGCAAATGATGGGTACGGGCTAAAATAAATAAAGATAATATACATTTTAATTGAAAATATATGATAATATTATTTTTTTTTTCATTCATACAACTAACAAATTACTAATAAAAAATGACTTAATTATTATGTGACTTATAACTTCAAGAAAAACTAATATTATTATGTCAAAAGTATAAAACTAACTGCATTTTTACACAACATTTTAAGTTTTAAACAACTAAAAAAAGGATAAAAAAAAGTCGAAATGAAAGAGGCCTGAATTTGGGTAAGCTTAAGCAGCCAAGCACTGTTGATGTTGCATAAAACGTTAGATGTATTTTGTGGAAAAAAAAAAAAAACACATCATCATTTGTCAAAAGTTCAGCATTAGTGGCTTCAAAAGTAAAAACTTTTACAAAGTATAATTTACTTATCCGGGTTAAAAAAATAATTTAACATCTTTATTTTTCTTATGTTATTATTTGGTGTCACTTTTCCAATTTGTGTGAAAAAATAATCAATTCTAATATATTAAATTTGTATTCAGGGTTGGCTTGAAAATTCTTTTTAGCAGTTTTTACTTTTATTTTTTATTTATTTTCTTTTAGCAAAAATTTGACAAAAAAAGTTTATGCATTTTACTAATCACATTTTTTTAAACACTTGTCAAACGGGGAGTGGATCATGTTAAAAGTTACTTTTTCTAATTTGTCAACTGGTTAAGCTGAATTCAAATGGAAAAAACTAATTTTTGACATACATATATCATTTTTTATTGTATTTTTTCACATTTAAACATAAGAGAGTGAGTTCCATAAATTTTTGTATCAGAGTGAAAATGAAATTAAAAATAGATTATGTATAATATTACTTGATAAAGGAGTGTCAAGCCAACCCCTTGATCTTTGCACAAAATAGGATGTATACTTTCACGATCCTCCGAGTGGCGAGGGGGCGTGTTGCCTTTGCGCCCCTCTCCTGTCACCACCCCTTTTCCCTTGATCTGGCACTTCATGGCTTCCATGTCCACCGCCATCCTCCTTATTAGTTCATCCTGCTCTTTTACGCGATCCTCAAGAGCTTGCGGGTCGATTCTTCGCCTCTGCCTTTCAAGACTTTGAGAGCGACGGGGCTGTTGTTCCGCCTCACCCTTGCATCTCTCCGGGGGTTATGTCGTTGGGGCTCTAAGTCCGCCATGGGAGGGATAGGAGGCAAACCTTTGCGCCTTTCACTCCCCTCTGGGGTTTGTCCATCAATGGCGGACTGAGGCAACTCTTCAATGTGCGCCATTGCTTCTAATTAGCAAGGAAAACTTGATCAAGAGGGTTTGTTCTTTTCTGTTATTCCCACAAACGGTGCCAATTGTACGAGCACGAAATATTGTTCTCATATAATCCTATTGATCAAGTCTGCGCTCCTCCAAACGTCGTCGCTTTACTCCTTGAAAACACAAACGTGAGCTAGCCGGTGGGTGTGTGCCGGATACCTCTCCGATGCCTAAGTTAGCAAAAATAGACAAATAGACAAAAACTCTGTATATTCGAGAATCAAAGTTGTGTTACATCTCTCATAGGTTATGTTATGAGCTTTTATAGGTTCTGCGTGGCACAATCCAAGTGGGACTCTTACTCCTCCATGTAGAGTCCTCTTAGGAATCACATTTCTGAAAGATAATACTTATCCTTCAACACCCCCCTCACTGCTTAAACCAAAGGAGATGGTTTTACTATGGTCGGATGTCAATACGACCGAGATAACATGGCCATGCTAAAGCCGCAGAATAGACTGAGTTTTAATTAGCTCGGTTCTTCCTTTCACTGCATGTACCTCGGTGCTGGGTTGTCAGAAACCATGTTAACCATGATGAGTTTGGACCGAGATAACTAATAGCAAGGTCTTGTGGTAATCTTCAACATACCTCGGCTCAAAAGGTGTGACTGAGCTAACTGTTGTCACTCTAGTCGTGGTGACCGAGTTAACTGCAAAGCTCTCTGGAGCCACGCTAACTACAAGGCTTTTTATGACCGAGCTAATTCCTGGGCGCTTTTTACCCTGCCCTTCTTACTGTGGCCCACAGAACGGCCCACTACCCAGCTCGGCCCAATTTACATATGTATAATATTACTTGATAGATTATGTATAATATTACTTGAGAAAATGAAATTAAAAATAGATAATGTATAATATTACTTGATAAAGGAGTGTCAAGCTAACCCCTTGATCTTTACATAAATCATACCATGCATTGTGTATATAATGGTTGTTTGATGCAATTCATATGAATTGTTCATAATTTTTATTTATTTTGAGAGATTGTGATAGAATGTTTGATGAATAATTATTTAAAAGCTAAAGGAGATGATACTTTAATCCTAATTTTTTATTTTTTTATTATTAATTTTCAATATACAAAAAGTTACATTAAACATGATTATAAACACATCGGAAAATAGCATTTTAATAAGACAATTCTGAAATAATTATACTACACATAAAAATCTTTTAAATACACATTTAATCTTTGCACAGAATGGGATGTATACTTTCATGAAAATAAAATTATTTTACCAATATATAACTGATTTGAGATTGTCATTCATGTGAGACCACCACTTATGTCCCTTACATAAGACATGACAACCCAAAAGAACTGCCCTCAACTCAATCAATAGGGTTCTGATTTCATCATGCATTAGAAGAGTTTCCAACTACTAGAAAAATTATTAGATGCTCTAAGGGTATGATGTGTATTTATGGACAGTCAATCATTAATAATAATGTCTTCCTACAGTTTTTTATGCCCAATACAAAATCAGAAATGGTTGTCTTCGATACTACTCTCTTCTATATTGTTTCATACTATATTTTATGGGGCATTATTTTGGATTCATAGTGATAATATGAGTTGTTCATTTTACAAATCTCATAGTAAAGATTATTTGTACAAAAAAATCAATTTTATTAGATGCTAATAAATACATAAAAATTATATTTTATTTTTTAAAATAGACAGTATTTATGAGTTCAAATTTTAACATCTATTTTACAAAACAAAATATGATTTAATCTTTTGCAGAAATAATCTTCACTACAAGATGTACGAGATAAATGGCTCAGATTATCATTGTGAACCAAAAATAAAACCCATAAAATATAGATGAATATGAAGGATAATGATATGAGGAGGAAACATTTCTCACAAAATCGAGAATTTCACTCCTTTCATTAATTATAACCTCTCTAAAATACCACAAGATCATACCCAAGGCACATTAAAATAACCTCTCCAACTTCCAATGGCCCAACTGATGCAAAGACAAGATTTTGAAAGGGTGGCCTCCACTGCCACTACTACTCACCCCTTTTTGTATGATTGTAATAATCACAAAACAAAACAAAACAGTATCAGAATCTGACCTGCTTCTCCACCCCCCCCAAACCCCCCACCCCAAGTGATCTCCATGTGATCTCCACACAGTATACATTTATATTATGTGAATTATTGTACCTTTCATCATCATCATCATCATCATCTTATTCCCATTCTTTAATGGAAAAATTACAAAAAATAGTGTTTAGTAGCAATGGATTTTAAAGGGCAAACAGAATACTCAAAGCCAATTTAAGTAAATTTTTTTTTATTTTTTTTATTGTTTATTATTATAATGTATGGTAATATGACAAAGTAAAATGCATCAATAATTATATATAAAATAAACCGGCAATTTATAAATGAACTTTCAAACTAAAAGACAGAGATCTCAAACAAATATAAATAAAATAAAATAAAATAAAAGTTATACAAACAAGAAGAGTTGAATTCTTAATGAAATACAAAAGTTTCTCATCAACGAACTAATCCCATTGTTTAGGTTTGAGTAATAGATTTAAAAGGTTAGAAAATGACAGACATTTGTGCTGTATTTTTTTCAGAAAATAATAGACATTTGTGTATTAGTTACTTATTTTTTCATACACAATTTTTAGTGATAGTATAAAATAGACAACGGTAAATTATCAATAAAGGAGTTAGCTATGGACAACGAAGCAAGTGGAGGCTGGATACCAGTGGTTAAACAAAGAGCTAGACAGTTGCGATCCAACTCGCGGTTTGCAGATCAAAGAGCATCTTTGTATACATTATTTGTGAATAACTTGCCTGAATCAATGGTACCCAGAAAGCTTCATGATCTGTTCAACAAGTTTGGTGTGGTGAAGGATGTTTTCATTCCACAAAAGAAAAGGAAAGCAACAAACACCATATTTAGGTTCATGCGCTATGATTGTTCTTTTGCAGCTGATGTAGCTGAGCAAAAGGCCAATGGCTTGTGGGTTGATGATAAGTCTTTATCAATGAAAGTTGCAGAATATAGTAAAGGAAGAGTGGATAGTCATAGGGAGAATCTGCTACCACCAAGATTTTTTGAACCTTTGAAGGCCAGTACTGTAGCACCAAATCAGATTTGGCAACAACGCACTGATGGTAGATAATTTGTAGAGGTCATAAAGGGAGCTGAACCCAGCTATCAACCAGTGACAACTATTAAAGTAGATGAAATCGAGAATGGATGGCTCTATGAAAGCATGATTATGAGGCTCAAAACACCTTACTCTGTTCTGCAGGTAAGAAATGAGCTCATAAATAAAGGGGCGAAGGATATTTTGGTAAGGGAGGGAGGAGGGCGTGATGCTATCATCTCCTTCAGCTCCAAGGAAGAGATGGTGAGTAAAATGACTCTGTTTAAATCTTGGTTCTATGACTGGTGTGAGTATATCACAGAATGGAGATTAGGCATGTATCTTCAACAGGAGAGGTGTGTCTGGGTCACTTGCTATGGAGTGCCCCTTAACCTGTGGAACTCAGATACTTTTTGTAAGATTGGACGGCTTTGGGGAGAGGTAGTCTTTCTAAATGGAGATGTCAATTCCCCTAAATCCTTCTGCTGTGGCTGGTTCAAGATTGTTACAAATGTTATGAATCCTATCAATACCAGCCTAAATCTGGAGTGTAAAGGTAGAATCTATCCTATTCGAGTCTTGGAGGAGCAGATTTCAGAAGAGGATAGCATTAGCTCCGTTGGTTTGAATTCTAATGACACAGCCAAAGAAGCTTGCTCCAATACCAATAGGGAGCTTCCCCTCCCTGCAGAACCCAACTTGGTGCGGGAAGATGCTGACAAGGTAGTTGATTTGGCATTAACATCTAACGTGGATGCTGACAAGGCCGTTGAAGGGGGCAATTTAAGCCATGTATCAGTAGTGGAAGAGACCAGGGATTATGCGAGTTTTTCAAATGAAACAAGCATAGGTGTCGTGGAATCATCATTACCTGTGATTAGTCAGCATTAGGGACAGTGTAATCATGAAATTCAGAACGGTGTGAAAGCTCCATTTGTGGGTAACACGCAACAGTCAGTAGGGGTTACTCATGAAGTCCAAAATTGTACACTTGCATCTGTAGTGCATGTTCATAATCTTACCCTAGGCTTTCTTAAAAGCCTAAGCCAACCATTCAAAGATAGGCTTGGTATTCAGCTGGAGATTGCATTGGGTCATAATTCGTTTGGGCCACTGCCTATTGGGCCCTTCAGTCCTGGACTGAAGGCGCCATCTGTAAGGCCAATTTATGCATCATCTTGGGTGGGCTCGCAAACAAAGTTAAGTACCAGCTCCAGTCTGATTATTTCTAGCTCTATCACTCAACGATTGAAGAGAGGTAAGATGAAAGCGAGTAGAAGAGAAGGCCTCAAGCACTGTCTGCTAGCTGGTAAGTTCTCTGGCTTTGCTACAAGAATAGGGCAGAAAGGTGCAACTTCAAATAAGGGACTCGCTAAAAGCTCCAGATCTGGGTCTGTAGCTCTACCTGTCTTAATTCATAGTCCAGTATTACAACAATCTTCCGATTGTGGATTTGTTCAAGAGGCTCAATCCATTATGCAAATAGGGCAAAGACTGGGTTTAGAATCCAATGTGATTAGAGAACTAGTACAAATAGAGGAAAGGGATAAGGAGAGACTGGAAAGAGGGAAGGGTATTGTGGAATAATCTGCAATCATTGGGTGTTATTAGAGTAATTCTTTTTCTCATATGAAGACATTAAGCTGGAATATCAGAGGGCTAGGAAGACATGAAAAGAGGAGCAAAATTAAAAAGCTGTTATTTGATAGAAAGATTGACATGGCTTTGCTCCAAGAAACAAAAAAATCAAGCCTAACTAATCCGATGGTGAAAAGTGTCTGGCCAAGAGAAAGGTTTGAGTTTATGAATGTTGATGCTGAAGGCTTCACTAGTGGTCTGCTTTGCATTTGGGATCCAGTCATATTTGAACTCTCTGAGTGCTGTTGCAGCAGGAACTTCATTCTCCTATCTGGTAA
The DNA here is from genome assembly GCA_022316695.1 of Camellia oleifera. NCBI lineage: Eukaryota > Viridiplantae > Streptophyta > Magnoliopsida > Ericales > Theaceae > Camellia > Camellia oleifera. The sequence continues at coordinate 157,711,081 of CM039308.1, read as the reverse complement.
ATTACTCAACTCCTTTGATTGTGCTATCGTTAATATTCATGCTTCTACTGACATCATAAGGAGAAGGAAATTTTGGGAATCTTTGCTAAGCTTGAAAACCCATTTCCCCATGCCGTGGTGTATCGGTGGTGACTTTAATGAGATTAGAAATATATGGGAAAGAGTAGGTGTATCACTCAGGGATAGGGGCATGAAAGATTTCAACAATTTTATTGACAAATGTGAGGTAGTTGATCTTCCTTTGCTAGGCAGAAAATACACTTGGTGTAATGCAACTGATGGTCACAAGTAGAGCCGAATTGATAGGTTTCTGCTCAGTCCTGAATGGTTAGAAAAATTTAAATTCAACTAGTGGGGTCTTGCTAGAGCCTCATCTGATCACTGCCCTATTGTACTTATGGAGGATACTAGAGATTGGGGGCCTAAACCGTTTAAGTTTTTAAATGCGTGGATGTTGCATTTGAATTTTGCATCATTTGTGGAACATACTTGGAGTCACTTACAGTTCTCAGGGCCTGCTAGTTTCATCCTTCAGAGAAAGTTGTATACCCTCAAGTTGGCTCTAAAAAAATGGAGTAAAGAGGTATATGGTGATGTCTCATCTAAGCTGCAAGTTATTGAAAATACAAGATTTTTCCATGTTATGGCTACTTGTAGGCAAAATAGAAATTCTCTCAATTCCATCATAGTGGGAGATATAGTCTTTAAGGAACCAGATCAAGTTAAAAAAGAAGTGTGGTCATACTTTTCTAATCATTTCTCCAAAGCTTGGAAGCATAGACCAGTTCTTGTTGGAGATTTCAAGAGTGTATGGCTTAGCGACCACTTCCATTTGCTTGAGGCAGAGTTCTCTGAAGAAGAAGTTTGGGCAGCTGTAGCTGATTGTAATGGGAACAAAGCTCCTGGGCCGGATGGCTATAACCTGCTAATTTTTTCAAAAGTTTTGGAAGATGCTTAAGGTGGAGGTGCTCAACTTTATGAAGGACTTCCACACTGGCGGCAGATTAGCAGCATGTTATAACAGTATTTTCATCACACTGATTCCAAAGAAAAAGAAAGCTGTCACCTTAAATGAGTACAGGCCTATAAGCTTTGTTGGTTATGTGTACAAAATTCTATCTAAAGTCCTTGCATCCAGACTCAAAAAAAGTTATGCCTGAGATCATTGGTGACTCACAATCATCTTTCCTGGGAGGTAAGAACATCTTGGACGGAGTTTTGGTTGCAAATGAAGTTGTAGATAGCTGGCTTAAATCCAAAAAATCTGGGCTGCTGTTTAAGCTGGACTTCGAAAAGGCCTTTGACTCTGTCAATTGGGATTTTCTTCTCTTAATGTTAACAAACTTTGGGTTTGGCCCTAAATGTTCATGGATCAAGGAATGTGTCTCTACTACAAGAATTTCAATCCTTGTAAATGGTTCCCCAACTAAGAAATTTTATCCTAAAAAAGGCCACAGACAAGATGACCCTCTATCCCCCTTCCTTTTCAATTTGGTTGTTGAAGCACTAAACATTCTCCTCCAAAGAGCTCGGGAGTTGAATTTGCTCAAAGGGGTTTCCATTGGAAATAATCAAGTCCAGCTGTCCCATCTCCAATTTGCAGATGATTCTCTTTTGTTCTGTGAAGCTGAGTTATCAGAAGTCCTCACTTTGAAAAGGATCCTTAGGTGCTTTGAGGTAGTGTCAGGTCTCAAAATCAACTATCATAAGAGCGTGGTTTGTGGGGTTAGTATTTCTGGCAATGCTCTAGAGGAGTTTGCATATCTGCTGAATTGCAAGACCGAAAGCTTACCACTCAAGTATCTTTGATTGCCTCTGGGTGCTAATCCCAAAAGAAAGAGGATGTGGAAACCAGTTGTAGATAAATTCAAAATGAGGCTTGCTGGGTGGAAAAGGAGGTTCCTCTTCTATGCTGGGAGGTTGACTTTGGTGAAAGTAGTGCTGTCAAGCTTGTCAGTATTTTACTTATCTCTGTTTAAGATACCTGAAGGCGTAGCTAAGGAGATAGACAAAATTCAAGCTTCATTTCTTTAGGGAGGCCCAGATCTAAGGAGGAGGATATATCTTGTTAAATGGACGTAGGTAACAAAGAGCTTAAAACAAGAAGGATTGGGCATCAAAAGAATAAGAGATGTGAATGTGTGCTTACTACTCAAATGGTGGTGGAGGTTTGCCTCAAATCATGATTCATTATGGAAGAGGTTCTTATGTAGTAAATACAAGTTTCTAGGAGGGTCATGGCTTCCAAACCTCTGCTCTAGTAATCATCATTCTAATATCTAGGGTGGCATTATGGCAGCAGCAGATAAGCAAGAGTCTCTCCTAATGTTCTATGTTAGTAATCTTCACTTAAAAGTGGGGAATTGCTGTAGAATTAAGTTCTGGTATGATCAATGGTGTGGGGTTCTTTGCCTCAAAGATGAATTTCCCAGACTCTTTTAACTGTCCAATAGTAAGGAGGGACTTCTCAAGGATTTCGTGTCAAACACAGCTTCAATTTGGGTGTTTACCTTCCGAAGAGCCCTCTTCAAATAGGAAAAGGATGAGCTCCACAGACTTATTACCACCATAGCAGCTTCTCCTTTCTTGAATCTAGGTGTTGATGACAGTGCAGTTTGGGCAGCACTAAATCCTGGTCAGTCTTTTGTTTCCACTCTTTATAATCATTCTAACCTTGTCTTTGGCAACACTGTTAATTCTAGTGGTTTGGTTTGGCTCAACTATCTGCCACCTAAAGTGCAATTTTTTGGTTGGCTCGCTTGGAAACACAAGGTTAAAACATCTGTCTTCTTGCAACGGATTGGTGTATTGGATAGGTCGGCTTCTACCTCTTGTCTCTTCTGTAAATCACAACAAGAAACTGTCCAATATGTTCTGATTCACTGCCCTTTGGTGTGGAGAATTTGGACTGGGTTATTACAATGGTGGGGAATTCTCTGGGTGGTCCCTGCCTCTGTTGAGGATCTGTTGCAGTGGTTGGCAGGGTTCATCTACAAGAAAAAGGAGAGGAAAATCTGGCGTGCCATTTCTTTGGTCACCCTCTGGTCCATCTGGAAGATCAGAAACGAGTGTCTCTTTCAAGCCTCCCAACTTAACACTCAGTTGCTATAGGATCTCATAATCATCAGGCTTGCAATCTGGTTAAAGTCCTCTACCAATCATTTTCCATTCTCCATTAATGATATTCTCTTCAATGTTTCTAGTGTAAGGCACTGCATTCGCTCATAAGATACTTTGGTCGATAATGCTCTTGGCATGGTAATCTGTTATGTTAAGGTTTTTGTCAGTAGTGCCTTTAGGTAGCAGTGTTCATGGCCGCAGGTTCTGATTCATTCAGGTGCTAGTTCTGTTTCATGGGATGGCAGTTTTGTTCTATTTCTGTTCTATCTTGGTTCTGTCTATTTTCAGTAGTGCCTTCATGGAGCAGTGGTTCTAGTTCATGGCAGCAGGTTCTGATTCATTCAAGTGCTGGTTCTGGTTCATGGCCGTAGGTTTTGGTTCATTCAGGTTCATGTGCTCTGGTTTAGTAGTGCTCTGTCTCCAGGATTCTGGGAAGAGCTCTCTGGTTGCTGCTGTCCATGGCTTGGCAGTTTGGTTCTGTTTTTGGTTCTGTTTCTGTCCTATCTTTGTTCTGCTCTTGTTAGCTTCTATCTTTGTTGCTATTTTTGTTCTTGTTGGCTCCTTGCCAACTGGAGCTTGAAGCTTCTGTTAGCTTCAAGCTCCTCTTTAATGATGTATTTTGTCATACGCTGTATGTTTCATCAATAAAGATCATTTGTTTCACCGTTCAAAAAAAAAATAAAATAGACAACGGTGGATTATTGTTAGGTAGGCCTAGTTAATGGGAGCTTTATTTTGTACCTCACATATTCTCTCAACTACATGTCATTTATTTAATTCATACTACACTCAATTTCAAATTTTTGAATTTTTTCAAATTCACGCCATTTATTCTTAAATAATTTCAAAGTACTCTCACTTTTTTCAGTTCTTAAAACTCTAACCCTAGCACACCATCCTACCGTTGCCAGTCCCATGCGAACCCACCACCACATCCACTATCAGTCCTTACCGCCGCAACATCTCACCCACCTTTCCCTGCCACTGAGAACCCTTCCCTGCTACCGTCACCCCCTACTCCACCATTTTTTGACCACCCAACCCTCTCCTCCAATGTCCACAGCCAATTCAACCCCTACTTTGCCATGGCTGGCCAACAATCGTTAAGGTTAAGAATAAAGAGAGAGAGGGAACTAAATCTCACATGAGAGAAATCGGTGAGAGGGGTTCATGATGATGGGTGGTTTGCGATTGTGGGGTTCTCTCTTGTCGTAGTGGCAAATTGGGTGGTGAAAGGTTAGTGGTGATAGACTGGGTTGGTGAAGGAGCTAGACAGTAGTGGAGGTCGATGGTGGTGTAATGGTGAGTTGGGGTTTGGTTGAGGTAAGAGACGAAGGTATTTTGAATATTTATTAACACAATTTTAATAAAAAAATAAAAAATGATGTGAATTGAGAGAATGTTTGGTATGCAAATAGAAGCTCCCCAATTATTGCTAGACAATTTTCTTGGAAAATAACAAAATTGTGTCCAAGTCACATTACATAGTGAATTTTCTAGTGAAATTTTTGGGGGATAGTTTTGTTCATTCAAAACCAATTGCCTTGGCAATGAGCAAGACTTCCCTAATAGTGAGCTTTACAAAAAGAGTATCCTTGGTAACAAAATGATGGGTCATGTTGTGATGCACATTTTTATAGATAAGTTATGACATTTATGATGTTGATTATCATAAATATCATAATTAAATTTTTTTCAGTTATAATTAAAAAAATAATAATAAGTCATAACCAAATATTATATAAAATATAATCAAAGACTTTTTAGATTTTAAATAAAATAATGTCATAATAACACTGTACTATGCATAACCAAGTTATAACTAATAAAATAATAAATTATAATAAAAAATCATAAATGTTATAATTGAGATATACGATACATATCAAAATTTCCCACAAATGATGCATTACCAACCTTTATGCAACCTCTTGGTACTAAATAGTTTGTAGCACTTGTTGCAACAAAACCAAGATAACTATAAAATTCAAAAAGACAAAAAAAGTAATTGGTATATTTGAGTATTGTATTAATCATTTATCATTCAACCTAAACTTCCACTCAACCATTTACAAATTTCTTTGAATCTTTGACTCCTCTTTTTCCCTTTCCTAATCTTACCATTAACTTAAACATTAGTGCCTTTTTTTTAGAAAAAAAAAAAAAAAAAAACTAAAACATATTATAACTAGTTTAACCAGATCCATTAGATCAAAGGTTTAATGATGCATGTACAATAGTTGGGACATACTTTTTCTTTTTTCTTTTTTTTGTTTTTGTGTGTGTATCAAAAGTCACATACATAGCATCTTCACTATTCAATATTCATACGTTCATCCCCGCAATGTGGCCTTGTGCCCCCAACAAGAAAGAATGTTGATATCTTACTTTTTTACCTTATTGAGGATTTGAATTCTGACAAAATAAAAAAATTAGGTTCATTTGTTTTTTAATATTTTAATATGACAAATTATAATTGATTGAACATCAAAGTTGAGATGATGATCAGACTCCAATAGCAAAGGTCATGAAATATAACTTATATTTTTGAGTAATACTATACTATAAACTAATAATTTTTTTTATATATATAAAATTCATTATTTATGTGGCACTTATTATATCATTGATATGAGTCTTGTTGTTCAAAAATTTTAGCGTAAATTACAAATACACTCGTAAGATTTACTTGAAATAGAAATTATTCTTTATAGTTTTAGAAATTATATTACACCCCTTCAAGTTTATAATTGCACAACAAATGATCAATTTTATTAATAAATAATCATAAAGTCAATTAACAATTTTTAATGATGTCAGAAATATATTTAAATTTGAGTGCTTGTTTGGGATCCACTAAAAAAGACAAAAAGTTGAGGAAAAAAAAAAATTTAACACTATTCACTAATTAATTGGATGGAAAAAAGTTAGCATGCACAGAGGGCAAAAAGACTGAATTACCCTTTCTTTTGTCAAATCCTCTGACATGCACGGGTGACAAGAAAAAAAAAGAAAAAAGAAAAAGCAAAGTGCACTGAAATGTGCATGTCACAATTTACTGACATGCACGAAAGCAAATGTGTATGTCAGAAGGATAGTTCGATAATTTTGATATTTCATACAGTATTTTAAAACACATTTTTCTGTAAAAAGTTAAAAAATTATCCTAAACAACCATATTTTATTTTCTCTACTTTTTTAGTTAAAAAGTCAAAACGTGCACTTAAATAGTTCATCCCAAACAACTTCTAATTTAATTAAAAAGTCAATTTTTAACCAATTTCTCAAACAATTTATCTCTACCATCATTTGTCACCATAACTGCCATTGCAACATAACAATTAAAAGTTACAATTTAAATAATAAATTTTAAATTTGATATTATATATATCTGTAATGCCCCCAAAATATAACCATAAGTTCAACTCAAATATATATGAATAATGGCATGAATTAGAGCGGAAAGTTCCTTCATTTCATAATATTAATAATACAAAAGAGTTTAGCATAAATAAATGTCCTTATGGCTTACACATTTCCAAGTCTTGACTTGGTTACAACAAAAGTGAGACTAACTCATACATTAAAGCCGTAGGTCATACAAAAAGTGAAACAAAACAAAGAAGCTCTTGGTTCCCGAGAGTCCTTCCAATGCTATCGCCTTAGTGGAGGCATGTTAGCAGCACTTGAAAATGATTTTTCCCAAATAGAGTGAGCCACAGTCTAGTAAGAATAATCTAACACAACATATGAGATTTAACAAAGATATAAATGCAATGTGCATATATAATGCCAAGGATAAAACATTCGCATTTTATAAAGTCATAGAATACCAAGTCCATATTTCATTTCATTCCCTTTCAATTCATTTCAATACATGAGCCAATTTCACCAATTTTCAATAATCCAAATGAGACTACTACTCAGTGGTTCTACAATCACACCATTAACACACAAACACTTCGATCTGCCATTTTACGAAAATTTCGTCTGCGGGATTGGCACCCATGTATAAATTTCGGGAGTTTCACCCAGGGCACTCTAGCCAACTTAATTATAATAGAGTCCATCCCTTTTTCCTCCCAGACAATAGAGTACATCCCATTTTTCCTCTCAAACAATCATACATTTACAATGTATTTACAACATGATCATATTCAATGATAACCAACCATGGATTAGTTTTAATTTACCTAATCCTCATGCAATTTCTTTAATAATCATAGCTATCCTTCACCGATGACCCAATATAGTTATTTCTAAACAGATATACAATCTCAAGACAGATTTATTTAAAATTTCCACAGACGAGACGTATCATCTACTCAATTCCACCATGTATTTCAATACTCGTCCAATTTCATGTTTATAACATCAATTTCAATTATTTATACAAAATAAATATCATAATCATTTTAGGGCAAACTCACTCTTTTTCCCAAGTCTCAACTAAGTACCAAAATCAACAATTTTGACACCATACAACATCATTTTCAAACCCCATAATTATTTTATCTCTCATTCACCAAAACCCCTCTTTCCATTTTACACTCAAACCCTAGGTTTGTTCACATTTCTCCCAAATCCCATAATTGTTACACAACAAAAAATAACTAAGTTAAAAACCATATTAGAGTATAGAGAATCCCTACCTCAAGAAGAAAAGATCAAGCAAAGCAAAGTAGAACCCTCAACAATGCTGAGACTATGTTCCAATCGGATCAAAATGAAGCTCTTGGAATGTTCTAACTTTTTCTCAAAGACACTAGGGGTAAATAACCAAAAGGATTTAGGCCAAAATGTAAAGAGAGAGAGAGAGAGTCAAGATCTAGTTTTTTTTGAAAAGTTTTAGAGAGAAAGAATGAAAATGTGATATAAAATGTTATTTTCGCGATTTGATATACGCACAGTTCGCTCGAGCGGAAGAGTTGATGTTCGAATGTCAGACACAAAAAGAGTTGTTCCGCTCGTGCGCAATAAAGACCGCTCGAGCGTAGAAAACACACATCCAAAAGTTTTGTAGACAACAAACCAACGCTCGAGCGCAGGAAATGCCACTCGAGTGCCTAATCGCTCGAGCGTAGGAAACACTACTCGAGAAAAGAAATCACTCTCCTAGTAGTTTTGCAGACTTGTAAAGTACTGAGAGTTTGTAAAGTCCGCTTGAACGCAAGAAATGCCGCTCGAGTGGAGGAGCAAAGATTGCAAAGCCCACTCGAGCGGAAGAATGGCCGCTCAAGTGAAGAAGCAAAAATCTGGGTAACAAAGATTTGAAAAAACAAGCAACCAACCTATTTCACATGCACAACTACAATCCAATAACCAAAATAGAGGGGAGACAAGGGAAATAAGATACGAATCATCATTTAAAACCATACCAACCGGAGTCCGAAATACAACAAATGACGGGTCAAAACCGGAATCGCTATGACCTCCCTCCTTAAAAATTTTCATCTCCAAAATTTCAAATCAAGTTGAGCATCATTAATAAACCATTCACAGCAATGTTAATCTAATAAACTCAGCACCATGCCCCACTCTCCGGTCATCTATTCTCATTGACTCAATACACAAGTCCTATTCTGAAAGTGTAATTTGCAATTTCCTAAAACATTTACAATGTTTAATCAAAATCCGAGCTTTTAAAAATTTACATAGTATATACAATGCTTTTAAAAGTGATATAACACCCTCAATATTCCATATTCTCAAAACATATGCAATACTTATATTGAATCCATGTTTCTAAAATGTCCATAACATATACAATGTCTTTACATTTCATTTATATGATGAAAATCTTAACATAAAATTAAACATTAACAAATAAGTCTGGATATTTCTCTTGGACTTCCAATTCGCATTCCCAAGTTACTTCTTTAATTCCGTAATGTTTTCACAATACTTTAACTAAGGGAATTGTCTTACCTCACAAAACTTGATCCCGAGTATCCAAGACTCTTACTGGTCTCTTCTCATACGAGGCATCCTCATCTACCTCTAAGTCGGTTCAATTTAACATGTGTGATGGATTTGGTTCATACTTTTGAAGCATACTAATATGAAATACGTCATGAACTCCAGAAAGTTGTGGCAGTAACGCCAAACGATAAGCAACCTCCCCAATCTGCTTAAGGATATCAAAAATGCCAGTAAACCGAGAGGACAGCTTCCCACTCTTCCCAAATCTCATCAAACCACTTCTAGGTGATATTTTCAAAAATACATGATCTCCTACCTCAAAAGATAAGGGTCTCATCCTACAGTCGGTAAAACTTTTCTAGCGACTCTAAGTCGTAGCCAATCTCTTACGAATAAGTGCCACATTCTCCATTGTTTCCCGAACTAACTCTAGGCCCAAAAAAGGTGCATCAGCCACCTCGGCCCAACACACTAGAGACCTACACGGTCGACCATACAAGGCATCAAATGGTGCCATGCCAATACTCGATTGAAAGCTGTTATTATAGGTAAACTCCACTAAGGGCAAGTGCCTCTTCCATGACCCTTTAAAATCAAGGACACAACCTCGAAGTATATCCTCAAGGATCTGAATGGTACACTTGGATTGCCCGTCAATATAAGGGTGATACGCTGTGCTAAAAGTCAGTCTAGTGCCCAAAACACTCTGCAAATTTTGCCACAATCGAGCTATAAAACGTAGATCTCTATCCGAAACAATTGTTATAGGGATACGTGCAACCTCACTATGTCCCTAATATAAAGATCGGCAAGATAGTCTCCCGAATCGCTTACGCGCATAGCTATAAAGTGCGCCGATTTGGTCAACTGGTCAACTACCACCCAAATGGCATCACTACCCCATTGAGTCCTTGGAAGGCCCACAACAAAATCCATCATGACATGTTCCCACTTTCATTCGGCTATAGGTAAGAGTTGCAACAAACCATTAGCCTGTGATGCTCGGCCTTTACTTGCTGACAAGTAAGACATTTTGATACAAACACAGTTACATCCTTCTTCATACCTCTCCACCAAAATTGACGACTAAGGTCGTGATACATCTTTTTGCCTCCTGAATGCACCGTAAGTCATGAATGGTGAAACTCGCGGAGTACTTCCTCTCGGCAATACTCCGGCACAAACAAATGGTCACAATATCTCACATTTCAGTCGGGATATACGGTCAAGCCTCTTTCTACCTTTCCATTGGAAATCTTCTCTCGGAATGATTCCACCTCCAAGTCACCTTTTTGCACTTCTAACAGTTGGCTCACAAGTGTAGGTTGTGCAACCATTGAAAATAAGGCTGTATACTCAACAGATTCGCTCAGACGCAAGTCAAACTCACCAAGAGTATCCAACATCTCCCATTCTCAGATGGCGACACAAGCCACACTGCTAATAGATTTCCTACTAAAGGCATCGGCCACTACATTGGCCTTTCCAGGATGATCATGGAACTCAAAGTCATAGTCTTCTATAAACTCCATCCATCTTCTCTGCCACAAATTCAAGTCTTTCTGAGTAAACAGATACTTCAGACTCTTGTGATCAGAAAATACCTCGAATTTCTTCCTATACAAATACTGCCTCTAAATTTTCAAGGCAAATATCACTGCTGCTAACTCTAGATCACGGATAGGATAATTCCTCTCATGTGTTTTTGTCTTCCCTTTTTGCATTAATACACAACCCAAACCTTCTCGTGAGGCATTACAATATACCGAATAGCCCAAACCCCTCTCTAGAATAATTAAGAGTGGAGCAGTGGTAAGTCTAACCTTAAGCTCTTGAAATGACTTCTCACAAGTGTCATTCCACACAAACTTAACTCCCTTCCTCGTCAGTCTAGTTAACGGTGAAGCTAATCTAGAGAAATCCTTCACAAATCTTCGATAATATCGGCCAACCCCAGGAAACTACGGATCTCAAAAGCATTCTTAGGTTATGCCCAATCCTGCACTGCCTCTATCTTGGATGAATCTAAAGTCACCCCATCCCCAGATACCACATGGCTTAAGAATTTAATCTCTTTTAGCTAGAACTTACACTTCCCAAATTTAGCATACAACTTATAGGTTCTAAGCAACTTAAGCACTACTCGTAAGTGTCCCTTGTGTTCCTCCTCGAAGGGAGGATAAATCAAGATGTTGTCTATATAAATGACCACAACGCGGTCTAGAAACTCATGGAAGATTAGATTCATCAAATTCATAAATACTGCTGGAGCATTAGTTAGCCCAAAAAACATCACTAGGAACTCATAATGACCATACCGCGTACAGAATGTCGTCTTCGGGATATCCTCTTCCCTTACCCTCAGCTGATAATAACCCGATCTCAGGTCTATTTTAGAGAAACAACAAGACCCCTTAAACTGATCAAACAGATCATCTATATGAGACATTGGGTACTTGTTCTTAATAGTTACCCTATTTAATTTTCGGTAATCTATACAAACTCGTAACACTCCATCTTTCTTTTTAGCAAAAAGAATCGGTGCTCCCCAAGGTGAAGTACTAGGGCAGATAAAACCCTTATCTAACAATTCTTGGAGTTGAATCTTCAACTCACTCAATTCAGCAGGTGCAAATCTATACGGTGCCATTGTAATTGGTACCGTACCAGGCACTAAATCAATAGAGAACTCGATCTCTTGGTGGGGTGGTAAACTAGTAAGATCCTCATGAAAAACATCTGGGTATTTACAAACCACTCTTGGCAACTCAACCCGATCTTCATCACACTCATTACTCAAAAAGCTAGCAAGGAGACAACTAAGTTCACTTCGTCCACGCGGATCGTACACCGGTGATAAGAACTTGTCCATTCAGTCCTCCAAGAAATAAAAGCAATCACCATTCAAGGTACATACAGTAACCTTTTAACGGTAAAAATCTATAACAGCCCGGTATGACAATAACTAGTCCATACCCAAAATAACATCAAAATTAGTCATATTGAGCAATACGAATGCAAAAGGTAATTGACGACCAGGAACCTCGACGTCACAACCCCAACATCCCTATTTCAAGATATCTTCACCATCAATAGATGACTCTACACAAATAGGAAATGCTAATTGTGCTAACTCCAACCCCAAAACCGATGCAAATGCAGACAAGATAAATGAATGGGATGCACCTGTATCGATCAATACATTAGCAACTGAATTGCAAAATAAGAAGGTACCTCTCATTGCCAAAGGCGCTGGTACAAGATCTGGTGCGGTAACAGCATACACACGCCTTGTAGGTGTTTGTTCAACCTGCTCACCTCTTAGAGCATATGGCTGATGTACTAATTGAGCCGAAGAGGCTCTTTGATTGGCCTTCGAGGCCTATGCTGACTGTGCAGGCTGATGACTCTGCGTTTGACTTAAACCAGACGCACCAGATGTGCCACCTAATTGTGGGCAAAATCTCTTCAGATGGCGTACTTGCCCACACTGATAACAAGTGGGCGACTGCCCTCTCTATTGACTCTGACCCTAAGAACGAGCCAAAAACGATGCAGACCATTGCCTTCTTCTCTTCTGCGGACAAGCTGGAGACTTGTGTCCCAATTGACCACTTTTTTAACAAGTAAAATATCCCTGACCACCCCTCCCGGAACCCGAACTCGGTACTAGGAAGGTAGACCTCGACTGAGCTCCCTAGCACGACTAAGGGTTAGAACCCCTCTACCTCTTACTGTTCTCCTGACTATCTTGACTCCTCCTAGAGTCCCTCATCCTCTGCCTGCATAATGGTCTCAAGATGGGCCGTTGCCTTCACAAGGCACCCATAGTCTCTAATCGTGGATCCGGCCACCCTAAATATGAGCTCAGTCCTCAGCCTCTTCTCAAACTCCAAACAATGATGCTCCTCAGTCGCCACCAACTCAGGTGCAAACCTAGAGAGGCTAGCAAATGTAGCTTCAAACTCAGCCACTGGTGTATTCAACTACACCAGCTTGGAAAACTAGTCCCTCAACTTCTCCCTAATAGTGGAGGCAAAAACTTGTCCTGGAAAGCGTCAACAAAAGTCTTCGAAGTCCTTCAAATGCATCCCCGTGCATACTTCCACCATTGACCCGCGTCTCCTTTTAACTGAAAGGATGCCAAGGTCACTCTCAACCCCCCGTCTTCGATGCTGAGTATCTCAAAAGTCTTCACCATCTACTCTAACCATTCATCCGCTTTTAGTGGTTTCTTAAGATCGCCTAAAAACTCATTCGGATTCGATCGGAAAAACTCCATCTTCAGAACAGATGGCCTTGCCTCAGCAACCTAGGCCTAGACTTGATTCTCAGCTCTGAGAATGTCCATAAATTATCGTAAAGCTCTAGCCATTTTGCGGGCTAAGGCACCCATGGCCTGTTAACCTACTGGCTCGGCCACGTTGGCTTGACCAACCCCTTCTTCTTGTGCCAAAATTTCATCCAGTATATAGATATCTCGTGCCTTCTAGGCCTACCACACTTACCACCACGACCACATCCTGACATCCTAATAAAGGTAACAAAAAGATTAGCACATTCATAAATGTGCCGAAGCTAACTCACTCACATCCTAGTGCGATAGACAACAGTAAATCACTCCGTATAAGCACGTAATCATATAAACACATACGAATTTCCTTCCTAGATAATGACCATCCCGCGGTGTTACTAGAGTTCCAATTAGAAACAACAGTGATCAAGTGCTCTTCTAATAGAACTTCTAGAAACTGCTAGACCCAATCAACATCTTAGGAACTAAATTCCATACTCATATAATCATGTAAGCATGTTATCATACAACATTACTAGCATTCAAACATCTCTGTAAGGCAAGACAAATCTATTGTGGTATTATCCACTTCTCACGTATCCAAAGTATTCAAATTCGGTACGTTCTGATACCAAGTTGTAACGCCCCCAAAATATAACCATAAGTTCAACCCAAATATATATGAATAACGGCATGAATCAGAGTGTACAGTTCCTTCATTTCATAAAATTAATAGTACAAAAGAGTTTAATATAAATAAATGCCCTTATAGTTTACACCTTTCCAAGTCTTGACTTGGTTATAACAAAAGTGAAACTAGCCCATACAATTAAAGCCGTAGGCTATACAAAAAGTGAAACAAAACAAAGAAGCTCTTGCTTCTCGAGAGTCCCTTCAATGCTATTGCCTTGGTAGAGGCATGTCACCACCTGCAACTGATTTTTCCCAAATAGGGTGAGTCACAGCTCAGTAGGAATAATTTAACACAATATATGAGATTTAACAAAGATATAAGTGTAATGTGCATATACAATAACAGGGATAAAATATTCACATTTTATAGAGTCATAGAATACCAAGTTCATATTTCATTTCATTCCCCTTCAATTCATTTCAATACATGAGCCAATTTCACCATTTTTCAATAGCCCAAATGAGATTACAACTCAATAGTTCTACAATCACACCATTAACACATAAACACTTTAATCTGCCATTTTACGAAAATTTTGTTTGCGGGATCAGCACCCATGTATAAATTTCGAGAGTTTTACCCAAGACACTCTGGCCAACTTAATTATAATGGAGTCCATCCCCTTTCTCCTCCTAAATAATGGAGTGCATCCCCTTTCTTCTCCCAAACAATCATACATATATAATGTATTTAAACACATAATTGTACATGGAGTACATCCCCTTTCTCCTCTCAAATAATCATATATTTACAATGTATTTACAACATGTTCATATTCAGTGATAACCAACCATGGATTAGTTTTAATTCACCTAATCCTCATGCAATTTCTATAACAATTATAGCTATCCTCCACCGATAGCTCAATACAGTTATTTCTAAACAGATATACAATCTCAAGACAGATTTATTTAAAATTTCCAAAGATGAGATGTATCATCTACTCAATTCCACCATGTATGTCAATACTCGTCCAATTTCATGTTTATAACACCAATTTCATTTATTTATACAAAATAAATATCATAATCATTTTAGGGCAAACTTCCTCTCTTCCTAAGTCTCAACCAAGTACTAAAATCAACAATTTTGACATCATACAACATCATTTTCAAATCTCACAATTATTTACCTCTCATTTACCAAAACCCCTTTTTTTCATTTTACACCAAAACCCTAGGTTTGTTCAAATTTTCTCCAAATCTCACCATTATTACACAATAAAAAATAACTAAGTTAAAAGCCATATTAGAGTGTAGAGAATCCCTACCTCAAGAAAAAAAGACCAAGCAATGCAAAGTAGAACCCTGAACAACGTCGAGACCACGTTCCAATCGGATCAAAATGAAGCTCTTGGAATGCTCTAACTTTTTCTCAAAGACACTAGGGTAGAGAACCCAAAGGATCTAGGCCAAAATGTAGAGAGAGAGAGAGAGAGAGAGAGAGAGAGAGAGAAAGAGAGAGAGTGAGTCAATATCTAGTTTTTTTTGGAAAGTTTTAGAGAGAGAGAAGAATGAAAAATTGATATAAAATATCATTTTCACGATTTGATTTACGCACAATCCGTTCGAGCAAAAGAGTTGACGCTCGAACGTCAGACACAAAAAGAGTTATTTCGCTCGTGCGCAATAAAGACTGCTCGAGCACCAAGACACAACGAACGCTCACCGCTTAAGCGTAAGAATTCACCGCTCTAGCATAGAAAACACACATCCAGAAGTTTTGCAGACAACAAACCAACGCTCGAGCATAGGAAACACCGCTTGAGCGTAAAAATCACTCTACCAATAGTTTTGTAGACCTGCAAAGTACTGAGAGTTTGTAAAGTCCGCTTGAGTGCAAGAAACGCCGCTTGAGTGAAGCAGTAACAATTGCAAAGCTCGCTCGAGCGCAGAAGCAAAAATCTGGATAACAAAGATTTGGAAAAACAAGCAACCAACCTGTTCCATATGCACAACTGCAATCCAATAACCAAAATAAAAGGGAGACAAGGGAAACAAGATATGAATCACCATTCAAAACCATACAAACCCAAGTCCAGAATACAACAAGTGACTGGTCAAAACCGGAATCGCTTTAATATCAAATAATCTATTTTAATTCTAGTTTAGCAACCTTCACTTTTAGTCAAAAAGTTACTATAAGTTATCATATTACTCTCTTTATTTTTTCTACATATTCTTTTATAAAAAGTTAAAAAATTATTAAAATATCTAATTTCTAAACTAGCTTTATTGAAACACCACCTTATCTACATGATGATTGTCACCGATTTTTATTGAAAGAATGATTTGAAAGGTTGATTTGGACCATTTTCTGTACTTAACAATGATTGAGACTCCATTTTTTTGGAAACCTCCACAATTCCATTTGAATCTCAACCATTGATAGTGTAGGCCTCATACATACATGAGTGGGTCCCACATATACATCAATGGTTGAAATTCAAAATGGATTGTGGGGGTCTCCAAAAAAAAGGAGTTCCAAGGATTTTTCTTTTTGAACTGATGAATTGGTCAACTGCTTTGATACAAATTTTTAAAATTTTTTAAAAATTTAGGTACCACTTAATAGGAATGTTTAACCATTTGAAGATACTATGGTATTTTAGGAAAATGATTAAAAGTTAATTTTTTAATTTTTTTTTTATAAAAATGTGTAAAAAATATATGAGAGATAATATGACTAAAATAGGTTAAAAGTTAGAAAATGACTTTTAACAATCTCTCCAAAATGGCCCTATGAATGAAACAAGAGATGGTTATTTTAATTTTGGAAAAAACTTCCCCTGAATTGTCCTCTAAGATTTCATAATTAAATATTTGTATAACTCATTTTTCTTCCCCCATTTTTAGTGTATTTTGAATAGAAAATTATCATACAAACTAACAAATCTTATAAACATAGTAATAAAATTTTAAAATTTGAAACATGATTCAAATTTTTTTTTGTTAGAGGGGAAAACAAGATGCACTTTAATAATATATAGCATTAATTGCATATTACACGCATTGTTAATTTAGACAGATTTTATTACTCTTCATCTGTATTCCAGAACATAGAGGGTTAACTGTATATCTTTAGGGAATGACTTCTCTTCAGTCTAACAATGGAGTGAAGAGGTGTTGTTGGTGAAGAGAAAGAGAGAAGCAACTGAAAAGATGTTATTTCATAAAATTAAATCTCATTACATTTACAATAGTAGATCTTTTGTTATATAGGTACACATCATAACTGTCTTAACAAACTAACAAATAAGAGTTAAGAGGATTTTCTAACATACACTAACCTTTAACTAACATGCACCAGATACTCTTAACCTACACACACACTGTAAAGGTATGGTGCAACTGTTGCTATTGCTTAGACATAGACGTAGCAGACTTAGACCTCTCTTCATTGTCACTGCTGAGAAGCATGGCATTAACACTTGAGCAGCTGGCACTTGAGCTAGCATTTGAGCTTGGGCTACACCTGTTATCATCCCCTTTCAAGCTGAAAGTGAGAAGATCAACTAGAAGCTTGGATTTGAGAAAAAGAAAGCAGCTAACATGGAGAGCTTTAGTGAACACATCAGCAATCTGATCTGAAGAAGCAACATGTCGAATGAGAAGTTGTTTGGCAGACACATTTTCTCTAACAAAATGATAATCTATTTCGATATGTTTAGTCCTGGCATGAAAAATAGGATTAGAGGCCAAGGATAAGGTAGACAGATTATCACACCAAAGGACAAGAACAGAGGAAGTAAGATGTATATAATGCAGCAACATTTGAAGCCAAGACACCTCAGCTGCAGCTTGAGCCATGGACCTGTATTCAGCTTTAGTAGAAGACCTAGCCACAGTAGACTGCTTCTTTGTAGTTCAAGAAACCAGATTGGAACCCAGATAAAGACAGAAACCAGAAGTAGACCTTCTATCACAAGGATTACCAGCCCAGTCAGCATCAGAAAAAGCATGAATATCAAATGAACTAGGAGAAAAATGTAAACCATGATGCAAGGTCCCCTAAACAAATCTGAGTAGACGTTTAACCTTAGCAAAATCATCTTGAGAAAGTGATTGCATTCGTTGACAGACTTGATTCACAGCAAAGGCCAAATTTGGACGAGTGATGATCAAATATTGTAAACCACCAACAAGGCTTCTGTAGAAAGAAGGATTGGAAAAAGCTGGAAAAGAGACTGAAGACAGAGAAGATGAAAAAAAAAGGACTAAGAGGTGAAGGGGCATGCTTATAATCAAATATGCCAGCCTGTTGAAGCAATTTAGAAGCATAGTGAGACTAAGATAAGAAAGAACCAGAAGAAGAAGCAGTAACAGAAATACCCAAAAAAAAAGAAAGAAAGAGAACTCAAATCTTTGAGAGAAAAAACAAAATGAAGTTAAGAGATAAAGGACTGAACATGAGAAGAAGAATTACCAGTGACAAGAATGTCATCAACATAGACCAAGAGATAAGTAAGAGTGGTAGTAGTGATTGAACAAATAAGGAATTATCACAATGACTAGTAACAAAACCAAGTTTAAGCAGAAAAGATGAAAAAGTGGAAAACCAAGCTCTGGGAGCTTGTTTAAGACCATAAAGAGCTTTGTTCAATCTACACACATAAGTAGGGAATTGAGAATTCTCAAAACCAGGTGGTTGAGCCATAAAGAGCTCTTTTTCAAACTTACCATAAAGAAAGGCATTAGATACATCCAACTGTTTAATAGACCAATTGAAATGAAGAGCAACACAAAGGAAGACTCTGATGGTTGGTTGCTTGGCTACGGGGCTAAAGGTATCTAAGAAATCAACACCAGCTTCTTGAAGATAACCTTTGGCAACAAGTCGAGATTTATACCTAGCAATAGAGCCATCTGAATTCTTTTTGATTCTAAAGACCCATTTACATCCAACTACATTTTGATTTGCAGAAGAAGGAACAAGAGACCAAATCTTTTGAGTTTGAAGGGCCTGAAATTCATCAAGCATAGATTGATGCTAATGAGGACACTGCAAAGCATCTTTGTAGTTTCGAGGCTCAGTATCAAGAAGAGTAGCAACCAAACCAAATTGAGAAGAACATGCTGTCTTACTTTGAGTGAGCATAGGATGAGAATTGAGAAAGTGAGAAGAAAAACGAGGAATAATAGGAATAGTAAGATTAATACCAGGTGGAGAAGAAGATAAAGGTGAAGAGATAAAACCAGGATTATTTGAGACAAGAGGAGAAACAGAAGATAAAGAATTAGAAATAGGAACTAAAGAAGAACCAGAAATATTTGTTGGATGAGAAGATGAGAAGGAATTAGGAGTAGAAACTGAAATAGAAGAAGATTGAATAGGAACCTGAGACGGAGACAAAGAAGGAGTAGTACCCCAAAAGAATGTCTTAATAGTAGATTTGGAAGAAAGAAGAGGAGATGAAGAAGAATCAGTGCAAGCAAAAGGAAAAGAACATTCATCAAACACAACATGCCTAGAGATGTAGATTCTACCAGAAAGAGGATCCAAACATCTATATCCCTTGTAGCTTGGATGGTAACCAATAAAGACACAAGCCTTGTAGCTTGGATGGTAACCAATAAAGACACAAGCCTTGGATCTTGGTTGTAGTTTGTGAGAAGTATAAGGCCGAAACCATGGATAACATCTGCAGCCAAAGACTTTAAGAAAACCATAGTCTGGAATCATCTGAAACAACACCTCATAGGGACTGAGATTGCCTAATGTAGGAGAAGACATTCTATTGATTAGATACACAGCAGTAGCAAGGGCCTCAAACCAGAATTTCAGAGGCACAGATGATTGATCAAGTAGTGTGATGGTTGTCTCAATGATATGTCTGTGCTTTCTCTCAGCAACTCCATTTTGAGATGGAGTATGAGGGCAACTAAGCTGATGAACAATGTAGAAGTTTTAAGAAGAGTCTCAAATTTACCACTAGTATATTCTCCTCCCCCATCAGTTCTTAAAATTTTAAGAAAGGTTGAAAACTGATTTTTAGCATAGGATTTAAATTCTAAGAACTTAGAATATACTTCACTTTTATAAGACAGAGGATAAAGCTAGGTAAAATGACTAAAATCATCAATAAAAACAACATAGTAAGTAAAAGAAGAATGCATTTGAGTAAAGGGGCCTCAAACATCTGAGTGAATCTGAGTGAAAGGAGCATGAGTTTTATTAGTTGAAAGGACAAAAGGGAGTCTATGACTCTTAGACACATAGCAAGAATGACAAAAAATATTACAATCTTGATGACTAAAAGACAAGCCACTTTTATTTGCAATAGTATGAAACATAGCGGAAGAAGGATGCCCTAGTCTCTTATGCCAAATAGTAGCAAGAGAACTAGTACCAGAAAAAGCTTTAGGGGAAAATGAAGAAGAAGGAAACTGGTAGAGGCTCTTTGATGACGTCTTCTACATAGCACCTTATTGGTGAGCTTGTCCTGAATCACAAAGGACTCATTGTCAAAAGTAATACTACAATTATTATCAGAAGTAAGCTGATGAACTGATAGCAAATTGGATATATTTGTGGAACATGAAGAAGATTGTTAAGTAGAAATTGCAAAGAAGGAGAGGACAATATACTAGTGCCAGAGTTATGAATTGGAAGAGTATTTCCATTACCAATCATTACTTGATCATGTCCTTGGTAAGGTTGATAAAGATAAGGATTGTTCAGATCATTTGTGAGGTAAGAAGTAGCAGCAGAATCAACATACCATGGAGCTGAAGTGGACTGCATAGTGGTGGACATAGCAGGAAAATGAGTATGTGCAGAAAAGGCTCTAGGAGTAAAAGAAGCCATTTGTGAAGGTCCCATGGTATATGAGGAAAACACAGGTTGAAAGGAAGTATTTAGTCGATGTCTACACTCCAAAGCAGAGTGATTTCCTTTTCCACAAATTTGACAAATCAAGCCATAACTCTAAGTCTTCCTTCTCTTCTGCCTCTTTGATTATTGTATCTACCACCACCTCTATACTGGCCTTGAGATCGAGTACCTCCTTTATTTTGAAAAGAGAAATTATGAGAGAAAGATTGACCAAAATACTGCTGATTATGATGAGATAGAACAGATAATGCAGCTAAAGTATTGTTTGTGATTGGATGAGAATTAATAGTAGTAGAAAAAGCCACAGTGAGATCAGAAGTACCATGCTTGTGACTATTTTCAACATGTATAGCTTCAGAACACAAGAGAGAATAGAGTTCATTCATTGTAAGCACCTCTGATTTGGCTCGAATGGTGGTTTTGAAAGCATTGTATTCCTCAGGTAAGCCATTGAGTACCAGAAGAATGAGATCTTCATCACAGACTGAAGAAAATGCCAAAGCAAGTTGTTCAACAAGATCTTTGATCTCTTGAAGATAGGTTTCCATAGATTTGGATTTCTTTGAAGTAGTGCTCAAATGATTCTTGATCTGATGAATATGAGAGCGAGAAAGTGATGTGAATCGTTTCTTAAGAGCAGACCAAACATCACAGCAATTCTTCAGATGAAGAATGGAAGAAAAAATAGAAAAAGTAAGAGTTGCAATTATGCAATTGAGAAGACAAGAATCAGTCAATTTCCATTGCAGAAACTCAGGATTGAAAATTGTATTACTATCAGAATCAAGAGTTGTAGCAGATGGACATACAATAGATCCATCAAGAAAACCAAACAACTCTGTAGCTTCAAAGAAATTTTGGATTTGACTTCTCCAAATTGAATAGTTTGAAGCTTCGAGTTTAACTGTAATCAAAGAGTTAAGATTGGAAACAAGAAGAAGAACATTGGTAGGCAATGGTTGCTTCTCAGTTTGAATCACCATTGTTGCTCGTGAGAGCTCTACAACTCTGATACCATGAAGAGAAAGAGAAAAGCAGCTGAAAAGATATTATTTCATAAAACTAAATCTCATTACATTTACAACAGCAAATCTTTTGTTATATAGGCACACATCATAACCGTCTTAACAAACTAACAAATAGGAGTTAAGAGGATTTTCTAACATACACTCAACTTTAACTAACATGCACCAGACACTCTTAACCTACACACACTGTAGAGGTATGGTGCAACTGCTGTTGCTACTTAGACTTAGACGTAGTAGACTTAGACCTGTCTTCATTGTCATTGCTGAGAAGCATGGCATTAACACTTGAGCAGCTGGCACTTGAGTTGGCACTTGAGCAGCTGGCACTTGAGTTGGCACTTGAGCTTGGGCTACACCTGTCATCAGTTGGAGTCCATGAAACTTATCATAGGTCACAATAATCCAAATAGTTAATTTTGTAGATTTGTGTATATCATAACAAAAAAATTCAAACTAATCCGATTTTTATAGTTATATAATTATGTCATACTTATTTTTTTTTTTAAAAAATGAATACTTTATTTATTGTTCATTTTGTTCATTTTTTAAAAGAATAATATAATAAAATCATGAAGATATGAATATTAGATCCATATTCCACGAGTCCAACATTACCTCTTCAATCCAATCTCTCTAGTCCACTAATCACTATTTTTAAACGATAGGAAGCTAACATGTTTTAGGCACTGTTTGGGAAGCCAAAAAGTCAGGCTTTTTGGCTATTTTAGCCACAAAAGACAAAATAGGCTTTTTTAGCCACAAAAAACAAAACATCATATCCAACCCATAATCATTACACTCATCTCTCACAAAAAAAGTCAAAAAAGCCAAAAAGCCAAAAAGTCCTTCCCAAACCAAACTTTTAAGCCCAGGCTAAAATAGCCAAAAAAGTCAAAAAGCCAACCCACTTCCCAAACGGAGGCTTAGATTAAATCACATAGAGAAAAAATGTAATTAAACTTAATTAATAATAAAAAAAACACTCCAAACAATCAAACAAACAACAAATAGTGTTCACAAAATGATAAGAATGGCATGA
The DNA here is from genome assembly GCA_022316695.1 of Camellia oleifera. Taxonomy (NCBI): domain Eukaryota; kingdom Viridiplantae; phylum Streptophyta; class Magnoliopsida; order Ericales; family Theaceae; genus Camellia; species Camellia oleifera. Next base: position 157,688,150 of record CM039308.1, on the reverse strand, counting down.
GAGAAAGAAGTCTAGCAGCAGTGGCAACAATCACTGCAAAGCTTAATTGCTGACACCACCAATGGTGGCAGCTCAGGTGGGAGAAGTAATTGATTGGTTTTGGGGTATTGCTCCACACTATTTATTGAAAGATAAGTGTCCATTTTCTCTTAAAAGGAGACAGAAAGGTGGTGAGTCCCATTAATTCAACCAATAACAATCAAATTAAAATACCACATCAGCTTGTCCCAGCAATAAGCAATAATTTTCCACTCAGGTGGTGGGGCTCAGCTCAATTTCTTCCACCTCACAACTGCTTCCCTTCACCTATTTGGTGGGGTTGGTAGGGTGACTATATATATATACATAAGTAGGGTCCAAACACTGTCTTAAGCATGTGCCCATCTCATTTACTCTAGCTATGGTTGATAGTGCCATGACATTGCAAGAGCGGTGCTCTTGTGAACACCAGTTCTAGTTGATTCGTATACGTGTGTTGTCAAAACATTGCATCAACATCTAAATGGAAAAATATTAGGTGTGCATTGCACACCATACATAACTCCACACAAAATCGCATAAATTTTCACGAATTTATATAATTGGTTTTATAAAAATAAGCAAGTTCAATATAAATTCACTTAATCATATAAGTTTTCATGAACTTATATAAATTTGTGTTTAATTTATATATTTTTATGTAGGTAAATTTGTGAAAACTTACATAATTTTATGTAAGATTTCATACAGTATACATTGCACACTGAAGCATTTCTCCTATATATATATATTGATAAATTACAATTTTTAGTTTTCAATTTTCACTTTAATCCCTCGCGTTGGTTCTACTATTGCCCTATCATTTGAAATTTAAATAAAAATTAAAAGGAAAACTGTACAATTTTTCTTAATTTTTTTTCTTTTAATGCTCATAAAAAGTGTTTGCATGGCTTCAAATGAGCATCTTTATTTTAAATTTTTAACAATGAGTGACAAGAGTATCACAGTGAAACACATGTTTAAATATGAAATCTTATAATTAAAAGATAAAAGATCAAACTAAAATATAGATAAATTTTTTAGAGTTAAATGTGTAATTTATCTAATTATGGGAGGAGTGGTAAAATCTACAATAACTGCATAATTCTATTTCATAAATCAATTACTAAGGAGACGTAATAATAAAATAGAGCATTTATTAATATATTTAAGAAAACCTTTGCAATCATTTAAGAGTTTACATGGTTTTGGGTTCAATCCCACATTGTGGCTATATATTCATGTGCATGGCATTTTTCTATCGAGTTAGTTAAATAGTTAACTTATTGATTAAAAAAAATTATAAAAAGGTTAATATTAAAAATTTAACTTCTTGTCATATTTCTAATTTTTCTAGTTAATATATTTACTTTTCAACTGACTAAAATATACTTTTTAGAGAGAAATAGTTTTGCTAAATGAACTAAAATTTTATTTATTTACTTATTTAAAAAAAAATGATTTTTTTTTTAATCTAATAAGCTAATTTTTAAGTCACAGCCAAATGAAACCTAAATAATTTAAAAATTGCAACAAAAGACTATTAGTTAACTTTTTTTTTACACATTTTGCTACAATTACTTGTGAAATGTCTCTATACATGGTCTTATTTAATACAATGTATGGAACATATTTGTTTTTAAGAAGAAGAGTAATGATATACAAATAAACTATTTGTATAGAATTTCATAAAGAACTATATACATTTTTATGGTCATTTCATTTCTAATTAAAAAAAAAAAAAACCTTATCATTGTCTTAATAATTTTAAAATTTCTATTAAATATAATTTTGTATGTTTTTTTTTTTTTTTTTTGATAACTCGGCATCTAATCCATTGGAGCGACTAATTTGAGAGGCTAATCCTACCGTTCACTTGTAAGGGTCCCAATTAAAGTCAGGATTTATCCTGTATGGACTGACCTTAGGAAATTGTTTGCACTTAAGAGGTTCGAACTTGAGACCTTGGAAGGAATACACCCCCAAACTCCCAGCCTTGACCACCATGCCAATCCCTTGAAGTTATTCTGTATGTATTTTATGTATAAATTTTGTGTTTATGAATTATTTTCCTTTCAAGAATATTCAAGGAGGAAACCATGCATTTGCTTCATTGGTATCTCTTTTCAACATTGGTGCATTTCCATTTAGAGGTATCAAAAAAAAAAAAAAAAAAGGAAAGATAATTGATGTTGAAAATGATCATAGTCTTCCACCCACTTGACAAATGCTGATTGAACAGTTCACGAATAATCTGTTTTTTGGAGCTTTTTGCATCATAGTTGTTGATCCATCTTCTGATTCTATTATAAACTACAAAATAAATCACATTATGATATTCCTAATAATCTTTGCGTAGAGATTTCCAATTAATTAGTACTATTATTTATGATACGGTCGACAACCTATACTCCAACCGATCTTCGAATAATTAAGAAAAATTTCTAAGAATCTTGTCCTTCTAAAACTCAAAAAGAAAATTATAATCATCGATCCCACTTCTTTGACCATATTACTGCGTCGGGATCGACCGACCTCATCTCAACAAATATCAATTTCTCTAATTTCTCCCTTTTGAGCTCATCCATTGAAAATGCTTATAAAGACATCATACCTAATTATTCTTTTACATTATAATTTATTTTATTCATGATTCTAAACTTATCATAGTCACTAATTAAAGTCATGTGTCAACTTCATGGGTTGGTTTTGTCAAATAAATACATAGAATAAAAAACAATTCATGGGTTGCAAAGCTTTTGAAACCTCTTTGATCATGTGAGTGTGAGCTCATCATACACATTGATGTTACAACAAACAATTGAAATTGTTCCTTCAAACTGTTAGAATTAATTTCAGCTACAATGACAGTTAACAGAAATTGGGTATATTTCGCTTTGTTTTCGTTTCATGTTTTCATTTTACATAAAGTACATAAAAATTGTTTGGTAACCTGAAAATAATTTTCTTTTTAATAAATACTAAAAAAATTGTTTTTAAATTTATAAAAACTATCAAAACGAAAAAAGGTATGAAAACTATACTTTGCTTGATTTTGGAATTTTAAGAAATAATTTTCAAGTTTTTAATTGTTATTTTTTAATTTTTGTAAAAATAAATTAAATATTTTAATTAAAAAATTTTAATTTTTAGATCCACTTAAAAAGTATAAAATTTGTGATTTTTTTAAAATTCACTAAATACAAAATATATACATATATATAAATTACGTTTTCGTAGTTTTTGTATTTATTAAATTTTTTTAGAAATGTTTTACTTTTTAAGTACATTTAGATTAAGTGCATTTAATTTTTTTTTTTGTGACTATAATATGAAAAAAATAATTCACTAAAGACAATAAAAAATGAAAAATAAAAAAATAAAAACTCAAAATTTTAAAAAATGTGTTTACAAACATAAGACCAAATAGAGAGATTAATGTTTCCAAAAACATTTTTAAAGAAATTGAAAACATAACCAAAGTGGTTCTACCACTTGGATTGGGTTTATTTATTTTATTTATGCCTAGAACACCTCCAGACAAGATTCTTAGAATCCATTCTTAAGGGCGGTTGTGATGGCTGAACTTGTGGTAGTGGTTATGTTGGCAAGTCTATTTCTTTGTTTTCAATCATTAAAGTGTAGCATTGTAGGCCTTGTTTGGCTATTAGAGTGAATTAGTGGATGAATGATTTGTTTGGCATCTTTTAATATTTAAATTAGGAACACCGCTTGAGCCCATAAGAAGCCAATTCAGGATTGTATTGGACTTGCAACAAATTTTGTTTTCTTAAGTTGTAATTTATTAAACTAAACAAATATTTAGGGGGTCCCAACCTCCTACAATGCCATTGTCAAGTCAAAAAAGAGGAAAAATTATTGTTTGGTTGTGGAGTTTTTCCCTAAACGTTTTTTAAGAGTAGCAAGATTTTGTTGATCTGGTTGATCCTTGCATTTAGGTGCTAGTGTCACACAATCATAGGGTTTTTGGGTGTGTTGGAATAGTATCCCAATAAATCCTTACTTTTAGGGATTAGTGTCACATAATCATACGAATCTTAAATGTGTTTGAATAATGTCTCCATAACTTTAAGAATGAGAGAATGAGAGAGTGGTTAATTATATAAAATTAAAATCAAGTTTGGAAAGACTAAATAAGTATATTTTTTTAATTTTTTATGAAATATAGGTTGGATTTGAGTTGGGTTTGAAGTGATATGATAGAGAAGTGATGTGACTTAAATAAGATGATGTGACTTAAATAAAATAATAACTTTTTAATTTTTTAATTTTTTCTAAACATCCCAAACTTGACCTAAGATTACAAAGGGATAAAGATGAAAGGGTGATCCCTCACCAACACTTATTTCGGTGAAAATAATTTTTAATATATATAAATATATATATATTTTTACTTTATATTTGATTACAATTTTAAAACTAATATATTGATAGTACTGTTAGTGGCGGCGGGGTTGCAAGGCGGTGGCAGTGCCTACTGCAATAGGATGATAACATTAATAATATTTTAATTTTAAAATAAGCTTGTTTTGTAATACTATAAAAAAAATATTTTCCATTATATGAAACACCAAAAAATACATAAAATATTTATTTTTTATCCAAAGAAAGAAAGTGTAAGAGGCGATGGGTTTCGGCGTTGTTTGTGGTAAGACTCTCATCCCCAAACTTATTTTTTTTTTTTTTAAGATAAGTAAGTCATATTATGACAAATATATATATATATAAAGTTTAATACACATCTTTTGAAGGGATAACAAAAATAACAACACTGGTAGAGAGTCCTAAATTCAGTGGCTCAAATGGTTTAAATTGTCCAAAACTGCGTCGTTTTGGGCACAACACAACACAAAACTACGTCATTTTACTCAATTTGAGCTATTTCAGCCACCTTTTTTAGGACCCCCAAACATTATTCCAAAAATAAACAAAAACAAACTATTCACTCAAAAGAAACAAAGCTAAACCTATAGAAGACAAACACAACATTCACAACAAAAATGATTCAAAATTTCTCTCTAGCAGTCTTTGAGTTATGAAGTTTCGCTTTAAGTTTTCTTCTATTATCTTTTTTTGTAGATTCCCCATTACTGGGGTCGCTTGGAAATAGACTCTCTCAATTTCTTATGCTCTTCATTTGGTACAACAATTGCACTTAATTCTCCATTTCCTAACTCTCTCATATCACACAATTCAAGTACATCAAAGGCATTAGATGTTGAGGGGGCAGAAGACTGCATCTCTCTCTCTCTCTCTCTCTCTCTCTCTCTCTCGTTAAACCTTATCCACTACCTCTCACATTTTTCTTCACCACTTTCCATTTAGTCGGAATTTGTATTTTAATTTCCTTGATTCTCCACTCTTGTTTGAAAGAGGGAGAGTTCAAAGTCTTTGGCTTTTGAGAGCACAAATTAGTGGTATGACCAAAAGTTTTACAAATATCATGACTTTGAGACTTCCATGGAACCTCAACTTGAATCTAATACGGATCGCCATAACTAAAATTTATTTTGAGAGATTCATGAATCTCTTTATTTATTAGTACTTCAATACGTATTTTCGCAAACGTAAGTCTGTTTCTTTTGAAAGTAAGCTCATCCAAATAAAGAAGAGTTCCCATGATGTTAGTAATGTAACCCAAACCCTCTTTAGTCCAAAGCTCCAAACGAACATTATACAACTTCATCTACAACGGAACACTCAAAATTCACACTTCGTTAGTTTTAGTTCAATTTGCCATTTTTTTAACAAAAATCAATTTAGCCCCAACGTAGTACAAGCCATCTTTCAAAATTTTGTCCAAAGCTTCTTTATTTTTTACTTTAAAAATAAAAAAAGAGTCATTATCAATGGAGACAACACCCTCAAGCAAATTTTTCTAAAGTTTCTCTATTCAAATTTTTACATAATAAAAAGAGAATCTTTTATCAATAAAGTAAATTTTCCCAAACCTATTGTCTCCCAAAGAAAAAAATAAAATAAAAATCAATATGATCAGTGGCGGAGCCAAAAAAATAAATTAGAGGGGGTACTTCTTAATTACAACATTGAAAATATTTACAAAAATATTTCACATAAATTTTTACGATTGACTTCAAGAAAGATTAAAAAAAAAAAAAAATCAGTGTGTTTGGTATGAGTTTTTTGAAAATTAAGTTTTTTATTTTTTTATTTTATTTATTTTTGTTTTTAGTGAATATTTTTAAAATTTTAAGCATTTTTTTAAAAACTTTTTTAGATGCATGATGTATCTAAAAAATAATATTTGTGAAAAATATTTTAAAAAATTAATAAATACAAAAAAATACAAAAAATGTATTATTATTTTTTATATTTTTGGTATTTAGTGAATTTTTTAAAGATTTTTTTTCTCAAAAATTATACCTTTTAAGTATATTTATGTTAGGTGTGTCTAAAAATTAAAAAAATCGCTTAAAATATTAAAAAAATTCAATAAAAACAAAAACGTAGAATTTTTTAAAAAGTGTTTTTAGAAAACTCAAATCAAACAAAGTAAATATGTTAATTGTAATTAGTGTATCATGAACAACATTAAAAAAAGTCATGGATATAAAGTTTTAAAATAAATTATATAATGGTAAAGTAATTTTTTATACAAAATATGCGTAAATATTCAATATAATAGTCATACCATGCAATCATTGACATGTGATATTATCAACCAATAATAAAGAAAAACATAGAGGATGAACCCTGCATATTAAATGTAACTAACAATTCAACAAATTCTATATTTTCATTGAAATTAATTATGTTTATTTATCAATAATGATAGAGATCATCATTATATTGAAATTATCATGGATAATAATATCGTAGTCTCTTTATTTTTAATCAAAATAATCATTATTGTTCTTATAATTTAAAAAATATCATTGACATTTCACTCTAAATAATATTTTTATAAATTTTTTTATATAAAATATTTTCTTTATGTTTGTTTAAAAAAAAAAAAAAAAAAAATTCAAAACTCAAGAGGGGCACGTGACCCCTGGGGCTCCTTCCCTCCGCCCCTGAATATGATGGCATCTCCTCTAGTGTCAACAGATGGTGGTGTGAGGTGGCTTGGATACAGAGAGATTAGTTCTTATAATTGGCGGTAGTATAAATCAATAGTCTTTTAATTGTAATTGGCTTGAAAATATTAAAACTTGGGTCACTGAACCAAGTTTTAGAGTTGAATTTATGGCCTGATGTGTTAGAATTTACAGTCAACCAATCCGTTGGTTCAAAGCCACCAAATTACTCAAATCTACCCGCCGATTTTGAGGTTGTGTAGGTTGGCCGCAAGTTATAAGGTTATCAACTCATCGAGTACAAATTTTTTCAAATTTATTTATATGGGCCACTGAGAACAATTTAGTTGAGATTATTTCTCTTAAACAATCCAAATTAACTAGCATACGCTCTTATTGTCAAGGGGAAAAAAATTGAATTCTAATGTGCCTAATCCACAATGGAATTTTCATAAAACCGTTATAATTGTGACAATTCAACCTTTTGACCTTAAAGTGGTGAAATAAAATAAAATAAAAATTTAAAGTGGGTATTTTAATTGCCAAGATTAACTTAGTGGAATTTGTGACCTATAAGGATGTGTTTAGTTGGAAGATTTGATGAGGAAAATTTAAAAAAAAAAATGAGAAATAATGGATTCAAATTCCAAGTTATGTTTGATTAAGTTAGAAAATAGGAAAAAAAAAAAAAAAAAAGAGAAAAGAAGAAGAGACTAAGTGAACTCAAAAGACAAAAAAGTGAGATTGCATTTTCCTCACTTTCTTTTCCATTATGTTTTCCATTATAACCAAACAAAACGCGAGATTGCATTTTCTTTTCCCTTTTCATTTCTTGATCAAATCCTCTAACCAAACGCAGTCTAAGAGTAAAATTATTAACCTTTAGCAATGCTCTATCGGAATTTTGAGGCTGTAAAATTTAGGACTTTTGGAAGTCCATGATTTTCTTTGGTTTTATTAGGCACAAATGGATGTATGTTTTTTTGGGCTTTTAAAGGACTAGAATTTGGGCCTTTTATGACCCATGAAATTTGGATTTTAAGGCCCTGCCTGTTTATGATGGAATTGAGTGAGAAGATAATGTTGAAGGATTGTTAATCCAATCACATGTGCTATGGAGATATGGTCTAAAGAGTTACAATTAAGATTGTTTTTTTTTTGTTTTTTTTTTGTTTCTGTTTTTTAAGAGTTTTGTGTAGCAGAATTTGGACCACGGGAAACATTTGGAACTGCTAAGGCATTGTAGTGGGCTTTGTCTGGGCTGCCCATATATTAAATTTAAATGGGCCCTTATGCTTTTAGTTTGGGATAGTGTAAAGAGTAACAAATTTTTTTTTTTTTTTTAAAGAGTTTTGTGTAGCAGAATTTGGACCGCAAGAAACATTTGGAGCTATTAAGGCATTGTAGTGGGCTTTGTCTGGGCTGCCCATATATTAAATTTCAATGGGCCCTTTTGTTCTAGGTTTGGGAGGCCATATGGGCTGCCATTTTTTTGGAAGGCAAAAAGAATAAGTCATGAAGTTTAGTTCATCTGGGTTTGATGGAGCTTATTATAAGTAACACCAGAAGTTAAAAACACTCATTTTTTAATTTTTAGATAATTATTTTTTTTCCGATTCATTTAAGCTATTTTTTCTTAATAAATGACAAGTAGAAATTATACTAAACAATTTAATACGAACTCTCAAAATAAAATAAGTTATAATAAGTTTAAAAAAAACTGGATCAAACAACCAATATGTGTGATGTATCAATTATTATGGACTATGATATTTCTGGTCTCATGAGACAGAAATTTATGTTGCATCAAGTTATTTATTTATTTATTTTTTTCACTTGTTAAAACCTGCACTAGTCTTGGCTTAAGGGGAAAGTGAAAGGGCTTCAACCCCCACTCCACATGGAGCTCAAACCCTCAACTTTATGGGGATTGAAGAACATCAATTTACTTGAATTTTGCCATTTGAGGCCATTTTTAGTGGAGCAAGGATCCTTTTTTTACCTTCTCTATTTGACTCTATCCTTACAATGATCAAGATTCATTGTAAGAGAATTCAATGGTTCAGATCATTCTAAAAAAAATTACTTTTTAATTTTTAATTTTTTTAATAAAGTAATCTGAGCCGTTAAGTAAAGCGGGAGTCAAGTAAAGAAGGCAATGAGAGAATCCTTACTCATGGATGGGCCATTGGACTGTTCATTTTACTAGCTTAAAGAACAAAAAAGGTAATAGACCACAAGGAATTTTAATTTTTAAAAAAATAACAATTCAGTGAAAATTTTAAAAAATTTAATGATTAAAGTCATAAATTTTTTCATAAGTCTATAATTATTTTGAAAAGGTACTGTTGATTTTGTAATTTTCCCTTAATTTTAAGGCTATTTGAGGCAAATTTTGGAGAGCCATTGGGTTGCCCATTTTTGATGGCATGGAAGGCAAAACCCTTAATCATTATTTTGTAGGGGTCTCATGAAAAATTTGTAGAGGACCTCTTGATGATTACTTGTAAAATAATTTCGTAGAGGGCTTATGAAAAATTGTACATAATCACTTCATAAATATATTAAAAATTATACATAAATAAAAAAATATCAGTATTTAAATGAACTTAAAAGCTAATTTTTTTTTTAAAAGTATTTCTTTTAATGTTTTTTTGTTAGAACATCTCCAATGGTAATAGGCATTTTACCTATCTAAACATTATTATAAAGTATACATTTTATTTTGTCTATCAACTGTTTTATGTTTCTGCTCCAACCATGCTTTTTATTTTAGCTATTCATCCAAATACTATTAATTTTATAAAATGCCACATCAGCAACAAAGATGAAGGGAAATAATTCTAATGATTAGAGCATCTCCAACGCACTAGGCATATAATGCTTGTTAAGTAAAATGCCTAGTATGACTCACTTTTTTCAACTCCAATACACTAGGCATGTGATTAGGCATTTTAGCTCAACTCACATTCACTAGCTACATGTAGTTAGCCTTCAAAGTTAGGCAAAATGTATTTAATCATTAGGATTATTTCCCTCCATCTTTGTTGCTGATGTGGCATTTTATAAAATTAATAGTATTTGGATGAATAGCTAAAATAAAGAGCATGGTTGGAGCAGAAACACAAAACAGTTGATAGACAAAATAAAATGTATACTTTATAGTAATGTTTAGATATGTAAAATGCCTATTACCGTTAGAGATGCTCTTAAATACATTTTGCCTAGCCTTGAAGGCTAGCTACATGTAGCTAGTAAATGTGAGTTGAGCTAAAATGCCTAATCACATGCCTAGTGCGTTGGAGTTGAAAAAAATGAGTCATATTAAACATTTTACCTAACAAGCATTATATGCCTAGTGCGTTGGAGATACTCTTAATTTCTATAATATTTGTCATAATTCTATTGACACCATATTATAGGAAAGACAATAAATCAGTTCTCCTACAACAAATTCCCCTCCCCCTTCCCCTCCCCCCAAAAAAAAAAAAAAAAAAAAAAAAAAAAAAAATGGAAAAGCAACATCAAGTTTGGTAAATAACTGATTCCAAATTCTTTAGTAATTACATATAGTTAGGGATTGGCAAAACCTTGGGCCACGATGGGTTTGTATTACATAATAATAAAATATGTGTCATTTAGTCATTTAAAATCTAATGTTAAAAAAAACTTTCAAATTTCAAACTCGTCACTCAACTTATTTTTTATTTTATCTTTAAGAAATATCAAATTATTTAGACTCAATAACTTATTATTTGAATTTGGAATGTTAACAAAATTTAATGATAAAATAAATATGATTTTTTAATAATTATTTTAATTTAAGCTTAAAATGAAAATATACATTTTTTCCTTTTATTTTTTTAATAATTTTTCTATTTTATTTTATAACTAAAATAATATAAAATTATAACTAATATTCTATAAATGAGCAAGGCGAAAACTTTTTATATTAAATTCAATTTAAATATTGAATGAGTATGAAATTTTAACTTAACTTATTTGTCATGTAATATATAAGTATACTTATTTAGGTTATATTATTTCTTTATTTTTTTTTATATATTTATATAAAAAATTAAAAAATATATTTATTTAAATAATTTTAAATATTTCTGACTCTATAAATATTTATTTTAAAACTCTAAAAATATTGATTGAGGTGGGCGCGTCATCGGCCTTGGCCACCCCCACTCAACAACCCATCTTACCAACTACCATCTACATGCAGTCCAAACAGGGCCTTAGCTGGTAAAAACCATTAGAAAAATATTTGAGAGTTACAATTTTTGTGACTCAAATAACTCAAAATTATCAAAACGATATCATTTTAAGTACAAAATGATATCGTCTTATAACAAAACGATATCATTTTAACAATTTTAAATCATTTAAATTACAAAAATTATAACCCTCAACCATTGCTGAAACCATCAGCTGTAAACCTGAAGGATTGAGGTTCAGGAGTCAACACTCAACAGACAATAGTCCTAAGTAAATTGAGTAAATTGAGTAAATTATTTCTTTATCCTCCAAAATTTCAAAATTTCATAATTTCATACTCATCAATCACTCAATTGATCTGGGTTTTGCGTCAATCAGCAATCTTGTTGATCTTTTCTCTTTTTTACCCCCTCGCCATTTCTTATCTTTTGTTTCCTTTTTCTTGTCTTCTTCTGCGCTACAGTTATATTCCTTTATTTTGGGTCTGTTCTTCCCAGTTCTTGAATCTGTGACTTTTCCAAGAAAATCAACTGTCTATACCGTTTTCCTGATCTGGGTTTTGTTGAGGAGATAGGTTGCTGAAATGGGTGGTTGTTGCAGCAAGGAAAAGGTTTCAGAACCAGGCTTTAATGGTGGAAAACCCTCCACTGAATACAGACAGCCCCATCCACAAACCTACCACCAGCCTCCGCCACAGCCGCCGCCGCAGATCCCCTCACCATTGAAGCCCACACCACCACCACCCACCAGGCATGTTCACAAATCACAGATAGATACAATACTTGATAAGCCATTTGAAGACATTAAAGCACACTACACTTTAGGAAAAGAACTAGGTAGGGGTCAATTTGGGGTAACCTATCGTTGTACTGAGAATTCAACTGGGCATAGCTATGCTTGTAAGTCAATCTTGAAGAGAAAACTTAGAACCAAGAATGACAGAGATGATGTGAAGAGAGAAGTTCAGATAATGCAGCATTTGAGTGGGCAGCCAAACATTGTGGAATTTAGGGGTGCTTATGAGGATAGGCAATCGGTACATGTGGTGATGGAGCTCTGCGCTGGCGGCGAGCTTTTCGATAGGATTATTGCTCAGGGACAGTATTCTGAGAGAGCGGCTGCTGGGATTTGTAGGGCAATTGTGAATGTGGTTCACGTTTGCCATTTTATGGGGGTGATGCATAGGGATCTCAAACCAGAGAACTTCTTGTTGTCAAGCAAGGATGAGGGAGCTATGTTGAAGGCTACTGATTTCGGGCTGTCAGTGTTCATCGAAGAGGGTAAATTTCTTGTTTTTCTTTTGTGTGTGCTGTAATTGTATGAATTTCAGTTTGAGAATTTTCAAGTTTAATGTGTTTATTCTCCAGCTATTAGAATAGTATCCGTTTGATAAAAAAACTGGATAATTCAAGAGACATTTGAATGGTTTGGTTCGTATTTGCAATGTGCATCTTGCATAAGCATACACTATTGAGAGCCCTCAATTATCAAATTTTTAAAGTTTTTTCTGATGCATAATAACATGGAATTTGGTGTCTAACACTGAAATATAATACCACTCAATAATAGCATGCGCACTTAGCTAGGGTTGCTAATGATCTGAGATGTTCATGAACTGCTTGTGTTCAGCTTGTTGACAAGCACGTTTTGTTCATTCATTATGTAAATGATCTGGGCTTGAGATTTACTTTTGAGCTCAGTGTCTTTGGGGCTTGCTTATTTAGGCCTCGTTTGGCAAGTGATGATTTTAGCAAAAAAGTCAAAAAATCATTAAAAAAAATAAAAAAAACCAACAACTTATATCAAAAAGTCAAATATTCCATTTTCTCTCTATTTTTTGCACATCTTTTCGTAAAAAATCAAAAAGTCATCATAAACATATTATTTTTTTAATATCATATTTTAGTTAAAAAGTCAAAAAATTACTAAAAAAGCCTATTCCCAAACGAGGCCTTAGTATCTCTTTGACTTTTTACGAAAAGATGTACAGAAAAATACAGAATTGATGTGACAAATTGCTAATAAATGAGTTAAGCTTGAACACAACACAGCTTAGTTTGTCATGTTCGTGGACCTAAAATATAAAAAACACAATACATAGAGCATTAGGTTGAATCGTATTAGATCTATGCATCAATTTTTTTCTTATTTTGATATTTTGCCCGTCTTTCTTTCGTTATATGAGCTTTTCCTGATATGGGTTTTTTACTTTCATATTTGGGTTATTGTTCTCACAATGGATTGAGTGTAAACTTGCTTTAAACTATGCCAACTAAGTTTGAACACACACAAATTTATGAATTCTGTTTTTAGAGCTGTAAGCCTGTCTTAAAAAATGGTTGTAACTAAGACAACCAGCAAAGCTCTGTATTGTGCTTTTCTTGATTAATATGAACTGGACTTTAATTGGAGCACCCGACCATCTTTGCCATTTGGTTGGTATATTGTGAAGCTGAGGTTTACAGCATGACCATATGAATAACGTTTTCAACTTTCTTCCTTTCAAATCCAAAGTTCTCCACTTGGAAGCATACCATCAAATTGTTCGTTCCCATGGAGAATGACTTTTTAATTTATTTCACAGAGAAAGCCGGCCGCCTTTTTCATGTGTACCTTTGTTGTTTAAAGCAGTGAGGAGCACTCAGTTTCTTCACTTACTATGAACTTCTAATGAGGATTTGTATATAAGGACATGTCATATATGTACAGTGCCTACTGGCTTCCACTGGTTGACATTTTCATTTTGTGATATCCTTTTGTCCACTTAACTTTGAGTAATACTGCTTTCTCTAGCATGTAGTCATGTGCAATATCTATATGAAAATTAATGATCATTGACATTTTTTTTTAAAAACTAATGTCAGGAAAGGTGTACAAAGGCATAGTGGGTAGTGCTTACTATGTCGCTCCTGAAGTCTTGCGGCGTAGTTATGGAAAGGAAATAGATGTTTGGAGTGCAGGAGTTATTTTGTATATTCTACTCAGTGGTGTACCCCCATTTTGGGCTGGTAAAGATGACGATAACTGTTTGCTATTATCGTGTATTTTCTTGTTATTGGCAATTTTTTATTTTTTATTTTCTTTCATGACTTGGGATAAAATATGGACTAAGATATTTATTTCTCTGGATTTGTGTTGCAGAAACTGAGAAGGGTATATTTGATGCGATTCTGCAAGGGGAACTTGACTTTGTAAGCCCACCTTGGCCATCTATATCAAACAGTGCCAAAGACCTTGTGCGGAAGATGCTGACACAGGACCCCAGAAAGAGGATTACTGCTGCAAAAGTTCTTGGTATGGTACTCCTTAATATGATATATATATATATTTTTTTTCCTGCACGGTTTAAGGCTCTAGAATTAAATTAGAGGTCCAAGTTCAACTCTTACTCTGGGCTAGCCTTAGGCTGTAAACAAGCCAAGTCGAGCAATAGATTGTTCAAGCTTGGTTTGAAAACATAACAAGCTTCAAAACATCTTTGGCTTAGGTGGTTAAATAAATAAATAAAAAAAAAAAGAAAGAAGTTTTGTTAATGTCTTAGTATTTTGTATTGGAAGCAAAATTCTATATTTTTATTTCTCAAAATAGTTTGTGTCTTAGTATTTTGACTGTCATCTGCTTCTTATTAAAAAAAAATAAAATAATGCTCAATTAGTACACATTAATGTGTGTTTGGGAGGAGAAAAATTGGATGCACACCTAACTTTTGGCATAGTGCAAAAAGTGGTTGCCCCATGTCCTTGATGATGTATTTTTGGTTAGTTTGACAATGTATTTTGTGCTGATGAAATGATTCAACAGAGGGAGAGCTAAGTGCCAATTGGTTGAGTATTTCATCACATGGCTCATAGTGCTTTTGAATTCGACAACTCACCAAATTCTGAAATTTGAAATCTTGGAGAGCTCATGATGAAAAAATGCAGTATTATAGTATTCTTGTAATATCATTTGGATATCAACAATGAATAAATTAATTGACATAGCTTCACTTGTTCATGGGTTGGTTTCCAATACTAAGTTCATAGGTTGGTTTCCAATACTAAGTTTGCTATAAATGTTCTAAATGTTTGCGTATGACTAACATTTAAGGTATACTTCATTGTTGTTGATTAAGTGCACCCATGGATTCGGGAAGATGGAGATGCATCTGACAAGCCAATAGACAGTGCGGTGCTCTCTAGAATGAAGCAATTCAGGGCAATGAATAAGATGAAACAACTTGCGTTGAAGGTTCGCAGTCATATTTTCTGCTCATTCTAAAATAAGTAAATGTAAAACGGCAGGTTTGGAAAATTGTGATATAGCCCTTGGTAGCAGGAAACTCCTGCTTGGATGACGTTTCCTACTCAGAAACGCAATTTTGCACTCTTAGGGCTGGTTTGGGGTACCCTATTTCAGCCAAAAAGTCAAAAAGTTACTCCAAAATCCAAAAAGATATCACTATTCATCAAAAAAAAAAAAAAAAAAAAATATTTTTTTTCTGCCCAAAGGACAGACCGAATTGACCAAAGCCGGCTGCTGTGTAGCGGCAGTGCCTATATACGGAAATGATTGGGTGTGATTGGCACACACACCGCGTTTGGCCTGTGAGAGCTATCACGGGTCCCGTTTTGATAATCTGAACCGTTAAATATGTAGAACTCATTGAGTACTATATGTCTGCAAAAAATCACATTGATCGGATATCGATAACTATATGATCAGATCAATTATGTACGACAAATGGATGGTGTTATAATTAATGATTGAAAAATAAATATATCTGATCAGATAGCTATCGATATCCGATTAACGTGATTTTTTACAAGTACATAGTGTTCGACGAGTTATACACATTGAACGGTTCAGATTATTAAAATGGGACCCGTGATGACCTCCACGGACCAAACAAAACCGTGCAATGCTTTGTAAAAAAAATAGCCAATAATTTCCAACTCCTCCTCACAGCTGCCGAATTGTACTGCTGGGGCCCACCTGTCACTATTCATCTCTTACACACTCTTTTTATACAATTTTTTAATACACATTTTTCCAAAAAAATCCAAAAAGTTAACCCAAACCTCCATATTTTTTTCTCAACTTTTTTAGTCCAAAAAGACAAAAAGTGCACTTTTTTAATACACCCCAAACCAGCCCTTAATTAAGAAACCTGTTAGAAACTCGCTTCTAATTGAGATAAAACCTCTCAAATATACAAATCTAAAAGTAAAAAAAAAAAAAAGCAACTCGAACTTATTTATTTATATATATTTATTTGGAGAGATTACACTGACTTCCCATGAGGTTTAGAAAACATACATCAAGCCCCACAATTTTTGGCACTATTACATTGGTTTCTCATAAGTTTTAATTCACATAATACTTTGTCCCCTTTTCATCAACAATTTGTTAGTCCTATGGATGGAAAAATGATTTTATTATTTGCTTGTAAATTAAAATGTATATTTTTTTATAATTATCCTCGTATTTTCATGCCATTTGTATTAGTTCTAGATGCTTTAGTCTTGCTAAAAGGAAGGTCGGTGTAATTATGCCAAAATTGTGGGTCATGTTGCATTTTCTCTAAAGCTATAGGGAGGTCCCCTATTTATTTGCACTTAACAAAAACAATTTGTAGTTGACACTAATCTCAAATAATAATTCATATTTGAACGCATATATGATATATTACAACTAAATAAAAACAAATATTTGTTAGAATATATTTAATATTTAAAGTATATACACGCTCTTAGACACTTCCAATCTTAGAAACTTGAATATGCCCTCACTCCCTTGCCCCACTCCTGCTCTCGGCCCCGTTTCGTGCAACTAATTAAGATGAAGCCCCTTTGAAAGCTTAGATTACACATTGTGTAGTTTATAGAAGTCACCCCTCTCTATCGATCCAACAAAATTACTAAGAATTTTTTAAAAAAATTATTTTAAATTGCATGAAGAAGGTTTTATATTTAATGTTTTGGGTCTTGGTGGCTTTTAAAAATAATTCTAGGTCATTGCGGAAAATCTATCTGAAGAAGACATCAAAGGTCTTAAAGCAATGTTCACAAACATGGACACAGACAACAGTGGCACTATCACCTATGAGGAATTAAAGACAGGATTGGCCCGGCTCGGGTCAAAGTTGTCTGAGGTTGAAGTAAAGCAACTCATGGAAGCTGTAAGTTTTAAATCTACAAGAATTAGACTTATTTCCATCTTAACTATTTTCGTAAATATAACTATATATATTGTCCTACACTGCAGGCTGATGTGGATGGAAACGGGACAATTGACTACATCGAATTTATCACTGCAACAATGCATAGACACAAATTAGAAAGAGATGAGCATCTATTTAAGGCATTTCAATATTTTGACAAGGATAACAGCGGGTGAGTCCATAAATTTTCCATGTTGATAATAATAGTAATATATTGTCTCTGCGTTGTGGAGATGTAATCGTATTGCCTGCTCTCTATATAGTTTTCAACTCATGAATTCTATGAGAATAATTGTTGGTTTGATCATGAAATGTCATGACAGCTTTATTACAAGAGATGAATTGGAAAGTGCTATGAAGGAGTATGGAATGGGCGATGATGACACCATAAGGGAAATAATATCAGAGGTTGATACGGACAATGTAAGTTGTTTCAAGCCTAGACATTTCAAACCCTCTTGCAGGATCATATGTTTTTATTGATTCCGTGCTGATTCTTTCGAACTTCATAGGATGGGAGAATCAACTACGAAGAATTTTGCACAATGATGAGAAGCGGAACTCAACAAGGCAACACGCTCTTTTAGTTTCATCGATGATCTTCTCAAGCTATTAAAGAGTTGTCAGGTTAAAAAATGTTTAACCACGAGTCATATCTTGACTTCTTCTGAACCTAGGCAGCAGGCATAAAAGACACGTTTTGGTTTTGATTGCCTGGGGTTGAAGTGCAGTGTTGTGCATATCTAGTTTCTTTATTGACTCTCTTTTTTCAATGTTTTTTTGTGTTTTGTGTTTTGTGTTTTGCTTTTTGTTTTTTGTTTTTTTTGTTTGTGTCCGGTTTCAATCTCGACCTGTTTGTGGATCTTTTTATGAGGGATATGAATGGTCATGCTGTGAGAAA
Source organism: Camellia oleifera (assembly GCA_022316695.1). Lineage (NCBI taxonomy): Eukaryota > Viridiplantae > Streptophyta > Magnoliopsida > Ericales > Theaceae > Camellia > Camellia oleifera. The sequence continues at coordinate 157,669,747 of CM039308.1, read as the reverse complement.
AATAAGTTGAGTTTTGATGTTGATGTATTTTGATGAGTAGTCTTATGGACATGAAAGTAGGACTTGGTAAGAATGTGAACAGTCAAAATCATGTTCTGATTTCTGCCGAGTGAATGTAGATCTGTGTGTTTGAATTTGAAAAAGAGGTATTATTGAGTGTAGAGAAGAGAGTAAAGGAAGAGAAAGGCTTATTAGTTGTTTGGATTCATATTGAGGTGGGACTTATAACTTGATTGTTTTGGTTTTCAAAAACTAATTTTTCACTTCTTATTTTTTGAGTTTTGTTATCTTTAATAAATTATATATATACATTAATCTTCTTTTTAAAAAAAAAAAAAAAATTGACACCTAAAAACTAAAAAGAAAAATATATGTGAAAAAATCTTTAAAAAAAAAAAAAAAAACTAGAGAAAAAAACATAGAAATATGCTAGTTTGTTTGTTTGTTTTGTTTTGTTTTTTTATCATATTTTAGTTATAATTATTATTATTATTTTAATTTTTAGATGTATCTAAATTAAGTAATAGGATCTACTTCTGAAAAATGGGCACGAAGAGTTGTCCAATCAAATATATTTTGTGTGTTTATGTTTGATTTTTGTGCTTAAACTTGTTGGTTATTTTATCATTCTCTATAGATTTTGTATAAATTTTATGTAAGGCTACAAAAACATGACCAAACACATTATCCCTCATACTTCCAATAATGCAATCATATAAGCAAATGTATTGGAATATGAGAATTTTTCAAATTTTTAATACTAAACTTTTAGGAATTTTCTTTCTTATGTGTCACATCTCAAGTTTTTCCTTCCACTTTTCCAAACTTTTAATTATATATCAATCATCTAAATCTCAAAAGTTAAAAGGATTATATATATTTAAATAAAATGATAACTATTTAGATATAAACAACAAATATTTAGATATGGACAACAAAAAAGTAGAGATAAAAATATTAAAAAAATAAATAAAAAGATAACTATTCAAATTTCAACCAATAATATAAAGAGCCAAATAAAAGATTAAAAAATAACTAAATAAAAAATATTACGAGTCAATTAATTTTAAAAATAAAAAATTAACTATTTATATATAAACAATTCAAAAATATTTAAATAAAAAAAGTCAAATAATTTTTAAAATAAAAAGATAATTATTCATATATGAACAACAAAAAAATAGAGAAAAAAATATATTGTAATGTCCCGAAATAAATGTCATAAATCGACTCCCAACAACATATGCATAGTGATATAAACAAAATAGTAATCTTTCATTAATTAGAGTCGATACACAAAAGGTGACACGTGCATTATATACTCATAAATGATTCATCATGAATCTATAACATGTGTTACAAGTAGTTATAAGAAATGAAAGTTCAACAAATATTCATATGCCTTAACGGCTTATATCTTTCCAAGGTTGTACCTGGTTACAACAAAAGTGGATACAAATCCAATACTTATAAAGCTCTTAGCTTGAATCAAAATGATAACATAATAAATAAAAGAAGGTTTCAGTTCCAATTCCTCCCAAGCTATTGTCATGGTGGAGGCATGTCACCAACACCTAAAAATGGTTTTCCCAAATAAAGTGAGCCAAAACCCAGTAGAAATAATCTAACATAAAGTATAATTCTTAACAAACATATAAGTATGATGTGCAGATACAATGCCCATGATAAAATCATTCATATTCTTACAAGATCATAATATGCCAAGTTTCATATTTCAAGCCATTTTATCTTAATTCATTTAATGACAATTCATTTCACTTCAATCTATGAGTCAAGTCCATTGTTATCCAAACAACCCAACAAAAGCTACAACTCAATGGTTCTTTAATCAATACAATTATTACACAAACCCTTCAAATTTGTTATTTTACGAAAATTTCGTCCATGGGATTGGCACCCATGTATACGCATGGTTGTCGGGAGTTTCATACACACAGGCCAACTTAATTCAATGGAGTCTATCCCCTTTCTTCTCCCAACAAAGAGTACATCCCCTTTCTTCTCCCAACATTATACATATACAATGTATTTAAAGCACAGTCATATTCAATGACAACAAATAACAGATTAGTTCTAGTTCACCTAATTCTCATGCAATTTCTGTAACAATTACAGTTATCCTCCATCGATAGCCCAAAACAGATATTTCTAAATAGATATACAATCTCCAAGGCAGATAAGTTATCCAAATTTCCATAGATGAGAGATGATACATATCCAACTCTACCTTTTATATACACATTCATCTAATTTCACATTCCCAACACCAATTTCATTATTTATACAAAATAATTATTTGAAACATTTTAGGACAAAGCTTCATTTTCTTTCAAATCCAATCCATGTGTCAAAATCAACAAATTTAACACAACACATTCTCATGTCTACACCTATAACCATTTTCAATACCTTCATTTGAAAACCTGTCTTTAGATTTTAAACCAAAACCCTAGGTTTGTTTAAAATCTTCCAATCCCAACATTTGTTACACAATCAACAAATAACTAAGTTAAAAGTTATAGGAGAGTGTAGAAAGTCCCTACCTCGAAGTGAGAAGACAAGCAAAGCAATGGAGGAACTCCAAAAACACCGAGACTAAGGTTTATTCGGATCAAAACGTAACCCTTGAGGTGCTCTACCTTTTTTCTAAAAACACTAGGTTAGAGAAACTAATGGACCTAGATCAAAATGTAAAGAGAAGGAGAATTCTAGAGAGAGAACCTCAAGATCTAGGTGTAGCTCGGCTTTTCGCGCTCCCTTTCGGAAGAATGAAATAGCCCATACAGTTCGGGCTCCACTTGTGTGTTGGTTCTGAATTTGATTTCACAAGTGCAATGTGAAACAGTGGAAACACAAAAAGAGTCAAAATCCGGCAATTATTTTTGGAAAATCGATGTTTGAATCAAATGCCAAAAATGGACTGCTTTGCCAGATTTCAGAGTCGCCACCTAAATATTTATTTTGGGAAATTTAGGAAACCCATGACTCGTGCCAAAGGCCATTAGTCCGTCGTTACCAAAGTGTCTTGGTTCGGGAACTTAGGTATGAGAGGGGAAGGTCAATAATTGAACACCCCACTCACCCGATCAAAGATCGGCCTCTAGTAATCATGATGTGATTTTTATGTACAATATATGCTCTTGTTCTATATGTAACATACAAGTATAGACTAATTTCACAAAAAGTTGGAACGTTTGATTCCATGTTTGTTTTTTTTAAAAATGGTTTTGAATATGTATCACTGAAAATGGTGATCTCATATATACATGAATCAAAGTATCCCAATTTAAGTGATTAGCCTTCATCCACAGGCATTCAAACAGGTATATCAAGTAAGCATTTAGCCTCATGGTAGTATATTTGATATGACAGCAATCACACTTATGCAATATGCTAAAGCATAAAAACTTACCTTATGTCCGAAGGCGAGTCAAAAGAAAGTAAATAGTTAGAAAAAAATGCATGATCCTAATTAATGCGATATGGCTAATGCAACACATACAACGTGCAAGTAATAAGCTCGGCTACTAGCATGGCATGCGAGTCAATTCAAGGCATATGATAGAGCATGTATTCAAGTAAAGAGTTTGAATTTGACATTTGAATAATATGATGAGTCGAACTTTTATGCATGCAATACAAGTGGATGCAAACATGAGTATGCTAAATTAAACATGATGTCCTTAATCTAACCATCATAAGCAGTGAAATAAAAGGGAGAAAGAATGGGGGTTGGAAGATATACAACTTATTACATATTTGTCCTCACGAAGGAGGGTCCGAATGAACTACTGTGCCCTCACGCAGGAGGGTCCGAATGTCCGAGTGTCCGAATAAATAATTATTACAAAACCGAATGAATAATAAATGAAAGGGGCTGTCTAATTTATTACAATAATTGATGTAAGGCAAGCCTTGACACAATAAATTCGGTATAACGTCCGACCGAATTCAATTAATCATATTGGTTCTTTATGTCGGTTGTAATCCAATTTTAACCAATTTTATTAGCCTTTTTTATTACCTGTCCATTTCTTTATCTTTTCTCCTGTTTGTGCAAAAGTGATATTTACATCCACTAAGTTTGAAATGCAATAAAGGAAAATCAGTGTATTGATTAATTGGTTAGTACTAACAAACTTGATATTTACAACATAAATCGTTGAAATAAATTAAACAGCCCCCTAACTAGTATATAATAAAACGAGCAAAATTAAATAGCCGGGGTTACTATTCACCGCCGGAGGTAATATTCACCACCGGAGGTTACTATTCACCGCCGGGATAAATTATTTAAAGTAAGAAATTATAACAATTTATATACAATATTTAAATTGGTGCAGTGGTGCAGCCATCCTATTAAAGCGATAAAAAAAGTTATAAAACAAATTAGGTACTATTCACCGCCGGGGTTACTATTCACCACCGGAGGTTACTATTCACCGCCGGGATATTTATTTATTTAAATTACAGGAGATATGTAGGTGGTGCAGTGGTGCAGCCATCCCATTAAAGCGATATAAAACGAGGTAAATAAAGTATTTAAACAAATTAGGTACTATGCACCGCCGAGGTCACTATTCACCGCCGGAGGTGCTATTCACCGCCGGAGGTTACTATTCACCGCCGGGATATTTGATTAAAGTAATAAATTACTACAATTTATATACCATATTTAAATTACAGCAGATATGTAGGTGGTGCAGTGGTGCAGCCATCCCATGAAAGCGATATAAAACGAGGTAAATAAAGTATTTAAACAAATTAGGTACTATTCACCGCCGGAGGTGCTATTCACCGCCGGAGGTTACTATTCACCGCCGGGATATTTAATTAAAGTAATAAATTACAACAATTTATAAAAAATATTTAAATTACAACAGATATGTAGGTGGTGCAGTGGTGCAGCCATCCCATTAAAGCGATTAAAACGAGGTAATTTAAACAAATTAGGTACTATTCACCGCCGGAGGTGCTATTCACCGCCGGAGGTTACTATTCACCACCGGGATATTTATTTAAAGTAATAAATTACAACAATTTATATACAATATTTAAATTACAGCAGATATGTAGGTGGTGCAGTGGTGCAGCCATCCCATTAAACCGATAATAAAAAAAACAGTTATACAACGAAGTAAATAAAGTATTTACACAAATTATATCACATTTTTAAATTAAATGAAAATTTACGAAAATTCACCTTTTGGGGAAATGATGAATTTTCTGAGTCACAAACTTTCTTTTGACTACTCTCAAGTCTGTGGAATGTGTTTCTCAATTCTCAATCCAAAATTTGGAATTATAACTTTAGTGGTTGATTTTTTGAATGGTGTATTGATGACATAAAACTATCACTCTTCAGACTCTTTCTCTCCCTCAGAATTCTTCTCACAAAATGCTCTCTTCAGAATTCCCTAGAAATTCTCCTCTTTGAAAATCCTTCCTCTCCAAAAATTCCCCCTAATTCATTCTGATGCCTTGCCTTATATAGACAAATTATAATATTATAATAATAATATAATATAATAATAATATAATAATATAAATATAATATTATATATATATATGTTCAGTGCAAAGTTGTGAAGTTGTCGGGCGGTGCCGACAATTTCGTTTTTTATTATTTTTATTTTATAATATATATAATATAATATAATATATATATAAAATATCTAAAATATATAATTTATACCAAAATATTAAACATATAATATACTAATATAATTTTATATAAAATACGAAATATATAATATAATAATTTTAAACACATAATATAATTTGTTTTATTATTTTCTTTTATATAAAATACACCAAAAATATGAACAAACACATAAAATTATAAAAAATTACAAAAATACTAAATTAATGAAATATTCAATATTTTAAAATAATTTGACCATAATGGTGAAGGTTGGGATTAAAGCTTCAAATTCCATTTCTTTTAATGAGAATTCTGCGAGAAACACATTTTAATTGTCATCATCGAGTAATCAAAAGAGAGCGCACAAGTCTTAGGGCCAGTCAAAATGGGGTGTCTACAGTTGCCCCTCTTTGACAGAGTTCGAAGTCATTTCATGACGTGAGTGAATGTCAAAGCCAGAAGACGACCCTTTTGACAAGGCCGTAAGACTTGGGCAAACAAACAAGATGCAAATGCAAGTGGTTGAACCAGCAGGTTGCCTACGTATCCCATTGTAAGGAATCAAACCAGCGTAGTTCAGGGGCAAGATGTAGAATGATATGTAAAACATAACTTATGATCATGCAATGAAATGCAAAACATAACTTATGATCATGCAATGAAATGCAAAATAAGACAATGATGTGACACTGAATGAATGCATAAATGTTGGATGTAGTGAATGTGAGATCCAAATGCTTCGTTCGCGAGAGGAGGAAAGTCAACTTGAGATCCAAACGCGTCATACGCGAGAGGAGTATGTGAGATCCAAACGCGCGGTACGCGAGAGGAGTATTTGAGATCCAAACGCGGGGTACGCGAGAGGAGTATGTGAACTTGAGATCCAAACGCGTCATACGCGAGAGGAGTATTTGAGATCCAAACGCGTGACGTCTCACGCAAGAGGAGTATTTGCTTTCCAAACGCGTGTTAGGCGAGAGGAGGAATTTGCTTTCCAAACGCGTGTTAGGCGAGAGGAGGAATTTTGCTTTCCAAACGCGTGTTAGGCGAGAGGAGGAATTTTGCTTTCCAAACGCGTGCTAGGCGAGAGGAGGAATTTTGCTTTCCAAACGCGTGCTAGGCGAGAGGAGGAATTTTGCTTTCCAAACGCGTGCTAGGCGAGAGGAGGAATTTTGCTTTTCAAACGCGTGTTAGGCGAGAGGAGGAATTTTGCTTTCCAAACGCGTGTTAGGCGAGAGGAGGAATTTTGCTTTTCAAACGCGTGTTAGGCGAGAGGAGGAATTTTGCTTTCCAAACGCGTGTTAGGCGAGAGGAGGAATTTTGCTTTTCAAACGCGTGTTAGGCGAGAGGAGGGATTTGCTTTCCAAACGCGTGTTAGGCGTGAGGAGGAATTTGCTTTCCAAACGCGTATTAGGCGTGAGGAGGAATTTGCTTTCCAAACGCGTGTTAGGCGAGAAGAGGAATTTTGCTTTCCAAACACCTGTTAGGCGAGAGGAGGAATTTTGCTTTCCAAACGCGTGTTAAGCGAGAGGAGGAATTTTGCTTTCCAAACGAGTGTTAGGCGAGAGGAGGAATTTTGCTTTCCAAACGCGTGTTAGGCGAGAGGAGGAATTTGCTTTCCAAACGCGTGTTAGGCGAGAGGAGGAAATTTGCTTTCCAAACGCGTGTTAGGCGAGAGGAGGAATTTTGCTTTCCAAACGTGTGTTAGGCGAGAGGAGGGATTTGCTTTCCAAACGCGTGTTAGGCGTGAGGAGGAATTTTGCTTTCCAAACGCGTGTTAGGCGAGAGGAGGAATTTGCTTTCCAAACGCGTGTTAGGCGAGAGGAGGGATTTGCTTTCCAAACGCGTATTAGGCGAGAGGAGGAATTTTGCTTTCCAAATGCGTGTTAGGCGAGAGGAGGAATTTTGCTTTCCAAACGCGTGTTAGGCGAGAGGAGGAATTTGCTTCCCAAATGCGTGTTAGGCGAGAGGAGGAATTTTGCTTTTCAAACGCGTGTTAGGCGAGAGGAGGAATTTGCTTTCCAAACGCGTGTTAAGCGAGAAGAGGAAATTTGCTTTCCAAACGCGTGTTAGGCGAGAGGAGGAATTTTGCTTTCCAAACGCGTGTTAGGCGAGAGGAGGGATTTGCTTTCCAAACGCGTGTTAGGCGTGAGAAGGAATTTTGCTTTCCAAACGCGTGTTAGGCGAGAGGAGGAATTTGCTTTCCAAACGCGTGTTAGGCGAGAGGAGGGATTTGCTTTCCAAACGCGTATTAGGCGAGAGGAGGAATTTTGCTTTCCAAACGCGTGTTAGGCAAGAGGAGGAATTTGCTTTCCAAACGCGTGTTAGGCGAGAGGAGGAATTTTGCTTTCCAAACGCGTGTTAGGCGAGAGGAGGAATTTTGCTTTCCAAACGCGCGTTAGGCGAGAGGAGGGATTTGCTTTCCAAACGCGTGTTAGGCGTGAGGAGGAATTTTGCTTTCCAAACGCGTGTTAGGCGAGAGGAGGAATTTGCTTTCCAAACGCGTGTTAGGCGAGAGGAGGGATTTGATTTCCAAAAGCGTATTAGGCGAGAGGAGGGATTTGCTTTCCAAACGCGTGTTAGGCGTGAGGAGGAATTTGCTTTCCAAACGCGTGTTAGGCGAGAGGAGGAATTTTGCTTTCCAAACGCGTGTTAGGCGAGATGAGGAATTTGCTTTCCAAACGCGTGTTAGGCGAGAGGAGGGATTTGCTTTCCAAACGCGTATTAGGCGAGAGGAGGGATTTGCTTTCCAAACGCGTGTTAGGCGTGAGGAGGGATTTGCTTTCCAAACGCGTGTTAGGCGTGAGGAGGAATTTGCTTTCCAAACGTGTGTTAGGCGTGAGGAGGAATTTGCTTTCCAAACGCGTGTTTAGGCGTGAGGAGGGATTTGCTTTCCAAACGCGTGTTAGGCGTGAGGAGGAATTTGCTTTCAAAACGCGTGTTAGGCGTGAGGAGGAATTTGCTTTCCAGACGCGTGTTAGGCGTGAGGAGGAATTTGCTTTCCAAACGCGTGTTCGGCGAGAGGAGGGATTTGCTTTCCAAACGCGTGTTAGGCGAGAGTAGGAATTTTGCTTTCCAAACGCGTGTTAGGCGAGAGGAGGAATTTGCTTTCCAAACGCGTCTTACGCGAGAGGGGGAAGATGGAATGATTTTCTTCTTCTTTTTTTTTTTTTTGGCAATTGGTAATCTCTACATATAAAAGTCACAAATGGCCCTTTTCTTCTTGATTTTTCTGGGCTTGTTTTTTTTGTATTTGTTGTTGTTGTTTTTTTTTTTTTTTTTTTGTGTATATATGTTGGTTTTTTTTTTTTTGACAAGAGGTAATCTCTACATATAGAAGTCACAGATGGCCCTTTTCTTCCCTGATCATATTCACAACTTTCCCTATTCTCCAACGGAGTGATAGACTAGGTTGGTTCAGTATCCAGAATTGAGGCGCATATAAGCTACCTCAACCTATGGGGCTACCATACAGATTTTAAGCCGAGAATGCACCCCTGGATGCACCTCTGGGTATTTAAACCAGACTTTAGTCTCAGAAATTCCAAACCTTTTGCGTTCTAGGCTTTGCCTTTCGAACTCTAGTTTCCACCGTCGCAGTTGGTCTCCTAGGAACTCATTGCAATCACAGGCAGGTGGCTATACCAGACCACCTGAAGTCGTTCGAGCACGACAAACACCAGAGAAATTGCATCTCTAGAGGATTTAAGGTCTCCTAGACCTGACAAGTGCACAAGATAGCGCGATGGATTGAGATTATGTGGTAGACGCTTGATTGTGCGATAGATGCACAAAATGGTTATAATTGTGCGATAGATGCACGGTGCGGATATGATCATGTATATAAACAAAATATACACAGACACGTACATGTGATATACATATATTAACATACAGACATGTACTCAGACAGAGGCAGATATATACACAGATATATATGATATATATTTATTTATTTATTATTATTATTATTATTATTTTTTTTTTTTATATTTTCTTTGTAGTTTAAACACTAGCTTCAGATAGACTCTTTTTGTTTTTTTTTTGTTTTTGAAAGACCTCTCTTTTTTTTTTTTAAAAACAATGATCAGAGTTGGACCTGCTAGTTTTATCAAGTGTTATTGTGGATGATCTCTTCTTGCAAATATCTTGTACTGTGTTTGCATATGATGACTGGATAACACTTGCATAATAATCTTTGAAGAACACTTGCGCTTGAATTGGTTCATGAATCGGATAATAATATCAACCAGACAAAATGAAAAAACAAAACTACAACTTGATAACAAAACAAACATAACGAAAACAACTTGAACATACTAAAATAAAAGACTTGGTAATAAAACAAGACTCAAAATACAACCACAACACAAGAGGACAACACAATGTTTGGCCCACCCACCACTAAAGGCTATCATCACTACTCCATCTAAATTCTATAAATGGTACTCCCATAATGTTGTTCTTGGCAGAAGAGCAAGGTTTTACATTTTGCTCTCAAAATGGAGATGTTGCCCACCAATAGGCTCCAAGACTGGATAACCACTTTGGATGGCTCGGAAAAGATGAACTTTCGCGGTTTCGGCCTAAATGCTCTTTTTCCGTTGAGCCACACTTTACTTTGCTTTCCATTTCTCCATGCCGCTACTCGGTGCTGGAATCCAATCACACACATATTTCGTTTCGGTTCACAAGAGATGTGTCCGACACTCGAAGAATTTCAAGCATTGATGGAATCTCAACGTGATAAAGAAATCATGCTTTAACCCTGTTTTGGCCATGCTCAAGCTTTAGGAAGAATGTGTGGGCTTACCTTACACGAAGCTCGATCCTTGGCTCACAATGGGGAACTAGATATTCCCGATTTGATTCGTCAGTTTTCTATCACCGGTGACAAAGATGACCTCCTTTGGCGAGGTTATCGTCAGCATGCTTTTTGCTTATGCTTACTCGCACACTTCCTTCTTGCCCCTAGTCGCGGTGGAGTTAGCATTAAACTGATTGAAGTAGCCCAATGCCTTAAGGAGGGTAAGAGTTGTATGGGCTTAGTGTTGGCCGAGACTTTGACGGGCTTAGATGCTTTTCAACGAGGAAAGACTACTCGATTTGCGGGGAGTCCATTACTTCTCCAGGTATTGTTTCCCACCCGCTTTATTTATGATCCTTACATCACTCGGCATTCAATCTCTTTTTTTTTTTTTTTCTCAAAACCCTTTTCTTACTTTTCTCTCAACTTACATCTCTCTATTCTTTTATCTCTCTTATTTTTCATCCTTTTCCCCAGATATGGTTGATGGATAAGCTGAAAGTGGTGGATCCTTGTCCCGAATACTCGGCTAGGACTTACTTTCTTCGTCCACAGCTAATGGAGTTCTCCTCAGAGGGAATGTGGTGTGACTGGATGCGCAGCAGATCTGCGGTTGACATTGCTTGGCGTAGCCCCTGGCTTAACTTGGCTAAGATGAGTTACAGCATGTCCCGGCAACCAGGTATACAGTTGATTGGCCTTACACACTGTGTGTTCTATTTTCCATTCAGGTTCAGACGCCAGTTTGGACATGATCAGATTTGTCCGAATGAAGGGAGAAAGTACCCAGCTTCATTTCCTGTTCGTAGTTCGTACTTGCCTCGGTACCTCAGTGCTTGGAATACGAGAGAATTCCTGGCCCCTGCCCTTACTTTCAGTTACATCCTTCCTGACGAATACTTGGTTTGGCTCGAGGATGAGGAACAAATTAGGCCGACCTTGGTTACAGAAACTTCCACAGGCACGAAAAAGAGACAAAGAACTGACACTTGACTCATCTATGCCCCTAGTTATTGCTTTGTCTTTTCTTTTCAAGTTTTTATGTAAAATCAACTTTGGTTTGGAGAATGTACTTGTGATAAATCAATAAAATTAAAATGAGTATTGAAAAGTTTCCTTTTGTGTTGTAAACGGTAAAATTTTGAGCAGAAAAACAAAAATTGAATTAAAACTTTTCAAAACTTTTTTTTTTTTTTTTTTTTTTTTTTTTTTTTTTTTTCTTTTTTCGGAAATGGTCACCACCAAGTACATACAGAATTCATCCTAAGACTGTACAGCCCCAAATCAGAAGATCATAACCATGTTGGCAAACGCTGGAGAATGACGGATTGATTAGACCAGATGAACAGGACAGTTGGGTTGAAAAATATTGATGGCCGAACTTCGAGATGAAGTTGCCTACGTATCCCAAAGATGAGAATCAGGCCTTACGTAGTTCGGAGAGGGTTCACTCGAGTATTTATTCTCTCCTTTTGCGCTCTAACTTTTGCCAAGGTTGCCCTTTCGGGTTTTCGGCCTTGCGAGCTCAGTTTATTTATACTAAATGTTAAAAAAAAATTTCTCTTTTTTTTTTTTTAATTTTTTTTTATGCTCTAACTTTTGCCTAGGTCGCCCTTTCGGATTTTCGGCCTAGCGAGCCTCTCAGGGATAATATTTCTTCAACTTGTCCATGTTGATCGGTTGAGAAAACTCCAGGCCATCCAAATCCATAAGAATAATTGCTCCTCCGGACCAGATTGACTTGATGATATAAGGGCCAGTCCAATTGGGTCTGAACTTGCCCCTAGGGTCGTGGATGGGGGCTCGGTTGTCTTTGAGCACCATGTCTCCTTCCTTGAGATTTCTGGATTTGACTTTCTTGTTAAAAGCCCTCGCAATTCTACGCTGGTAACCTTGGATATGATACAATGCCTTCAACCTTCTCTCGTCAAACAACATCAATTCTTCAAATCTACTTTGTTGCCAGTCCGCCTCCGCTATCTGACACTCAACCATAATTCTTAGCGACGGTACTTCAATCTCGATTGGCAGCACAGCTTCCATTCCATAAACAAGAGAATAAGGAGTTGCTCCTGTAGATGTTCGGATCGACGTTCTGTAACCCCAAAGTGCGAATGGAAGTTTCTCCGGCCAGTCCCTGTAGGTTTTAACCATTTTCTGCAAAATTCTCTTGATGTTTTTGTTTGCAGCCTCAACAGCTCCATTGGTCTGTGGCCTATATGTTGATGACTTACGGAAAGCCACGTTATATTTCTCAAGCAGGTCTATCACCTCTTTCTTGAAATGTGAGCCATTATCTGAGATGATCTCGTTGGGCACCCCATACCGACAGATGATGTTGTTCTTGATGAACTTAGCCACATGTGACGCCTTTAGAACAGCATAAGATTGGGCCTCCACCCACTTTGTGAAGTAGTCGATTGCTACCAAAATGAACTCATGCCCGTTTGACCCTTTTGGCATGACTGCACCGATAACGTCAATTCCCCAAACTGAGAAAGGCTACGGTGACGTCATATTGTAGAGTTTCGACGGCGGAATGTTCATGCGATTGGCATGGATCTGACATTTGTGGCATCGTCGTACAAAGCCAATACAGTCCTCCTCCATGGTTGACCAGTAGTAGCTTTGTCTAAGGATTTTTCGAGCTATCATCACACCATTCATGTGAGCTCCGCACTCTCCTCCATGGATAGCTTCCATAAGGCACCTTGATTCTCCTTCCTCAACACACAACTTATGCATTCCCAAATGGCCTCTTTTGTACAACTTGTTTCCGCAGATGATGAATTGGATGGCCAGACGCCGTATTCCCTTTTTGTCCTTGGCATTTGCCCCTGGTGGGTACACCTCTTTGTCCAAGAAATTCCAGATGTCATAATACCAAGGGCTCATGTCTTGAACCTCATCTATCACGGCGATGGTCTCATACGCCGGTGTATACTTCTGTTCAATGATGATCGGGCGCATCTTCACTCCAAGCGGAATGTCCACCATGGAGGATAAAGTTGCCAACGCATCAGCAAATCGGTTGTTCTCTCTAAGCAAATGCGTGAATGTCAATTTCTCAAACCTCGGAATTAACACATCCAGGGCCTGATTATAAACCTTCATTTTCTCTTCCTTAACCGGCCAATCTCCGTTAGCTTGAGACACAACCAAATTCGAATCTCCGATAACATCCAATCTTATTGCCCCTAGTTCTAGGGCAGCTTCCAAACCAGCAATACATGCTTCGTATTCTGCTTCATTGTTGGTTACTTTAAACCGGAGTTTGAAGGCTAGAGGGATGTGTGAATCATCAGGTGCAATGAGCAACACACCAATCCCATAACCATACTGATTAGACGCTCCGTCAAAGTACATTGTCCATGGTTCCTCTTCTATCTGTAGGATGTCTTCATCTGGGAATAGATACTCCACTGCTTCATCATCTCCTTCTACTGGGTGATCTGCCAGAAATTCCGCTACAGCTCTCCCTTTGACTGATTTGCGTGTAACATACTTGAGGTCAAACTCAGAGAGAAGAAGCAACCAACGAGCTAGCTTACCCGTAAGTGCTGGTTTCTCAAAGAGATATTTGATGGGATCTAAGCTCGAAACCAGAATTACAGAATGAGCTAACAGGTAGTGTCTCAACTTCCTCGTTGCCCAAACCAAAGCTAAGGAAGCTTTCTCGAGAGGAGTGTAGCGAGTTTCATATTCTAGCATCTTCTTGCTTAGATAATAGATAGCCTTTTCCACCTTCGCTCCTGATTCTTGCGCTAGCATGCACCACATGGTTGAATTTGTTACTGATAAATACAAGATCAGTGGTTTCCCCGGTTCTGGTGGCGACAATACAGGAGGATTCTGAAGGTACTGCTTCACCTGTTCGAAGGCGAATTGACACCGATCATCCCATTGGAATTTCCTCCCTTTCTTCAATAGACCAAACAGTGGTTCACAAGTCAAGGTTAATTTTGAGATAAACCGTCTTATGAATTGCACCTTACCCAGAAAGCCGCGCACCTCCTTTTCAGTCCTTGGTGGTGGCATTTCTACGATGGCCTTGATTTTTGAGGGATCTACTTCAATTCCCCTTTGTGTAATCAGAAATCCCAACATTTTTCCTGCAGTTACCCCGAAGGTGCTTTTATGTGGGTTTAACCTCAGTTTATACTCCTTGATCCGCTCAAAGAATTTTTCCAGTGCGGTGTAGTGACCTTCTCGCTCTTTAGACTTGACGATCATATCGTCCACATACACCTCAACCTCCTTGTGGATCATGTCATGCAAAATGGTGGTTGCAGCCCGCTGATATGTAGCCCCAGCATTTTTCAGTCCAAAAGGCATAACTCTATAACAGTAGGTACCCCACGGCGTGGTGAAAGCAGTTTTCTCTCTATCCTCCAGTGCCATCGAAATCTGATTATACCCAGAAAACCCATCCATGAATGAAAGCAAAGCATGGCCAGCTGTGAAGTCTACCAGTTCATCGATGTGTGGCAATGGAAAATCATCTTTTGGACTTGCTTTATTTAAATCTCGGAAGTCGACGCAGACCCTAATTCTGCCGTCTTTCTTTGGAACCGGAACGATATTAGCCAACCAAGTCGGGTATTCAGATACCATCAAGAAACCTGCATCAATTTGTTTGCTGACCTCCTCTTTTATCTTTAATGCCCAATCTGGGCGAACTCTGCGTAGTTTCTGTTTGACTGGTCGGGCCTCGGGATTAAGAGGGATCCGGTGCTGTATAATCTCAGGATCAATTCCAGGCATGTCTTCGTAGGACCATGCGAAAACATCTTTAAATTTTTTTAATGAAGCGATTAAACGCTCGCGTTCCTCCGAAGACAACGTGGATCCGATCTGGACCAAACGGGGATCCTCCTCAGTACCCACATTAATTGCAGTGATTTCATCTGTATAGGGCTTAATGCACCTCTCCTCCTCTTGGTCAACCAAATTTTTCAAAGCCTGAGGAATTTCTTCCTCTTCGTTTAAGTCAAAATTTTGAAAATCGAGATCAGTGCAACAAACTAAAGGCACAGAGAAGTAAGCAAACTCTACGATATTCCCATTAGTAAAGTTTGGGTCCTCGGTTACAGTTGACTCAAAAGAAAAACTAAAAGAAGACTTTGACAGGACTTTGGTATCCAGGTTACCACTCCCGGAAATACCAGACTCAGAAGAACTCGAATCTGACTCCGACTCAACAGACTCGATGGAATCAGATTCAGACTTATTATCCGATTCAGAACTGCTGATGATGCCCTTTTCAAATTTCCAAATTAGGTGTGGAGCCTCAGATGCATCCACAATAAGTTTAGAGAAATCCGCTTCTGGTTTATCCCCGATCATTGAGATAGTAAAACTATCCCCCAAGTTGTCAGACTCAGTTCCAACAGTAGAATTTGCTAGTAGATCAGTCAGTGTTTTTCCCAACAGCTCTTCTTCTTCAACATTCACAATTACAGTCTTGCCTCGACCTGTATTAGTACTCAAGTCCATCTGCTCATCTTCCTCTTCTGGTAACTGGTGCCCGAAGAAGATCTCGAATCCGGGATAGATTGTCTTCGTCTCCTGGTCAAACCAAGGCTCTGGAAATCCACAAAAGGGGAAATCTTCCCATTGGTGAACAAAGCGTCCGTTCAAGGTTCCCCGTATTGGTCTGTGAACTAACTCATATTGTTTTCCATCCTTCTTTGCTTTAATTCTTCCTCTCAACTCAGCCCACTTCCTTTGCTAATCCTCAGCAGTAGGTTTGTATCCCAGTCCAAAAGTGTGGGGGTTGTGAATCAGCTTCTTGGTAACAGCGCCTCCTTGTCTGCCACTCCTGCCTAGTCCTGATCCAGGCATATGTCCCTGTTTGTTCATCATGTAGATGGACTGAGCACTCACATAGATTCCGTCAGCTTCTGCCATGATAGATTGGACTACCCGAGATTCTGTTAGTGAGAAGCCAGAGAGGAATACATCTTCTTCCCCGTGTATGATTTCCAACACTGGTGTGGCAGTTCCCTGGGGAGGGTGGATTGATGAATTACCGTACACTGTAGCAATCCCACCGTTAAAGGGGTATTTCACTAACTGGTGGACTGTTGATGACACAGCTTTTATCTGATGCAGCCAAGGCCTTCCTAACAGTAGATTGAAGGTAGCCGGAACATCCATTACATGGAATTCTACCTCATGTTCGGACGGACCGATTAGGATATGGCTCTTGAATGTTCCTATGACATCCCGGCTTGTATTGTCATAAGCTCGGACGACTTGAGATGTGGGTGTGAAGTCAACAGGCCTCAAACCGATGGCATAAGCAGTCCGTGCCGGACACACATTGATTGCCGATCCAGTATCTACTAACACTACCGGAATCCACTTCTTTCGGCTCTCCAGAGTTACGTACAAGGGCCGGTTGTGGTTGGCACCCTCAGGTGGCAGCTCTTTATCCGTGAAAGATATCACTGGCGTAACATTGCCGGATGTGACTAACGACACCAGTTGATCAGTGGTGGTATCGATAGACAGTTTGGTGCGATTCATTGCCTCTAGCAATGCTTGCCTATGTTCCCGGGAAGCCATTATCAATCCCCAGATTGAGATATCTGCCTGAATCTTCTTGAGCTGTTTCAAAACCAAGTTGTCTTCACAGTCCTTCTCTCTGGTGTTATCAACTTCTTTGTTAGAGGATTCTGGTTGATCTACAGCCGCAGGTTTGAAGTATCGACCACTCCGGGTCATGTGATTGATTTCATCCGTATACCACGTATCGTCGGGGGTATTGGATTTCCACCCTTCGTCCGTGTATGCATGACTCAAATCACTATCGTCCCACCACTCTCCGGCAGCCATGGCCAAGCTTTTATCAGACTTTACTTGGAGCATGTTCACATCACGCCCCTCAGCAACATACCTTTCCTTCTCCACTATGGTTTTGGTTTCTGGCAAGACCTTCTTCCTTTGAACTTCTTCCATTCTCTCCTGTTGGACTTGTTCCAGCACTTCTGTACTAGTAATAGATGTGGTCTCGGCTTTTTCTTCCTTGACCCCTTTTGTCTGTTCCACATCATCTAGCTCTTCGTCATCAAACCAACCGTTGTCTGTTTCCGACTGATTTGACTCGAACTAGCCTATCTGGACACTGCTTATTTCCTCTTCTTCAAAGAAGTAAAGGTTGGCTAGGTCATCTTCTATCTGAACTAGATCCTCTCCCAGTTCGGCCAAGTCATTTCGGCCTTGTTCAGGCCAATCGTTCTGATGTTGCCCTAACTGGCCTTCCCCGATAGCATTGACATTGAAAACATCCGGCAATAGGACCACTGGTTTTGGTTGATCAATGGCCACAATGTATAAACTGGGACCATACTCTTCTACAAGTGAAGCCCCATTTTCTATGCCACAGGTATTAGACAGCCCAGTCTTTGGTGTGTTCTTCCATTTTTCTGTTCTTGCTGCCACATGCTTGGGTTAGATTTGTGGGGTTAAGTCTATCATGCACATGTTCGTGCTTTCTGGAATAACCACCTCCGGCTTTGGTAGGTGGGATGATGTAATATATGTGCTGGGGTTGAAGGTAGGTGGTAGTGTTTGGATATGGTTAATATTTCTGGGGAAAGGAACTTGGTTGTGTATAGGAAGTGGGTTGGTTGTCACATTTGGTTTAGGAGGGGCGATGACTTTGTTGTCAATGAGATTCTGGATCTCATGACGTAGACGAAAGCATGAATCTGTATGATGGCCATGTTGTTGGTGGAAAGTACAATATTGGGTTAGATTGTGCCTAGCTGGTAGTGGGTCTGGGAGAGGGCGAGGATCAAGAGGCTTGAGATGCCCCTTGTCCATCAACACCTTGAGGGCTCGGGTTAGACTCATGTGGAGGGGAGTAAAAGATCTTTGGTTCCAAGGTTGACTATTTTGTGCGGTTTGTGAGTTTGTGGCAGCAGCAAAGGGATCGACCATCTTGGCCGATGATGTAGCAATGGTACTAACATCTGCAGACCGCGGAATAGTGCTAGTACTAGCATTGGTACTCCGAGTGAATGGCCTTTTTGCAGGTTCACTTCTGTGGATGATGCCCTTTTTGAAGGCGCTCTCAATTTGAACCCCTAACTCATGTAAGGAAGCAAATGTGGACAATGGTGTCACTATCATTCTCTGCAACATATCTGGCTCGAGGTTTTGAACCACTAACCTGACTTGTTCTCTTTCAGAAGGTCTGCTTGTCATTCTGGCTGCCTTTGCCCTCCATCTTGCCACAAAGTCAATGAAGGGTTCTTTGGGGTTCTGAGTGGTTGCTTCTAGCTCACTGATTGTTACTTCTATCTGAGTATTGTATGAGTATTGGTTAACAAACCCCTCAGACAGTTCTTCCCAATTCTGCTTCGTTGAGTCCTCCAGTTTGGCGTACCAGATGGCTGCTACATCTGATAGGGTCCTCCCAAATAATGAGAGTTTTTGTGCCCTAGATAAACCCATGGGCCTCAACACATCTGAAAATAGGCGGACATGCACAATCGGATCCCCGCTTCCATCAAATCTATCGATGTGACGCATTTTGAATTTTTCTGGTAACCCGACTGAAGCCTCAGTGTACCTGTCCTCTATGTCGGGAATTGAATTGAACCCTTGGGATTTCTTCAAGGCTTTCTCAAGCCTAGCAATTTTGATCATGGCTGGATCAACTTCATTCATATCGAAGGGAATGGTTCCCGTAGGAGGTTGTACCAGAGGTCTGTAAACTGAAGCTGTTGGAAATATCTCCTGAGGATTTGGGACCTGAGGAGTTTCTAATGGTGGAAGGAGATCAGGATTTGGCTGGGCAGCCGGGACCGGATGTACAGTAGATGCAGATGCCCCAAATGGGCGCCGTAGATCAGCGATGACTTCATCCTGTGCGGCCAACCTTTGATCCATGGTTCTCAAAGTTGCCATCATGGCAGCAATTTCTTCTGTGTTCTGTGTCATTCTTATAGGTGAGTGAGATATTGGTGAATTGCGGATACGAATTGGTGTTTGTGGAGTGCTTTGTACTGGTGCTGCTGCCTGTTTGTTCTTTCTTCGTCGAGTGACTGACGGAAGAGAAACTAACACTGGCTGACCGTCAACAAGATCTTGCGTTTTACAAAGCCTACGAGAACGAGTCCAAACAACTTGGGGGATATCGAGTCTTTCTGAAGCTATGATGAAAAACTACCTAGCAAAAAGAAAGAAAGAAAACTTTTTTTAAAAAAAAAAACGGACAACACTTCGGCCCCAATTCTCAATTAATCACAACATGCAGCTGAACTGTGATCCCAACTAAACTTTGTTCTCAGACTGATTGCTCATTTGTGCCACTGCTATGAATCATCCCGTATATTTCACTGTACAAGCACATACCACATAAAAAGAACCAAAACACCCCTATGAGGAGGTAGGGTTAC
The DNA here is from genome assembly GCA_022316695.1 of Camellia oleifera. Classification (NCBI taxonomy): domain Eukaryota; kingdom Viridiplantae; phylum Streptophyta; class Magnoliopsida; order Ericales; family Theaceae; genus Camellia; species Camellia oleifera. The sequence continues at coordinate 157,649,865 of CM039308.1, read as the reverse complement.
CCTGTCCTAGATTTTGACATGATCTAGGTTACACTATTTCAAGCAAGTGGTTTCATAACATCCTGTACGGGTAGCATCCTATCCTAATTTGAATGGTCACTAGAGCGTACTATATGCATTAGGTCAAATAGTCACAAAGGGTACCTCAGCAAGACTACCTAATGTACCTCTCACACCTAACACCGAAAAGTGAAAGGAGGATCAAGCGGTACAGCGGTAATCCAGATCCAAGGGTTGTGTTCCCAACTTGACAGAGCCCATGACCGGTCAGCCTTTTGGCAAGCTTTGTAGGCAAGCCTCTGGCAAACCGTCCAGGAATAACAGATGGCAAACACAGGGACTTAGGCGCACCAATGCAAATGCAATGCAAAGAACATATAAATGTAGATAAAAATTCACATCATGAAGTTTGAGTCAAGTTCTCTAAGTCCCCAGCAGAGTCGCCAGAAACTGTAGCTCGGCTTTTCGCGCCCCCTTTCGGAAGAATGAAATAGCCCATACAGTTCGGGCTCCACTTGTGTGTTGGTTCTGAATCTGATTTCACAAGTGCAATGTGAAACAGTGGAAACACAAAAAGAGTCCAAATCCGGCAATTGTTTTTGGAAAATCGATGTTTGAATCAAATGCCAAAATGAACTACTTTGCCAGATTTCAGAGTCGCCACCTAAATATTTATTTTGGGAAATTTAGGAAACCCATGACTCGTGCCAAAGGCCATTAGTCCGTCGTTACCAAAGTGTCTTGGTTCGGGAACTTAGGTATGAGAGGGGAAGGTCAATAATTGAACACCCCACTCACCCGATCAAAGATCGGCCTCTACTAATCATGATGTGATTTTTATGTACAATATATGCTCTTGTTCTATATGTAACATACAAGTATAGACTAATTTCACAAAAAGTTGGAACGTTTGATTCCATGTTTGTTTTTTTAAAAAAATGTTTTGAATATGTATCACTGAAAATGGTGATCTCATATATACATGAATCAAAGTATCCCAATTTAAGTGATTAGCCTTCATCCACAGGCATTCAAACAGGTATATCAAGTAAGCATTTAGCCTCATGGTAGTATGTTTGATATGACAGCAATCACACTTATGCAATATGCTAAAGCATAAAAACTTACCTTATGTCCGAAGGCGAGTCAAAAGAAAGTAAATAGTTAGAAAAAAATGCATGATCCTAATTAATGCGATATGGCTAATGCAACACATACAACGTGCAAGTAATAAGCTCGGCTACTAGCATGGCATGCGAGTCAATTCAAGGCATATGATAGAGCATGTATTCAAGTAAAGAGTTTGAATTTGACATTTGAATAATATGATGAGCCGAACTTTTATGCATGCAATACAAGTGGATGCAAACATGAGTATGCTAAATTAAACATGATGTCCTTAATCTAACCATCATAAGCAGTGAAATAAAAGGGAGAAAGAATGGGGGTTGGAAGACATACAACTTATTACATATTTGTCCTCACGAAGGAGGGTCCGAATAAACTACTGTGCCCTCACGCAGGAGGGTCCGAATGTCCGAGTGTCCGAATGAATAATTATTACAAAACCGAATGAATAATAAATGAAAGGGGCTGTCTAATTTATTACAATAATTGATGTAAGGCAAGCCTTGACACAATAAATTCGGTATAACGTCCGACTGAATTCAATTAATCATATTGGTTCTTTATGTCGGTTGTAATCCAATTTTAACCAATTTTATTAGCCTTTTTTATTACCTGTCCATTTCTTTATCTTTTCTCCTGTTTGTGCAAAAGTGATATTTACATCCACTAAGTTTGAAATGCAATAAAGGAAAATCAGTGTATTGATTAATTGGTTAGTACTAACAAACTTGATATTTACAACATAAATCGTTGAAATAAATTAAACAGCCCCCTAACTAGTATATAATAAAGCGAGCAAAATTAAATAGCCGGGGTTACTATTCACCGCCGGAGGTACTATTCACCACCGGAGGTTACTATTCACCGCCGGGATAAATTATTTAAAGTAAGAAATTATAACAATTTATATACAATATTTAAATTGGTGCAGTGGTGCAGCCATCCTATTAAAGCGATAAAAAAAGTTATAAAACAAATTAGGTACTATTCACCGCCGGGATATTTATTTATTTAAATTACAGCAGATATGTAGGTGGTGCAGTGGTGCAGCCATCCCATTAAAGCGATATAAAACGAGGTAAATAAAGTATTTAAACAAATTAGGTACTATGCACCGCCGAGGTCACTATTCACCGCCGGAGGTGCTATTCACCGCCGGAGGTTACTATTCACCGCCGGGATATTTGATTAAAGTAATAAATTACTACAATTTATATACCATATTTAAATTACAGCAGATATGTAGGTGGTGCAGTGGTGCAGCCATCCCATGAAAGCGATATAAAACGAGGTAAATAAAGTATTTAAACAAATTAGGTACTATTCACCGCCGGGGTTACTATTCACCGCCGGAGGTGCTATTCACCGCCGGGATATTTAATTAAAGTAATAAATTACAACAATTTATAAACAATATTTAAATTACAACAGATATATAGGTGGTGCAGTGGTGCAGCCATCCCATTAAAGCGATTAAAACGAGGTAATTTAAACAAATTAGGTACTATTCACCGCCGGGATTACTATTCACCGCCGGAGGTGCTATTCACCGCCGGAGGTTACTATTCACCGCCGGGATATTTACTTAAAGTAATAAATTACAACAATTTATATACAATATTTAAATTACAGCAGATATGTAGGTAGTGCAGTGGTGCAGCCATCTCATTAAAGCGATAATAAAAAAAACAGTTATACAACGAAGTAAATAAAGTATTTACACAAATTATATCACATTTTTAAATTAAATGAAAATTTACGAAAATTCATCTTTTGGGAAAATGATGAATTTTCTGAGTCACAAACTTTCTTTTGACTACTCTCAAGTCTGTGGAATGTGTTTCTCAATTCTCAATCCAAAATTTGGAATTATAACTTTAGTGGTTGATTTTTTGAATGGTGTATTGATGACATAAAACTATCACTCTTCAGACTCTTTCTCTCCCTCAGAATTCTTCTCACAAAATGCTCTCTTCAGAATTCCCTAGAAATTCTCCTCTTTGAAAATCCTTCCTCTCCAAAAATTCCCCCTAATTCATTCTGATGCCTTGCCTTATATAGGCAAATTATAGTATTATAATAATAACATAATATAATAATAATATAATAATGTAATATAATAATAATATAAATATAATATTATATATATATATGTTCAGTGCAAAGTTGTGAAGTTGTCGGGCGGTGCCGACAATTTCGTTTTTTATTATTTTTATTTTATAATATATATAATATAATATAATATATATATAAAATATCTAAAATATATAATTTATACCAAAATATTAAACATATAATATACTAATATAATTTTATATAAAATACGAAATATATAATATAATAATTTTAAACACATAATATAATTTGTTTTATTATTTTCTTTTATATAAAATACACCAAAAATATGAACAAACACATAAAATTATAAAAAATTACAAAAATACTAAATTAATGAAATATTCAATATTTTAAAATAATTTGACCATAATGGTGAAGGTTGGGATTAAAGCTTCAAATTCCATTTCTTTTAATGAGAATTCTGCGAGAAACACATTTTAATTGTCATCATCGAGTAATCAAAAGAGAGCGCACAAGTCTTAGGGCCAGTCAAAATGGGGTGTCTACACTAGGGTTTTAAAATGTTTTAGAGAGAGAAAGAGATGAAAAAGTGATGTAAAAAGTGTCTGTTACGAATTGATATACGTACAGTCCGCTCAAGCGCAAGAAGTGATGCTCAAGTGCAGAATGCACTCCCAGTAGTTTTGTAGATAACAGACCAATCGCTGGAGCGCAAGAATGGTCGCTCGAACTGAACTCGCTCGAGCGCAGAAATAACTGCTTGAGCGTAGAATATACTCTCCCAGTAGTTTTACAGACTTGCAAAAGTACCGAGAGTTTACAAAGCCCGTTCGAGCACATGAAGTACTGCTCGAGTAGAGGAGCAAAATTCTGGGCAATAAGAGTTTAGAAACTAAGCAACTAACTTGTCCCAAACGCAACCACAACAATCTCAAAGCTAAATTTAAGGAGATACAATGGAAGCAAGATGTAAACAACAATATGAAACCATTAAACCCGAGTTCGGGATATAACAAGAGTCAGGTCAAAACCGAAATCATTATATATATACAAACAAAAATATAACTATTTAGATTTGAATTGAAAAATAAAAATTCAAATAAAAGATAAAAAAAAAATTAAACAAAAAAGATTAAGATTGAGATATGAATTCCAAAAATATGATACATTTTATAACGAACTATATTTATCTTATGTGAGTTTGTTGTAGAATTTCAATATATTTTGGCTTAATCTTTTGAAAGTTTATATTCAAATTGAACATAATTTTTATCTTTTAAAATCATTAATTAATTATCCATATAAATTTTAAATATAATAAAATTCCATAAATAAAAATTAAAATAAAATATAAAAAAACATTTAAATAAAAAAAATATTAAGATTGAGATATAAATCCCAAAAATATGATAAATTTGTATTGAAGTTTGAGAATTCTCCAAATTCTTAATACTAAACTTTTACGAATTCTCTTTCCTATGTGTCACCTCTCAAGTCTCCCCCTCCCACTTTTCCTAATTTTTAATCATATGTCAATTATCTAAATCTCAAAAGCCGAAAGGATTATATATATATATATATTTAAATAAAGACTAATGCCTCGTAGCTCGAAATGCTCCGCCCTGAATGGCTCGAAAATTACAACTCTCTCTTTCTCTCTCTCTCTCTCTCTCCATGACTCACTCTCTATTTTCTCCTTATTTTGTATCTCTCTTTCTCAGACCCAACATTCTCTTCTCTCTAAACTCACTCATCCCTCTCGTCTCCGTGTTGGGTGGAGAAGTCGGAGCCAATTAAACTCTTTAAAACCCTCTCGTTACCTCTGATCTCCGGTTCTTCTTCACCGCCTGTCAATTGCCACCTCCGATCTCCGATTCTTCTTGACATTGGAGCACGAGCTCTGTATACACACAGAGGACATAGACTTGTGTATAATAGTGATGTGTTGAAAAAAAAATTCAAATTCTACATTTTTTTTTGTTGGTTGTTGTTGATGATGAAAGAAAAAAAAAATTTGTTGATGATTGTTGGTTGCTGTTGATGATGATGTGTTGTTGAAATTTTTCCAGATTCTACATTTCTTTTTTTGGTTGATCTCTATGGTTGATTTGATTTTTGGTTGATCTCTATGTGTGATGATGATGATGTGTTGAGTGGGTTTGATTTTTGGTTGATGATGATGATTCTCTCTCTCTCTCTGCTCCTCTCCTCTTCTCTTCTTTCTTCTTCTTCTTCGTTCTTTTTCTGTAAGTTATGCAAAGGAAGAAGAAAAGAAAAAAAAAAAAAGAAGCCAAAACGACATCGTTTTGGGATTTCGGGCGACTCAAGTGTGACACCCGAACGTTTAATTAAGTCCACATAAATATTTAGAATTATATAATTATAGTGGCATGTGATGATAGATTATTAAATAAATAAATATATAAATCTAATTTGGCTTTGGGTTATCAGATATAGAATTATTTGGGAATTAATTATTTGGGAGCAAATTAACACACTTGTGGAATTGTAATAAAAGATAGTAAATAAATAAAAGAAAATGAAAATGAAAAAAAAAAATCTATAAGCTGGTTGCCCAGCAAGCTTTGCGAGCTTCGGCCCAAAAGAAAAAAAAGAAAAAAAGAAAAAGAGAATAAGGCCCAAGTGTGTTAAGGCCCAAGTCTAAAGATTTATATTTATTCCTAACTGATTCAATCTTATCTCAAATCTATAATTAAGAACTTCACCCTCTAGCCTCATTATAGCCTCCTGAGGAGGGGGGGTACGTGGCACTCCTATGAGGCTTGGCTCACAGTATAAATAGGGTCAAGGTGATGAACTATTGAAGAGAAAAAAAAAATGAAAGAACAAGAGGGGTGGAAGCCGAGAGAGAGAGAGAGAGGCATGTAAGTGAGAGTGAGGAGTTGATAATAGGGAAGTTCTGATAGTAAAGTAAGGCTAAGGGTTATAATTAAGGTGAGTTATGTTATATCTTGATCTACCATTATACATTTTACGAATGTTTTGAGTTACCATAACTTATTTTATACAAGCTATATTTTAAGTTATATAAATAAAAGTTATGTTTTATAAATATTTTAGTTACGTGGATTACTTTCTAAACTCTATTTACTTAAAAGGAAACCCATGGATATGTTTGTTTAAATTTTAGAATATATTTGACTATAACCTTATAAACAATTATGTTTTGTAAATATCACAACGGGAGTCCTACGCCTTGGGGGACTTAAATAACCACTGGCATCTGTTTGTCCACTTTGTGGTCCTCTGTTTGTCATGGATCCATTGACTTCTGTTTTGACTGTCACTTTGTGACCTCTGTTCTGTTTTGTTTTATACCGCGGTTATGATTATTACTTTACATGATTTCTGTATTCTGCCACTTTAAATAAATTGTCATTTTAAATTAAATTATGCAAATATTTTAGCCTACTCATTATCCATGGTTATTTTATTCCCTACACTCTTGGCATAATATTTCTCACTCTGCTGTGTGCTTATAGCTGTTACCCTTTCCGGTGATGAGATGTAAGGGAAATCCATAACCCTACAAAATGGAACCTGCTCGTGGACTGTTGCTGAACCACTATTTTATCTTTCTTTTTTTTTTTTTTTTTATAATATTTTTGTTTCCTTTTGTTTCTATTGGGGGTTGGTCATTGAATAAGAAAATAATGAAAGCCCTAGAAACGTATTTCTTTTTTTTTAGTAAAATGTAGTAAAATTTCTATTTAATTATTTTTATTTTCACTTGCGCAACTTAATTTGCTTCAAATAAGAAAGTTACTAAGTCACGATTCCAACTCTAAGCCCCTGGGGTTGGGTCGTGACAAAGGTGATATGAGAGCAACGGTTAAAAAAAAAAAAAAAAAAAGAGTTATAAATAAATCTATAACTATAACCATATAGCTAAAAAATAAATAAATAAATACATATATATATATGGTAAAATCAAAATAAGATAAGATAATAATAAATATTTACATGTGACGTTAGTTTTCCTGTGTAAAATCTCACGTTTATTCTGGTGTTGTAGGATGTTAGAGATTTACCTTGATAATGCTTTTTGAAATGACCTCCAGGCCATCAACTTAGATGAAATCTTAGCTGAACACCCTGCCCCCGCCCCCGCCTCACCTGAGGGTTGGGGAGATTCTGAGGAAATAGTCAGGGAATTGCACCCAGGTCTTGGCCGGTTGATGGGTCGGCCAATTTATATCCAGGTTGACGCTACTGACGTCCCATACTTATTATGGAGGCACAGCCTTGCCCATACACGCAGACGTTTTCTTGGACCATCTCGTGTCCTTGGCATCGCCCCGGGTTATGACCGCCCGCATTATGTTATAGGCCCTCTACCTCCAAAGTTTGCAGCCAGGAGGGGGAACGTATACCCCGAGGATTATATTTTTACCACAGTCTCTAACCCACTAGAGATCATTAATATTCACAATGTTGACTTCGAAAATAACTTGTCATATGTTGAGACACCTGTTTGGATTGTCGATCGAGCATTTGTGGGTCATATACGGTCTATCCCCATTTTCACGGTCCAGGTAGCATGGGTGTGTTTTGGTGTAATCCAGTTGGAGTGGGAGTTTGAGCTTTTTATGCAGCACTATTTCCCCTGGTTTTTCAGCCCATCTGACCCACCACTCTAGATCTGGCTAGTAGAAAATCTTTTGTATGTTAATCGTGATGTGTTCTAATCCCTTTTTGTTGACTTTTGTTTTTGTTTATCACATGGATGGGACACTAACATATTCTAACTAATGTAATATGAATTGTAAAATAATAATAATAATAAATAAAAATGTGCAATGTTGGCAATTCATATAAATATAACTTATGCTACGTATATATATATTGCATTGAGAATATAATGCCTCGTTCATTACTTGTAGAATGGCTAATGGTAATGGAAGTGAGTCATCAGCTAGTGGTACGGAATCGATGGAAAGAGTAATGGAAAGGGCGGTTGCTAGTTTTCTACAAGTCTTACAAGCTAACATCAACAATGGGACGCCGAGACAGCAAGAAGGGCCGGTTACCATAAAACAGTTCCAGGATCTGAAACCCACCACATTTACTGGCAGCCCAGACCCGATGGTAGTAGACACTTGGGTTAAAGACATGGAAAAGATTTTTCGTGCCCTACTTTGCACCGAGAGGCAAAAGGTAACTTTTACCACCTTCACTTTCAAAGATAATGCACAGGAATAGTGGCTTCTCACTCTGGCCAAAGAAGAAATTACGACTTGGGCAAGATTCTTGGAAGTATTCTATGAAAAATAATTTCCAGATTCATTGCGGGAACAGAAGGCATCCAAATTCATACATCTTAAGCAAGGAACCATGACGGTGGCCGAATATGAGAGCAAGTTCACACAACTCGCTCAGTTTGCAACATACGTCATCCCCACTGAAACTCGAAAAGCAAGAAAATTTGAAACAGGATTGAATGCTGGAATCAAAGATAGACTTGAAGTCTTGAAATTGCCAACCTATGCAGAAGTGGTGGACCGGGCGTACATAGCAGAAAAGGGAATTAAGGCCTCACGTTCTGGAGAACCAAACTACAAGAAGCGATTCTGGGAAAGGGATAACAGAAGACCCATTGTTGCACTTCATAAAAAGGTGAACATGGGCACAACCAGCTCAGGCCACCACGGTCCTACCAACCCCCAAGGTGGCACTATTCCAACTTGCCCCACTTGTGGGAGGGCTCATTGGGGACAATGCCACCGGGACACGGGAGCATGTTTTAGATGCGGACAGTTTGGCCACTTGCTAAGGGATTGTCCAAGGATGGTTAATCTTACAGCCAGCCCCTCTGGCCCAGTTAGGAGAACCGCGGGACCGGGAGAAGAAAAGAAGGACCAAAACCGCCAAGGTCGGGCTTTCGCCTTGGTACCTGGAAAACCGGAAGTTACTGAAAATGTTGTGTCAGGTACACTTTTTGTCTGTGGTCTTTTAGCTTATGTCCTTATTGACTCTAGGTCAACTCATTCTTTTGTTGCACCACACTTTGCTGCCAAATTGACATCAACACCCGAACCATTAGGATATACATTGTCTGTGTCTTTTCTTTCTGGTAAGTCTGCCTGTAGTACTGACGTGTACAGATCTTGTATTGTATTCCTAAAAGGCAAAACCTTATATGCAGACTTGATTACCCTCCGCATTGAAAATTTTAATGTAATCTTAGGTATGGATTGGCTGGCTGCCAACCACGCCTCTATCGATTGTAAAGCCAAAAAGGTCTCCCTCAAGTTACCAAACCAACCCGAAATTGTCTTTGATAGGGCTGAAGTTTCTAACCCTTCCTGTATCATATCCTCCATGGTGACCCAACAACTTCTAAGAAAGGGTTGTGGTAGTTATATTTGTTATGTGATTGATACACAAAAAGAGGCCCCTACTGTTGATGCAATTCCTGTAGTTCGAGAATTTTCGGATGTCTTTCTTGAAGATCTACTCGGTATTCCAGTTGATTAGGAGATCGAATTCACCATTGAAACCCAACCTGGCACGCAGCCTATATCAGAAGCTCCTTATCGTATGTCGATGACATAATTGAAAGAGCTGAAGACTCAACTCTAGGAACTCCTGGACAAAGGTTTTATCCGACCTAGTACCTCACCTTGGGGAGCTCCAGTATTGTTCGTGAAGAAAAAGGATGGCATGATGAGATTATGCATCGATTATCGGGATCTGAACAAGGTTACCATCAAGAATCGATATCCTCTGCTACGAATTGATGACTTGTTTGATCAACTTCAAGGCGCACAAGTATTTTCCAAAATTGACTTACGTTCTGGCTACCATCAACTAAAAGTTAAAACGGAAAGCATTGAAAAGACTTCCTTCAGAACCCGTTACGGGCACTACTAATTTCTCGTCATGCCTTTTGGCGTCACAAATGCCCCAGCAGCCTTTATGGACCTCATGAACAGAGTGTTCAAACCCTACCTTGATGAGTTCGTCATTGTCTTCATTGACGACATCCTCATATACTCCAAGTCACTAGAAGCTCATGAGCGGCACTTGCGAATGGTTCTACAAACACCACGTAATCATAAACTCTATGCCAAGTTGAAGAAATACGAATTCTGGATCACTAGTGTACACTTTCTCGGTCATGTCATTAACAAGGATGGCATCTCGGTTGACCCCCAAAAAGTTGCAGCAATCGTAGACTGGCCACGACCTACTAATGTGTCAGAAATCCGAAGTTTCTTGGATGTAGTTGGCTATTATCAACGCTTCGTGCAAGATTTCTCAAAGATAGCATCGCCCTTGACCCAGCTAACTCAGAAGAACACACCCTTTGAATGGACTGATAAACAGGAGCGTTGTTTTCAAGAATTAAAAGGTCAACTTGTGTCAGCCCCTATACTAGCACTCCCTACCGGAGCAGATGGGTTCGTAATTTATAGTGATGCCTCATACAATGGGTTGGGTTGTGTTCTCATGCAAGACGGAAAATTCATTGCTTATGCGTTACGACAATTGAAGACTCACGGGAAGAACTACCTGACTCACAATTTGGAATTGGCTGCGGTGATCTTTGCTCTCAAAATCTGGTGTCATTATCTCTACGATACAACCTGCGAAATTTATACTGACCACAAGAGTCTAAAATATCTATTCACATAGAAGGAACTGAATATGAGGCAACGGCGGTGGTTGGAATTTATGAAAGACTACGATATAGAAATCCATCACCATCCGGGCAAAGCTAACGTGGTAGCAGACGCACTAAGCCGAAAGCCAACGAGAAGCTTGGCATGCACTCTCATTTCTCGCAAGGTCAATGGGTTGCTCGCCAATGTAACCGTGGAGCCTACATTGATTGAAGAAATTAAAGCGCGCCAATGGGAAAATAAACTCTTGAAGAAAAGGTACGAGGAACAAGGAAGCACGCCTGATCCTGATTTCATTATTAGCAGTGGGATACTGAAATTTCAGAATTGAATTTGTATACTCGATATCTCGGAACTCAAGAAGAAGATACTGGAAGAAGCTCATAACTCGAGATTTGCAGTCCACCCTGGCAACACAAAGATTTATCATGATCTGAAGGAACATTACTGGTGGACCGGAATGAAAGGAGATATAGTAAACCATGTTTCCAAATGTCTACATTGTTAGCGTGTTAAAGCAGAACATCAGAGACCTGCAGGGCTACTACAACCACTCCCTATTCCTGAATGGAAATGGGAACACATTACTATGGACTTCGTGGTCGGGCTACCACAGTCTTTTTCAAAGAATGATGCAATATGGGTTATAGTAGACCGATTAACAAAGTCAGCACACTTTCTACCAATCAAAATCATGTACCCTCTGAATAAGTTTGCCACTTTATATATCAAGGAGATTATTCGGTTGCATGGTATCCCAGTATCAATTGTGTCTGACCGAGATCCTCGTTTCGTGTCTCACTTTTGGAATAAATTGCAAGAAGCTTTGGGAACTACATTGAAGTTCAGCACAGCCTATCATCCACAGACCGATGGGCAATCCGAAAGAACAATCCAGACGTTGGAAGACATGTTACGTGTATGTGCATTGGACCTCAAAGGTAACTGGGATGAGCACCTACCTTTAATGGAATTCGCCTATAACAACAACTATCAAGCATGCATTGTAATGGCGCCGTACGAAGCTCTGTATGGAAGGAGATGTCGATCACCCTTGTGCTGCACGGAAGTCGGGGACAGGAAATTGTTAGCCGCCGAAATCGTGCAAATCACAAGTGAGAAAATCTAACTCATCCAACAGGGGATTCGCACTGCTCAGAGTCGCCAGAAAAGTTATACAGATACTCGGAGACGAGACTTGGAATTTCAAGTAGGAGATCATGTGTTTCTCAAAATCTCACCAACAAGAGTAGTGATCCGATGCAGAAAGCGCGGGAAGCTAAACTGTCATAGCCCAAACCCGCCCCTATGGATTTAGCACCGTAACCGGCCAGTAACCCTAGGTTACCGAAGGCCTACTTAACAGTAAGACATTATAACAGAGTACAGGGGCAAGGCGGAAGCCAATACAGTAGATAGGCAATGTCCAATGAGCTGTGACAGTCTGTATGCCAAAAGATTTTTCATACATTTATACAGAACAGTATACAAAATATTTACAAACATTCAGTATAGGGATCAAGTCCTTATTAACCAGTACAGTGCAGTCTATACAGTCTATACAGTAAACAAAACAGTACGGAAGGGGGAATTGCTAAAACACCCCTAAGCCTTAGCTTGGTAGGCTCGGAATCTCGCAGTGAGGCACATTGGTTGGCTTGACAAAACTGGAGTTAACCTTGACGCCTCTAGCTTTGATCCGGTGCCTGTACACCTACATATATATATATATATATATGAGCAGTGAGCTAAAGCCCAGTGAATAACATAATGCATAAAGAGGTTTAGAATGAATGTCCTTACAGTAATGAAAACAGTTTATTTCAATCAGTATTTCAGTTGTTCAGAACAGTAAACAGTCATATGTGGTACATCCATTAGCATAACAGTAACAGTAGGTCTAAAAGACCGAACAGTAATGATGGCCATCAATCAGTAATAGTGGTGGTTCCACGAGAGAACCGACAGAGATTTCTGTAACAGTAACAGTAAATAGTAGGTGCTAAGGATGCCACAGTACAGTTCAGAATATAGGACATACATTCATTCAGTTAAACAATATCAGTTCAGTAGATAGTTCAGTTCAGTATTCAGAAGATAATCATTTCGAACATATCTTTACACAATTGTTACTCACAGAGTTCTGGGCCACAGTGAACTAGAGCGTCTCCTCGGAATGCCAACCCTATACAGTTAACAGATTGAACACACGCTAAGCTTCACAGTTGGGAAAGATAACAACTTAATCCCTAAATTGCCTCGGTGTGTTCTACATCTATATCTTCTATAAGATGTCTTAAACTAGGCTTAAGAATGCCTAGAATGGGATGAGGATGCAAAGATGTATTCAGAAAACATTTTCAGAATTTTCAGAAAAACAGAGTCCCGCTCGAGCGTACATGCAATAAAGGTCCCCGCTCGAGCATAAACTTTACCGCTCGAGCAGACCAAAAAGTATTGGATAGGTGAAATCTCCGCTTGACGCCTGCTCGAGCGTGTCACCCAGTCCTCCGCTTGAGCGCAACTTACTCCGCTCGAGCGGACTGATGTACAGTGCAAGATGCTGGGAGCTCAATTTTCCCGCTCGAGCGGCACTTCCCCCGCTCGAGCGTACAACCAAAATCTGGAAATTCCAGATTTGAGTTCCAAGTTTAAAACTCAAGTTTGATGCTCCAAATCCGATCCTCTTGGGCCAATTTTTTGGAAAACTCTTGTAAACACATAATATTACATGATTTTAAAGCTCACTTGTAAAATCAAGGCCCAAGGGTGTTTCAAACAAACCCAATTCAAACCAAATTTTCATGAACATGCATGAGCATGCTACAAAGTGACATGCATGTGATTAAATCAAATCAAAGCTTCCATTTCATGCACAAATGGGCTCATTCTTTCAAATTCAAGATGAAAACATGGTCCTTAACACTAACATGAACATGCATGTGAGAAGTGAAGGATTATAACCTCAAAACTTAGCAATATGCACATGCATGCAACAATTGAGCTTCAATACAACATTACAGGCCATAAATTGGCTCTAGACTTCAACTTAGCTCTAAAACATGCAAGAGTCTAACAAAATTACAAACAAAAGAGTAGTTATTCTACCTTAGGTCTTGAATTAGAGGTGTAGGAGCTCAAATATGTAATTACTCTTCCGAATCTCCAAGTCTCCAAGCAATTCTCAAGAAGAAACTCAATTTCTCTCTCACTAGCTCTCTTGGTCGGCAATAACAATGAAATAAGGCTGAGGAAATGTTTGTTTGAGTGTAAGGAAGTTCAAGTATGGTCCAAGATAATGGCCCATTAATGGTGGCAAAAAGGTAATTAGCCTAATTCATGAAATTTGCACAATTCAATCAAATTTAATCCGGTTTAATCATACTAAATCATCTTTCAATTAAGTTTACCATAAAATCACATAAATTCTACTGATCATGGAACATCAATCAATTTTGGATTCGGCCACCGATAAGGCCTTCAATTAATAGTTTAAACATAAGAACTAAACAGATAATTAAACAGTCAAACAGATAAAATGCAATTCAAACAGATACAGGAAATCAATTCAGTTCAGATCTCAGTCAGTCAGTTCAGTATTTCGATCAATTCAATTATTAGTCTTAATCAGTCTTAATTTAGCAGTAATCGATAATTAATCAGTCATTAATCGGTAAACAGTGTGAGGGTTGTTACAGTCTCCCCTCCTTATAAAGAGTTTGGTCCTCCAAACTCGAATTACCTTCATTTTGGAAGAAAACAGGATCCAGTGGAAACAAATCAGGATATCTCTTAGCCATGTCATCTTCCCTTTCCCAAGTAGCATACATGCCACCATGGTTTTGCCAGTCGACTTTTACTAACGGGATCTCTTTGTTTCTCAGTTTCTTGATCCGTCTGTTCACAATCTGTATAGGCCGTTCCTCGTAGGTGTAGTCATCACTCAACACTACACGAGTAGGCTCAATCACATGGAATGGATCCCGGAGATAATCTCTCAACATAGAGATGTGGAAGACGTTGTGCATATGCTCTATTTCACGAGGAAGCGCAACTTGATACGTCACCGGATTGATTTTCTCAATAATCTCATACGGTCCGACATATCTCGGCGCTAACTTGCCTTTGACTCCAAAACGAGTCTGGCCTTTCATTGGTGTCACTTTCACAAACACGTGATCACCCACTTCATATTCTCTGTCTCGTCTTCTGACATCTGCATAACTTTTCTGTCTGCTCTGTGCTGTTTTCAGTCGCTGCTGTATCAGTTTTACTTTCTCAGTTGTTTCATAAACAATCTCGGGCCCAAGCAAAGGCCCATCTCCAACTTCTGCCCAGCAAATTGGAGATCTACATTTTCTGCCATACAATGTCTCGAAAGGCGCCATACCAATACTTGAATGGTAACTGTTGTTGTAGGCGAATTCAGCCAATGGCAAATGACTTTCCCAGTTTCCCTGAAAATCAAGGACACACATTCTCAATAAATCCTCTAGAGTCTAGATGGTCCTTTCTGACTGTCCATCCGTCTGAGGACGATAGGCACTACTCAGCCTCAATTCAGTACCCAATGCAGTCTGTAGGCTTTGCCAAAATCTTGATGTAAACTTCGAATCCCTGTCAGAAACAATGGATACAGGCACTCCATGCAGTCTAACAATTTCATCAATATAGAGTATAGCCAATTTATCCGCATTATAAATTGTCTTAACAGGTAAGAAGTGAGCAGATTTAGTCAGTTTATCAACAATAACCCAAATCGAGTCCATACCTTTACTAGAGCGAGGCAATCCCACAATAAAATCCATAGTAATATGTTCCTATTTCCACTCCGGTATCGGTAAGGGCTGCAATAAGCCTGCGGGTCGTTGATGTTCAGCTTTGACTTGTTGGCAATGAAGAAATTTTGATACAAAGTTGGCAATTTCTTTCTTCATTCCCGGCCACCAAAAGTTCTGTTTCAGATCTTGATACATTTTCGTATTCCCTGGGTGGATAGAAAATTTTGAGTTGTGGCCCTCTTGCAGAACTCTTCTTTTCAATTTAGAATCATTCGGTACACACAGTCTTTCCTGAAATTTCAGTACATTATTTTCAAATTTGAAACCCGGTCTTGGTTTGGATTCCCTTTCTTCGATGATCTTCTTCAAGAAGTCATCCAGTTGCTGTTTCTCTTTAATTTCTTCAATCAGTGCCGGTTGTGCAGAAATAGCAGCTATTGTCCCGCTTTGCTCTTTCAAAACAACCTCAATTTCAGATTTTTCAAGGTCACGAAGCAATTCTTTCTGTCCGGTGAGCAAACAAGCTAAGTTCCCAATCGATTTCCGACTCAAGGCATCGGCAACGGTGTTGGCTTTTCCTGGATGGTACAAAATCTGTAGGTCATAGTCTTTAATCAGTTCTAGCCATCTCCGTTGTCTCGTGTTCAGTTCTTTCTGGGTGAAGAAGTACTTCAGACTCTTGTGGTCGGTATATACTTCACATGTTGCCCCATACAAATAGTGATGCCAGATTTTCAGTGCAAACACTACTGTAGCAAGTTCCAGATCATCGGTTGGGTAGTTCTTTTCATGTGGTCTCAGTTGGCGGGAAGCATAAGCAATAACTCTCCCATTCTGCATTAAAACACACCCCAAACCCTTATGAGAAGCATCACTAAATACAGTATAACCATCTGTACCTGAAGGTAAAGTCAGAACCGGTGCAGTCACAAGTCGAGTTTTCAATTCTTGAAATGCTGATTCCCTTTGGTCAGTCCAGTCAAATGATGTCCCCTTCTGTGTTAGTTGAGTCAATGGTAAGGCTATTTTGGAGAAATCTTTGACAAATCTTCTGTAATATCTAGCCAATCTCAAAAAGTTTCAGACTTCTGTCACATTCGTTGGTCTAGGCCAATTTACTACAGCTTCAATTTTCTGCGGATCAACAGAAATTCCATCTTTGCTAACAACATGCCCCAAAAACATAACATGATCAAGCCAAAACTCACATTTAGATAGTTTAGCATACAGTTTCTGTTCTCTTAGGGTCTGTAGGGCAAGTCTCAGATGATGTTCATGTTCTTCTATACTTTTTGAGTAAATCAATATGTTATCAATAAATACAACAATAAAGTCATCAAGGTACGGTTTAAAAATTCTATTCATGAGGTCCATAAATGCTGCAGGTGCATTGGTAACTCCAAAAGGCATAAATAAAAATTCGTAATGTCCATACCTCGTTCTAAAAGCAGTTTTATCAATGTCCTTAGGTTTAACTTTCAGTTGATGGTACCCCGATCTGAGATCAATCTTGGAAAACACTTGAGCACCCTATAACTGATCAAATAAATCATCAATACGCGGCAATGTGTATTTATTTTTCACAGTTACCTTGTTCAATTCACGGTAATCAATACACAGTCTCAGTGAGCCATCTTTCTTCTTCACAAACAAAACTGGTGTGCCCCACGGTGAAGTACTAGGCCTGATAAACTTCTTGTCTAATAGTTCTTGTAGTTGTACTTTCAATTCCTTCAGTTCGGTCGGAGCCATTCTGTAGGGAGCTTTATATATTGGTTGTGTACCCGGAACCACATCAACGGTGAATTCAATCTCCCGGTCAATCAAATCCCCTGGTAGATTATTTGGAAATACATCTAGGAATTCTCTAACTATAGGAATACAGTTCACATCAGTTTTAACATTATCATCAGTAGATACAGTCAGTACAGAACATAGATATCCTTTACACCCTTTCCTAATCAATTTAACGGCTTTCATAGAAGAAATCAAATACGGAGGAGGTACTACGCCAACCCCATTAAATACAAATTCAGGCAGACCAGGTGGACGGAAAACAACTTGCTTTGTTACACAGTCAATGGTAGCATGATATTTTTGTAACCAGTCCATCCCCAATACTACATCGAAATGATCAATATTCAATGGCAGTAAGCCAATAAACAGATGCATATCCCCAACAATGATTTCACATGCAGGGTACATATATGCACATGTCATGGATCCCCCAATAGGTGATGATACAACTAACAAATAATTCATGGGTTCTAAGGGTCTATTCAATTTTCGTGAGAAAGCATGCGATACATATGAGTGTGTAGACCCCGAATCAATCGGTACATATGCATTTTGAGCACAAATAGAAAGGATACCTGACACAACGGTTTCAGTATTTTGCACGTCTCCCGGTACTAGGGCGAACACTCGGCCCTGCCTCATAGGCTCTTTCCCGGTAGCTCTGGGGTTAGGCTTTGGTGCTACAGTTGATGCTGCTGCGCTTGGTGCAGCTTTTCTATTGGTTTGCGGAGCAGAGGGGCAGTCTTTAACCATGTGGCCCACCTTATTACACCTGTAACAAGCACCAGATAGTTTATAACGAACTCCCTTATGGTTTTTACCACATTCAAAACATGGTGGTATGGAACCACTCCCTTGGCTGGGGCTAGTTGTTGACCCCGTATTCTGTTTCTTATTTGATGGGTTATGCTTGCCTTTCTTGAATTTAAAATTCTGTCTTTTACCACGCCATTTAGACGTCGGTGGTTCAGATTGTTTCACA
Source organism: Camellia oleifera (assembly GCA_022316695.1). Classification (NCBI taxonomy): domain Eukaryota; kingdom Viridiplantae; phylum Streptophyta; class Magnoliopsida; order Ericales; family Theaceae; genus Camellia; species Camellia oleifera. Next base: position 157,631,452 of record CM039308.1, on the reverse strand, counting down.
GCTTCGATGTTTGACTCAGCCATCAAAGCTCGGTCAAGAACATTCACATAGCTCGGTAGCTTTAAAACACTTATTCGGTCGAGTATAGCAACATTAAGGCCGCCTTCAAACCTCCTGGCCTTCTTATAGTCGGTGTCCACCATATGTGGTGCATATCTAGCAAGTTTAGTAAATTTTGTCTCGTATTCTACCATTGACATAATGCCTTGTTTCAGTTGCTCAAATTCAGTCACCTTCCTGTCTCTGACAAACTGAGGAAAGTACTTTTCGAAGAAGGCTACTTTGAATTGAGCCCAAGTCATAGCAATGTTGTCATCACGAGTAAGCATCTACCACCTTCTAGCCTCTTCCTGCAAAGTGAAGGTGGCCAACAGTACCTTATGTGCTTCCGAGCACAGAAACACTTCAAACAGTTTTTCGGTCTCCAAAACCCATGTTTCAGCTTTTAACGGTTCAAGGCCTCCCTGAAAGGATGGCGGTTTCAATTTACTAAACTTCTGGGTAAGAGCAATTATGTCCCCATCATTAACATTCACATTATGTTCTGGTACAGCCGGAGGAGGAGGTGGGGGCTGTTGATTCTGTTGCTGCTCTAATCTTGCAGTTATCAGTTCCATCATTCTTTTTATTCTTGCCATTCTTGCCTCAGTGGATGAGGACTCAGATTCATTTGCATTATCCATTTCACTATAAGCAGTTATAACAATTATAAAAATTATAAACATAAACGGTTACATGTTTAAACAGTTTATCACATTAGCATATATTCAATCATGTCATAACCGTACACTTTTCATGTTCATGCAATGCCCTAATCACCTTTCTAGGACACTCTATAGCTCATTTGGACACGTGTGTGCGGTACAACTCGTGGTTAAGTATCGCTCTGATACCACTGTATCACAGGCCAAACCCGCCCCTATGGGTTTAGCACCGTAACCGGCCAGTAACCCTAGGTTACCGAAGGCCTGCTTAACAGTAAGACAGTATAACAAAGTACAGGGGCAAGGCGGAAGCCAATACAGTAGATAAACAATGTCCAATGAGCTGTGACAGTCTGTATGCCAAAAGATTTTTCATACATTTATACAGAACAGTATACAAAACATTTACAAACATTCAGTACAGGGATCAAGTCCTTATTAACCAGTACAGTGCAGTCTATACAGTAAACAAAACAGTACGGAAGGGGGAATTGCTAAAACACCCCTAAGCCTTAGCTTGGTAGGCTCGGAACCTCGCAGTGAGGCACATTGGTTGGCTTGACAAAACTGGAGTTAACCCTGACGCCTCTAACTTTGATCCGGTGCCTGTACACCTACATATATATATGAGCAGTGAGCTAAAGCCCAGTGAATAACATAATGCGTAAAGAGGTTTAGAATGAATGTCCTTACAGTAATGAAAACAGTTCATTTCAATCAGTATTTCAGTTGTTCAGAACAGTAAACAGTCATATGTGGTACATCCATTAGCATAACAGTAACAGTAGGTCTAAAAGACCGAACAGTAATGATGGCCATCAATCAGTAATAGTGGTGGTTCCACGAGAGAACCGACAGAGATTTCTGTAACAGTAACAGTAAATAGTAGGTGCTAAGGATGCCACAGTACAGTTCAGAATATAGGACATACATTCATTCAGTTAAACAATATCAGTTCAGTAGATAGTTCAGTTCAGTATTCAGAAGATAATCATTTCGAACATATCTTTACACAATTGTTACTCACAGAGTTCTGGGCCACAGTGAACTAGAGCGTCTCCTCGGAATGCCAACCCTATACAGTTAACAGATTGAACACACGCTAAGCTTCACAGTTGGGAAAGATAACAACTTAATCCCTAAATTGCCTCGGTGTGTTCTACATCTATATCCTCTATAAAATGTCTTAAACTAGGCCTAAGAATGCCTAGGATGGGATGAGGATGCAAAGATGTATTCAGAAAACATTTTCAGAATTTCCAGAAAAACAGAGTCCCACTCGAGCGCAGGTTTACCCGCTCGAGCGTACATGCAATAAAGGTCCCCACTCGAGCGTAAACTTTACCGCTCAAGCGGACCAAAAAGTACTGGATAGGTGAAATCTCCGCTCGACGCCTGCTCGAGCGTGTCACCTAGTCCTCCGCTCGAGCGCAACTTACTCCGCTCGAGTGGACTGATGTACAGTGCAAGATGTTGGGAGCTCGATTTTCCTGCTCGAGCGGCACTTCCCCCGCTCGAGCATACAACCAAAATCTGGAAATTCCAGATTTGAGTTCCAAGTTTAAAACTCAAGTTTGATACTCCAAATTCGATATTCTTGGGCCAATTTTCTAGAAAACTCTTGTAAACACATAATAGTACATGATTTTAAAGCTCACTTGTAAAATCAAGGCCCAAGGGTGTTTCAAACAAACCCAATTCAAACCAAATTTTCATGAACATGCATGAGCATGCTACAAAGTGACATGCATGTGATTAAATCAAATCAAAGCTTCTATTTCATGCACAAATGGGCTCATTCTTTCAAATTCAAGATGAAAACATGGTCCTTAACACTAACATGAACATGCATGTGAGAAGTGAAGGATTATAACCTCAAAACTTAGCAATATGCACATGTATGCAACAATTGAGCTTCAATACAACATTACAAGCCATAAATTGGCTCTAGACTTCAACTTAGCTCTAAAACATGCAAGAGTCTAACAAAATTACAAACAAAAGGGTAATTATTCTACCTTAGGTCTTGAATTAGAGGTGTAGGAGCTCAAATATGTAATTACTCTTCCAAATCTCCAAGTCTCCAAGCAATTCTCAAGAAGAAACTCAATTTCTCTCTCACTAGCTCTCTTGGTTGGCAATAACAATGAAATAAGGCTGAGGAAATGTTTGTTTGAGTGTAAGGAAGTTCAAGTATGGTCCAAGATAATGGCCCATTATGGTGGCAAAAAGGTAATTAGCCTAATTCATGAAATTTGCACAATTCAATCTAATTTAATCCGGTTTAATCATACTAAATCATCTTTCAATTAAGTTTACCATAAAATCACATAAATTCTACTGATCATGGAACATCAATCAATTTTGGATTTGGCCGCCGATAAGGCCTTCAATTAATAGTTTAAACATAAGCACTAAACAGATAATTAAATAGTCAAACAAATAAAATGCAATTCAAACAGATACAGGCAATCAATTCAATTCAAATCTCAGTCAGTCAGTTCAGTATTTCGATCAATTCAATTATCAGTCTTAATCAGTCTTAATTTAGCAGTAATCGGTAAACAGTGTGAGGGTTGTTACATAAACGCACGTTACATCGGGCCATTCGAGATACTGGAAAGAATTGGTCTTGTAGCCTATCGCCTTGCACTACCTCCTGAGCTATCTAATATCCACAACGTGTTTCACGTTTCAATGCTCCGACGGTATTTCCGAGATCCAGAACATGTCATCGACTATGAGAACTTGGAAGTTCGAGAGGATCTCTCTTACGAAGAACAACCAGTGCAGATTCTCGATCATCGTAATCAAGTTCTCCGAAACAAGACCATACCACCGGTAAAGGTCTTATGGAGAAATCATCGCATCGAAGAAGCTATGTGGGAAACCGAAGAACAAATGCGAGCTAAATACCCACACCTCTTCGGAAGTTAAGGTACGTCAAGTTTGAGGACAAACTTCTAATTAGAAGGGGAGAAAAGTGACACCCGAACGTTTAATTAAGTCCACATAAATATTTAGAATTATATATAATTATAGTGGCATGTGATGATAGACTATTAAATAAATAAATATATAAATTTAATTTGGCATTGAGTTATCAAATATAGAATTATTTGGGAATTAATTATTTGGGAGCAAATTAACACACTTGTGGAATTGTAATAAAAGATAGTAAATAAATAAAAGAAAATGAAAATGAAAAAAAAAAATCTATAAGCTGGTTGCCCAGCAAGCTTTGCGAGCTTCGGCCCAAAAGAAAAAAAAGAAAAAAAGAAAAAGAGAATAAGGCCCAAGTGTGTTAAGGCCCAAGTCTAAAGATTTATATTTATCCCTAACTGATTCAATCTTATCTCAAATCTACAATTAAGAACTTCACCCTCTAGCCTCATTATAGCCTCCTGAGGCGGGGGGGTATGTGGCACTCCTATGAGGCTTGGCTCACAGTATAAATAGGGTCAAGGTGATAAACTATTGAAGAGAAAAAAAAAAAAAAATGAAAGAACAAGAGGGGTGGAAGCCGAGAGAGAGAGAGGGGCACGTAAGTGAGAGTGAGGAGTTGATAATAGGGAAGTTCTGATAGTAAAGTAAGGCTAAGGGTTATAATTAAGGTGAGTTATGTTATATCTTGATCTACCATTATATGTTTTACGAATGTTTTGAGTTACCATAACTTATTGTATATAAGCTATATTTTAAGTTATATAAATAAAAGTTATGTTTTATAAATATTTTAGTTACGTGGGTTACTTTCTAAACTCTATTTACTTAAAAGGAAACCCATGGATATGTTTGTTTGAATTTTAGAATATATTTGACTACAACCTTATAAGCAATTATGTTTTGTAAATATCACCACGGGAGTCCTACGCTTTGGGGGACTTAAATAACCACTGGCCTCTGTTTGACCACTTTGTGGTCCTCTGTTTGTCATGAATCCATTGACCTCTGTTTTGACTATCACTTTGTGACCTCTGTTCTGTTTTGTTTTATACCGTGGTTATGATTATTACTTTACATGATTTCTGTATTCTGCCACTTTAAATAAATTGTCATTTTAAATTAAATTATACAAATATTTTAGCCTACTCATTATCCATGGTTATTTTATTCCCTACACTCTTGGCATAATATTTCTCACTCTGCTGTGTACTTATAGCTGTTACCCTTTCAGGTGACGAGATGTAAGGGAAATCCATAACCCTACAAAATGGAACCTGCTCATGGACTGCTGTTGAACCACTATTTTATCTTTCTTTTTTTTTTATTTTATATTTTTGTTTCCTTTTGTTTCTATTCGGGGTTGGTCACTGAATAAGAAAATAATGAAAGCCCTAGAAATGTATTTCTTTTTTTTTTTAGTAAAATGTAGTAAAATTTCTGTTTCATTATTTTTATTTTTGCTTGCGCAACTTAATTTGCTTCGAATAAGAAAGTTACTAAGTCACGATTCTAACACTAAGCCCCTAGGGTTGGGTCGTGACAATCAAGCCTCTAATCTTTTGAGGTACATAGCAGGACTCTTAAATAAAATGATAACTACTTAGATATAAACAACAAATATTTAGATATGAACAATAAAAAAGTAGAGATAAAAATACAAAAAAAAAAAAAAATAAATAAAAAGATAACTATTCAAATTTCAACCAATAATATAAATAGCCAAATAAAAGATTAAAAAATAACTAAATAAAAAATATTACGAGTCAATTAATTTGAAAATTAAAAAGTTAACTATTTATATATAAACAATTAAAAAATATTTAAATAAAAAAAAAGTCAAATAATTTTTAAAATAAAAAGATAATTATTTATATATGAAAAAAAAATAGAGATAAAAATATATACAAAAAAATAAAATATAACTATTTAGATTTGAATTGAAAATTAAAAATTCAAATAAAGATAAAAAAAATTTAAATGAAAAAGATTAAGATTGAGATATAAATTCCAAAAATATGATAAATTTTTTAATGATCTATATTTACCTTATGTGATTTTGTTGTAGAATTCCCTTATATTTCGGTTTAATCTTTTTAAAGTTTATCTTCAAGTTGAACTTGATATTTTATCTTTTAAAATCATTAATTAATTACCCATATAAATTTTAAATGTAATAAAATTCCATAAATAAAAATTAAAATAAAATATAAAAAAAATTTAAATAAAAAATATTAAGATTGAGATATAAATCCCAAAAAGATGATAAATTTTTTTTAATATAAATCCCAAATAAATGATAAATTTTTTGACGATCTATATTTACCTTCTGTGAGTTTGTTGTAGAATTCCTATATATTTCAGTTTAATGTTTTTAATTTTTAAAATAAAAAGATAACTATTTATATATGAATAACAAAAAAATAGAGATGAAAAAAATAAAAATATAACTATTTAGATTTGAACTGCAAAATGGAAATTGATAACAAAATATTTAAATAAAAAAGATTAAGATTGGGATATAAATATCCCAAAAAGATGATAATTTTTTTAACGATCTATATTTATTTTTTGTTAGTTTGTTATGGAATTTTCATATATTTCAATTTAATCTTTTTAAAGTTTATCTTCAAGTTGAACTTAATATTTTATCTTTTAAAATTATCAATTAATTATTTATATAAATTTTAAATATGATAGAATTCCATATATATCTTTGGGAGTTTTTTTTTTAGGGTCCCTGATATTAAAATTTTATAGTATAGAGGACATTTAATATTTTCATAATGTCTAAGGTCCCTTAACATTGAATCAAAGAAATTTCAGCCTAGAGAAATTCCAGTCCAGAGAAATTTCAGCCCAGAGAAATTTTTCCCAGAGAAATTCTATTCAGAGAAATTCTAGGCTTCCAAAGAATTTCTCTGGGTTCAAGATTTTGAACATTAAAATTTCTCTGGATCTATGGACTAACATTAAAAAAAAAACCACAATATCAGTAGCCCTCAAAACGACACACCATTTGCCCTTATTTGCACTTTGAATGAACATACATCAACAATGTAGAGAGTGATCAATCTTGTAATCATACATGACAAAGTGAATGCATAGAAATCTATAACAAAGTACCTTCAAATTTGATTTTTGGTTTGTTTTAACTTATTAACAGTTGTTGGAATAAATTTATGTGATGATTAGTTTTTTGAAGATGTATTCAAGAATTTCACTGGATTTCATAAAATAATATGTCTTTTTGATACAAAGAAAATTAGTTAAAATGAATCCAGAGAAATTTAAATTTTCTCTGGTTTATAAATGAACCTAGAGAAATTTGAATTTGAATTTGAACTCAGAAAAAATTGGTCAAAACGAATTCAGAGAAATTTGAATTTTCTCTAGGTTGAACCTAGAGAAATTCTTTGAAAATTCCAGAATCTCTCCAATTTACTAACCATTTTCTTTGTACGTTGACTCAATCGAAAAAAATTGATTAAAAAGCTAACACAATTTTCTTTCGTTTGCTCACCCATTCTTCCATTTTCATACCAACCCACCAACTAAATCTCCTTCTGAATAGAAGCATTGGCAGCATCAAAATCCTCATCCATCAAAAGATCCTAATGCCCATCTCACTTGATGAAAAACTCAGTATCCTCAAAATACTTCACCCAATGCACATCCCCAGCCGGCGTGAACAAGAAATCACCAACACCCAAATCGTAATTCTCTTTTTTGCTCAAAATCCACACCCTTTTGCTATCTTTTAGCACCACCAAATCATGTCCAAAAGTGTGGTGATGAGCCGACTCTACGCTCCCAGCCTTGAACCTCATTATCATCGAGGTTGGTGTCTCTCTCAATATCTTCATCGATCCACCAAGAATAACCTCAATCGAAGTGAACTCTCGGGTCTTAGTCAGGCAACAGATTGCACAGGTGTCTGATTGGGTTGTTGGGAAATTGAATTCGATTTTGGACATTTCGGGGATTGAGTTCTTTTTTATATGAAGTGATTCAATGAGTGTGTTGTAATTTCATCAATGATCGATCAACAGATGACCGATCAGTTGACTGGCCGTTGGATACTAACCCAGCTGCCATTGATGTGTGTGTGTGTGAAAGAGAGAGAGAGAGAGAGAGAGAGAGCAGAAAATGAGAAGAGAGAGACCAAACTTAGTTTTTGAAGATAGTTTTGAAGCCCTTTCGTTTCTTCTAAAATTTGTTTGTGATATATGGGTTTGGTGTTGAAGGACCTTAGACATCATAAAATAACATTGTGGTTCTCTTCCATTATTAAAAGTGGGAGAGAGACCTTAGACTAATTTTCCCTATATCTTTTGTCTAAGCATAATCTTTTCAATATAAAAACAAGTTTCTGCAACAAGAACCATAAATAGAAGATTGGAGGGAAAAACAATTAACATTGAGCCATTTTTTTTTATCCCTGCCTAAAATCTTAAATATTTGCTTTACGTTTGAAATGAGTACTTGCATGAGTTTTTACATTTGTGTGAAAGTAAGTTTATGTAAATGGATATTATTATTTAATTTTTTTTTTGTTACAATCAATATTTTTCTTTATTTCTTTCTTTTTGCTAATAATGTGTCATTTAATTGAGATTTTATTCTTCTTCTTTTTGTTTTATTTTATTTATTTAAAGTGCTACTATTATCAATTTGTAACTTTCTTACTTATTGACTATTTGTGTTTAATTTTGTTTTTGGTGCAGATGCTAGATTGAAAATGATGAACACATCAAAATTTATTGGATATGGGTTTATAGTTTAAATGTATTCATCAGTTGATTTTTTTTTATTGTTGATTATCCTATTGAAATAACTCATGATTAAATTTATTTTTAGAACTCATTTCTTTTAAGAACTAAGCCACAGATTTCTTCTTTTTTTTTAATTTTTTGGAGTTTGAGCAAATGGAATTTTTTTGAATAATTTAAATATTTATATTCTTTATGTTTGTCAATTCAACTTTAATGCATTTCCAAACCTTTTTTTTTTATCATTCCAAACCTATTTATGTTTAATGAATCAATATAACAAAAAAAAAAAAAAAAAAATAGCATGTAAAAAAATTTAAGCTACTAACTAAATATAATGGGAATTAAAATTAAATTTATTTTAATTCAATATACTATGTGGGATGATTAATGTAATATCTACTGTTGATTAAACAAAATTAGTATTACTTTTATTTACTATTAGTCATTTTGATTAATTATAATATGCCTTTATTACACTACTTTTAATTTTCTGAAATAATTCTTAGCTAAATTAGCTATTATTTATGTGTTAATTTACTTAATGCATGATAGTTTTTTTAAAAAAAAATTAATAATGTGAAATATTAAATATTTTTAATGATGTGAAATAAGATTTATATACGCAAACTAAATAAAAATATTAAGAAATACAATCAAATAACATTTTTTTTTTAAAGAATTATTGACTTTTTGAAATCCCATGCATCGCATGAATGACCACTAGTATTATATAAAGAAAATGAGTTTCTAACTATGAGAACTCTAAGAGCTTCAAAATCTCAACCCAATTATCTTGATTTTTGATTTTTTTTTTTAAAAAAAACATAAATTGGCTACTAAAAATTGAAATTTAAAATTTAAATCATAGTAAACAAATCAGTTAATGAATATTCAACTATGATTTAGGAATTCAACTTTCAAAATTTGCTTCCTAACAAAAGATACATGATTAAAAAAATTGTTTTCCATAATGAAAAAACAATACTATACATATTACCTAACTAATTAACATCTTTTTAGTAGGAATTAATTTTTTAATTTTAAAATTATTTTAAAAAAATACTATTGAGTAACTCATCATATTAATTGTTTAAAATTAAATATTATACCTTGATTTGTGGAATTTGAATATATATATATATATATAAACGTTCTACTTTATACTCTTTTCTACCTAACCTTCCTTTAATTACATAATTTGTTCAAATTCAAAAGAAATTTTTATTAATAAATTACATTCAGGAGTGATTGATACAAAAACATAAATACAATGAAAAATACACACAATCACACACACACACACACACACACACACAAATGTACATATACATGAAAAATTGATGGATTGAAGAATGAGAAGAGAAAGGAACCTACAATTTGGGCCGGTGGAGCACCACTGAGCCATGTAAGTGGCCTTGGAATCGGTGTTCTTGCTGTTACAGTACCCCATTTTCGCTCGATTTTACGTAGAGAAATAGAGAGAGAGAAAGAGAGACTAAGCGATTGGTTTCATGGAATTTTCTCAGAGAAATTTGAGTCTCTCTCTGTGACTGTGTCGATGCAAAATGGATAGATCTGAGCGACAGATTTGAAGCCTCACCTGCGGCGGCGCCGGTTCCCAGATCTATGGTAGCACCTGTGATGACCAGTTCGAAAGCCGTCTCGTTTCCTTTGAGTTGTGTCAAGTGAATGTTGCTGAAAATTCTTTCTTAAAATATTTTCTGTTGTAGTTGTCCCAATTCTGAGTTTTCACTCGTTTCGGAGGGTGCGGGGTCGACTCCGGAGTGTCGAGGAGGGAAGTCGAAGTTTTTTCGAGCTAGAGGGCCAGGGCCGCACATGCGGGGCCTTGGGTTGTACGTGCTGAAAGGGGGCCACACGTGCAGGAGATCAAACCGCACGTGTGGGAAGCAGGGCTTTAAGCTGTGTGCACACTACCTAAAAGGCAGGTGCAGAAGTGAGGTGTGGGGGAGACCGCACGTGCGGGAGGCCACTCCGCACGTGCGAGAGAAGGCGCCGCACGTGCGGCTGGATGCGTTTTCTATCTCGTTTTTCATGCTTTTTAGCTTTATTTGGCTTTTTTGACCCTTTTCACTTCATTTGAAGAATGTCTCTCTCTCTCTCTCTCTCTATACAATATTTCTCTTTTTTTCTCTCATCTCTCTTTACCCAAACCCTCAAAACTTTACAATTCTTTTGATTCTATGAAATCCATTGGGTTTTGGATACCAGTTCCATATACCAAAATGATGAGCATGTCGAGGGCTTCGTCTTGACCGGTGGAGATCGTATTCCGGCAAAGTTGATTTTTGAGCTCTTTTTCCTCTTCTCTCTTGAGGTAGGGATTTCCTTGCTCTTTTTCAATACCTCTTTTTATAGATAGACGTGTGGTAAGTTTTTATTGCATAAAAACCATGTTGTTGTGGATTGTTTCTAAAATCATGAATGAGAATCTAAGATGGGTTGTGTGAGGTTGAGCTTTGGAAAATTTATTGTTGTAGGATTAATTTTTGAAAATAGTTTAAATTGTTTATGTAGAGAGAGAGGTGAAACCCTAATTTTTAATAATAATGCTCCTTTGATAAAAAGAGGTTTTAATTGTGGGATAAGCATGTTATGAATTTAGGGATTTAAATGATGAAATTGCCATGTTATGAATTAAGAAATTTGATTATTGATTTGGTAATAATTTGTGATTAAAATCGAGTTTTCATTAATTTTAGTATTTAACTTGTGTTGGATTGACTAAGTTTAAATGTAGCGAATCGATAAGTTGTTAATGGTCAAAAAGGGAATTTAATAATGAGATTAGAATAATATTGGTTTATACTTTCGTTAAGTAGAAATTGAATAGATTATGATTTTGTTATCCATGTTTGGATTCTCTTTGTCTAAATGATGGAAATTGAGTTGTGGAGGGTATAGTTGGTGTATTGTAAATTAGCAAATTTTGAAAATAAATTTCAAAAGAAGAAGGAAGGATAACTTTCTTTTAATTGAGAAAAGAATTTCAAGTAATAGATGAAACCTTGGAGTACTGTTGTTATTGGCCTAAAACCTTGTAAGAATTGGTTAATGGTATTATGTGCACTTAATATGTTTTGCTTAGAGGTTTTGTCCTTGGTCATCGGTGGAGGATGACATTGTTGTGGTGATGAGTTGTGTGTATGCATTACACTTGTTGGTTGTACCTATTCATGTTGTGATGGTTGATAGTGTGTGTTGCGCTGAGAATCAAAGGTACCATTACCTTCCAGCTAGCGCATGGAGAATTGGCTGCGTTGAGAATCAGATATACCATTCCTTTCCAGCTAGTGCCTGGAGAATTGGTAGAGGTACCATTCCCTTCCAGCTAGTGTCTGGTAAATTGGCATGTTCTGTGGAGAGATGTATCATTGGCTTACCATGCTTTAGGCTGGTAGAGCAGAGATTATTTATCATTGTTGTCTCAGTTTGACTGTGTGTGTGTCTTGTGTTATGAGGATTATGATTTTTGTAGGATTGAATTGCCCGGTATTTTGAGTAGATGTGTTCATATATCTTTGGACATGCTAGAGAGTGGTTGAGGGGGAAATTCTTAACATAAATTATTTTGTTGAAAATGTCTCGTTAAATTTCGAGTTTAGGCTTGAGAATGTGATGAACGTGTGGAGCCAAACTTTGTTGTATTTTGAGTATAAATAATGTAAAGAAATCGGGCTTGGTGAACGTGCTTTTCAAAAGAAACAAAACGGTTATCATGTGGTGTTTTGTCACAAATGGAAAATATGGTTATCGTGTAATAATTGTTTAAATGGGAAATGGGTAGTAAAAGCGAATCTTGGCGTTGTTGAATAAATTGAAAGTTTTTGAGAAAAGTATTTATGTATGTATACTTTGGTTATAAAATATCACATTATTTATATGGTATGAGATTAGCATTTCATGATCATAGTTATCTGTAAGTTGTTATTGTTAAGGACCATGTTGAGATCCCTACTGGACTTTATGTTCATCCCACGTTGTTAAATCTTTTTCAGGTAAATATCAGGATGTGCCATAAGGTCGTGGATCTTCCTTATTTGATGGCCACGAGGCCTTTTATGTGTAGGCAGTATGCCATTGGTGTAAAAGGGTTAAACCCTTTCTCTTGATTTAAATGATGTAAGCTTATGGGCAATTTATTTGAATGTAAATTCATGTTGCATTCATTTTATATTAGAATGAGAGGATTTATACTTATGCATTCCTTATTTATATAATGAGCTTCTGTATGCTAACTCTGAAATTGAATAAATAGCAATGGCTTTGGTAGTGGAAATCCGTGTAATAAAAAGTGGGGCGTGACAGCACCAGCTTCGATGGATGTCAATAGTGGTGGTGGAGCTGGCGGATGGGAGAGATGAGCTTGGTTTAGAGAGAGAGAGAGCGAGTGTGTGTCATGCCCTCAAAATAATACATATAAACCCCATATTATTAACATACATAGACATGTGTGAATAAAACATATTTATCAGAGTATTAAGTACAAAAGTATATTACATGTTGACATAAAAAATAAATGCCCTATGAGCTTATAACTTTCCAAGTCAACACTTGGTTACAAAAAGGAGAGTACTAGCTCAAAACACAAAATAAGCTCTTGGCTTGATTTACATGTAATACAACAAGAAAACAACAAAAGAGTCATTCAGCCTCTAAGCCTCCCAAGCTACGTCCTTGGAGGTGGCATACCATCTGCACCTGAAAATGATGTCCCATAAAAGGTGAGCCAAAGCCCAGTAGAAATATACTAAACCAAATATGAGAAATAACTAAAATATTAGCATTTGATAAATGGTCAACACTTGCAAACCAACTTACAACACCTTCCAGTTCAACGACAAATGCAACCGTTTTTCATTTCATTTTCCTTTACTTATCCAATTCAGATTCATAAACATGGCTCATTATCTAGCCCAACAATTTCATGAGACTACAACTCATAATAAAACACTTTCATTATCCACAATTCAAATGAGACTACATCTCACATTAAACACTTCCATACTTTAATTATCTACGTTATGCAAACGTAATCAAGATTTCGGGACTTTCACCCTGGACACTCCGGCCAACTTAGTTATCAATGGAGTCCATCCCCTATCTCCTACCAAACAGGTTTGAGAGTACATCTCCTATCTCCTTTCAAACCTTGGAGTACATCCCATATCTCCTCCCAAACTATATATATATATAAAATGTATTTAACATTCATCATATACAATGATCAATCAATACACATATTCGATGTATTATTCCAACCATCATAATCGATGACATATTCCAGGTGATTAGTTTCAATTTTCCCTAATCAACATACAGTGTCTACAACAATCAAGACTATCCTCCACCGATAGCCCAAAGTAATTATCTCTAGACAGATAATAAATTTATCAAACAGATAATACATCAACATTTTCATAGGTGAGTGATTTATTTATCTAACTACACCATTCAATCTCATAATTTCCCAATTTCATGATGTTCAACTCAATTTCATATTTCCCCAAATTAATTATTCAACATACTTAGGACATTTTCTCCATTTTTCTCAACATTGACCCAAAGGTCCAAGCATCATCAATAAACATCAAAAACCTCATTTTAAGACCCATATACATATGTATAGTTCAAAATGACCAAAACCCCTCTTTATACATTTCAAGTTTTGAAACCCTAACACCTAAAAATCCCAAACAACACCATCTATACAAAATACATAACATCTATGTCAAAACTCATAGAAAAGAGTAGGTTATCCCTATCTCAAATGGAGAGACCTAATGGTGATGATGAGAAAACTCGAAGGTGCTCCAAACCCAAAGATTTTCGGATCCAAACGTAGCCCACACCAAGCTCTATACTTTTTACAAAGGGACAAGGGTTAGGTCTCACTAAACCAAGATCAAAATGTAGAGAGAGAGAGAGAGAGAGAGAGAGAGAGGAGCTCTCAAATTAGGGTTTTGGAAAGCTAGAGAGAGAGAGAGAGAATGGCCCGAAAAAATGATTCAAAATGCTACGACTCAGACTGATATACAACACAGTCCGCTCGAGCGTGGAACGCCTTGCTCGAGCATCAGACACAGACTCACGCTCGAGCGTGAAAAGCGATGCTCGAGTGTCGAATGCATACTTCTAGAAGTTCTGTAGACGAAGGTCCCCGCTCGAGCGTGAAAGTGGACGCTCGAGCGTCCGATGACCTGCACGAAAAGTACTGAAGGTGAGATAATCCCGCTTGAGCGTCAAACTCCCTGCTCGAGCGGAGGAGCAAAAGCAAAGGGGTCCGCTCGAGCGTCAAAAGCCCCCATTCGAGCATGAAGGCCAAAATCTAGGCATCAACTCTATGTTTCTAAACACAACTAACACGTTTCAAACTTGCCCAACACAACCCAAAACTCAATTACAAAGAGTAAATGATGGAAAAGAGAATAAGACAACAACACACATCCACAGAATCGAATCCGGAATACACTAAACAATGAAAGGAAAACTGGGATCGCTATAACCTTCCCCCCTTAAAGAATTTCGTCCCTGAAATTAACAACATAAGTTTCAAAATTGTGATTTTTCAATTCTCGAGAATACTACAATTCAATATTCAATAATTTGACCCATTACCGGTCATTCCATCTCTTTTCAAGCGACAACTTATAATAGAACTTTTAACATGCATTATCAACATGCATTCCTTTGAATTTCAACAAGTCCCAATATACGTGATTCACAATTTCATAACATATTCAACAATACTTCCATAAATCAAAACATATACGATGTTTTAAAATTCAAAACATGTACAATGTTTTTAAATTTCATTAAGACATAAAATTTCCAATACATGGTTAAACATTAACAAACAAGTCCGGGTAATTCCCACGGACCTTCAACTCATGTTCCCAAGTGGCTTCCTCCACTCCGTGATGCTTCCACAAAACTTTTACCAAGGAAATCGTCTTTCCTTGTAAGACTTGGTCCCGCCTATCCAAGACCCGTACCAGTCTCTCCTCATACAAGGCATCCTCATCTACCTCTAAGTCAGTCCAATCCAATACATGTGACGGATCTAACTCGTACTTCTGAAGCATACTAACATGAAACACATCATGCACCCCGGACAACTGCAGCGGTAAAGCTAAACGGTATGCAATCTCCCCAATCCGCTCAAGGATCTCAAAGGGACCAATAAACCGAGGGGACAACTTCCCACTCTTCCCATACCTCATCAAACCCCGCCTAGGTGATATCTTTAGAAAGACGTGATCACCCACCTCAAATGCCAAAGGCCTCTTCCTACAGTCGGCATAGCTCTTTTGGCGACTCTGGGCTGTAACAAGCCTCGTACGGATAAGTTCAACTTTCTCCGTCGTTTCCCGCACCAACTCCAGGTCCAACGAAGGTGCATCACCCACCTCGGACCAACACACTGGAGACCTACACGGTCGGCCATAGAAGGCCTCAAATGGTGCCATGCCAATACTTGATTGGAAACTATTATTGTAGGCAAACTCCACCAAGGGAAAATGCTTCTCCCACAACCCACTAAAGTCAAAGACACAGCCTCAAAGCATATCCTCAAGGTTCTGAATAATACGCTTGGACTGCCCGTCAGTCTGAGGATGGTAAGCCCCAAGGCACTCTGCAAACTCTGCCACAACCTAGCAGTGAAACGTGGATCTCTATCCGAGACGATCGACACTGGGACTTCGTACAAGTCGGTAAGATGATCTACCGAATCTTTCACGCGTATGAAAATAAAGTGCGTTGACTTAGTCAACCGATCTACAACCACCCAAATAGCATCACTACCCCGTTGAGTCCTTGGAAGACCTACAACGAAGTCCATCGTGACATGCTCTTACTTTCACTTGGCAATAGGCAATGGTTGCAACAAACCCACTGTCCTCTGATGCTCGACCTTCACTTGCTGACAAGTAAGGCACTTAGACACAAAAACTGCCACATTTTTCTTCATACCCCGCTACCAAAACTGGCAACCCAAATCACGATACATCTTAGTGCCTCTCGGATGCACCGCAAGGCGTGAATAGTGAAACTCTCGGAGTACTTCCTCTCAGCAAGACTCCGGCACAAACAAGCGGTCTCGGTACCTCACACTCAGGTCAGGATACACAGTCAAGCCCTTCTCAACCTTCCCACTGGAGATTTTCTCCCGGAGGGATCCTACCTCAAGGTCATTTCTCTGTGCCTCTAACACTCGATTCACAATTGTAGGCTGTGCAACTACAGAAAACAAGGCCGCAGACTCAACAGATTTGCCCAAAAGCAAATCAAACTCGCAAAGTGCACCCAACATTTCCCATTCCCGAATGGCTATACAAGCTACATCACTAATGGATTTCCTACTAAGGGCATCGGCCACAACATTTGCCTTCTCGGGATGATAATGCAGCTCGAAATCGTAATCCTCAATAAACTCCATCCGCCTTCTCTGCCTCAAGTTCAAGTCTTTCTGTGTAAACAGATATTTCAGATTCTTATGATCCGAGAACACCTCGAACCTCCCACCATACAGGTAGTGCCTCCAAATCTTCAAGGCAAAAATCACAGTTGCTAACTCTAGGTCATGTGTAGGGTAATTTCTCTCATGTGTTTTCAACTGCCGTGAGCTATAGGCTACCACTTTCCCCTTTTGCATCAACACACAACCCAAACCTTCTAGTGAAGCATCACAATACATTTCATAACCCAAACCCCTCTCCGGAATAATCAAAACTGGAGCGGTAGTAAGTCTAACTTTAAGTTCTTGGAACGACTTTTCACAAGTCTTACTCCACACAAATTTGACCCATTTCCGCGTCAATCTAGTTAGAGGCGAAGCTAGCCTGGAGAAATCTTTCACAAATCGACGGTAATACTTGGCCAAACCCAGAAAACTGCGGATCTTAAAAACACTTTTAGGCTGTGCCTAATCTTGCACTGCCTCTATCTTGGATGTATCAATAGACACCCCTTCCTCGGAGACCACATGGCCTAAGAATTTAACCTCTCTTAGCCAGAACTCACACTTCCCAAACTTAGCATACAACTTATGGGCTCTAAGCAACTCAAGCACCACTCTCAAATGTTCCTCGTGCTCCTCCTCAGAAGGTGAATAAATCAAAATGTCGTCTACGAAGACGACCACAAAACGATCTAAGAATTCCCAGAAGATCCGGTTCATCAAGTCCATAAACACTGCCGGTGCATTGGTGAGCCCAAAAGGCATCACTAGAAACTCATAATGGCCATACCGTGTACGAAATGCCATCTTTGGGATATCTTCCTCCCTGACCCTCAACTGATGGTAACCCGATCTCAAGTCTATCTTAGAGAAACAACGGGACCCTTTCAACTGGTCAAACAGATAATCTATACGATGCATAGGGTACTTGTTCTTAACCGTAGCCCGATTCAATTTCCGATAATTAATACAAAGTCTGAAAGCCCCACCTTTCTTTTTAGCAAAGAGGGCCGGTGCTCCCTACGGCGAAGTACTAGGGCGGATAAAGCCCTTATCTAGCAACTCCTGGAGTTGAATCTTCAACTCACTCAACTCGGCTGGGACAAAAGGGTACGGTGCCATGGAAATTGGTGCCGTGCCAAGCACTAAGTCAATAGAGAACTCAATCTCTCAATGGGGTGGTAAACTAACAAGATCCTCGGGAAAGACGTCCGAGTACTCATAAACCACTCTTGGAAACTCAGCACGGGTCTTATTACACTCACTACTCATACACCTAGAAAAGAGATAACTAAGCTCACTCCGCCCTCGCGGATCATACACCGGTGGCAAAATCCTACCAACCCGATCTCCCAAGAAGTGAAAACAATCCCTGCTCAAGATACATACAGTAACCTTCTGGCGGTAATAATCAATAATAGCCCAGTATGATGATAACCAGTCAATACCCAAAATCACATCAAAACCCGACATGTCCATAACTACAAAAGAGAATGGAAGCCGGCGGTCGGCGACCTCAATATCACAACCTCTACACCCATGTTTCAAAATTAACTCACCCCCAACAGGTGATACAACACAAATAGGAGATGCTAACTGTGCCAACTCCAACCCCAAAACAGATGCAAATGCAGTAGATATAAAGTAATGGAATGTACCCGTATCAATCATCACATTAGCAACCGAGTTGCAAAACAGAAAGGTACCTCTCACAATAGATGGAGCCGGTACAAGATCCTGCGCGGTAACAGCATACACGCGCCCTGTAGGCCCCTGATCTACCTGCTCACCTCTCGGAGCAAAAGACTGCTCCACAGACTAAGTCGAAGAGGCTCCTTGATTGGCCCTCGAGGCCTGAACTGACTGAGCTGGCTGATGGCCCTGAGTCTGCCTCGAACCAGATGCACCAGATGTGCCACTCAACTGCGGGCAAAACCTCTTCAGATGCCCCGCCTGACCACACTGGTAACAAGAGAGCAGCTGGCCTCTACCCTGACTCTGGCTCTGCGGACGAGCCGAAGATGAAGCTGCTCTCTGCCCTTCTCCTCTCTATAGACAAGCTAGAGACTTGTGGCCCAGCTGACCACACTTGTAATAAGTAAAGTCTCCTTGACTGCCTCTCTCAGAGCCTGAACTCGGCACTGGAAAGGTAGATCTTGCAAATGCACCCTGGGACTGCTGAGGGTTAGGACCCCTCTGCCTCCTATCGTCTCCCTGGCCATCTTGACTCCTCTTGGAGCCCTTCATCCTTTCCTCCTCCTCATACATAATAATCTCAAGATGGGCTGCAGCATCCACAAGGCGCTCATACTCCCGAGTCATGGACCCCGCAACCCTAAGCTTAAGTCCGGTCCTTAACTTCTTTTTGAACTCAAGACAACGGCGTTCCTCAGACGCCACTAGCTCAGGAGCAAACCTTGATAAATGGCAAATGCGGCCTCAAACTCGGCCACTGGTGTATTCAGACGCTTAAACTGACAGAACTGGTCCTTCAACTTCTCCCTAACAGCGGGAGGCAGAAACTTCTCCTGGAAGGCATCAACGAAAGCCTTCCAAGTCCCTCCAATACGACCTCGAACAAACTTCCACCACTGACCCGCGTCTCCCTTTAGCCGGAAGGATGCCCAGGTCACCCTTAAGGCTCCGTCTTCGATGCCTAGCATTTCAAACGTCTTCATCATCTGCTCAAGCCATTCATCGGCCTTAAGTGGTTCTTTAGGATCTCCCAAAAACTCATCCGGATTAGACCGTAAAAACTCTCTGTTCAAAAAGGATGGCCCTACCTTAGCAACATGGGCCTGGACTTGATTCTCAGCCCTGAGAATGTCCATGGATTCCCTCAATGCTCCTGCCATCTCACGGGCTAAGGCGCCCATGGCCTGCTGACCTACTGGCTCGGCCACATTGGCCTGACTAACCTCCTCATGCTGTGCCGGAATCTTATCCGGTATAGGCATCTCCTGCCTTCTAGGCCTACCACACCTACCACCACGTCTTCGTCCTAACATCCTAATAAAGGTAACGAAGACATTAGCACATCCATAAATGTACCGAAGCTATAACACTCACGTCCTAATGCATTGGACAACAGTAATTCATTCCACGTAAACACATAATCACATAAGTACTTATGAATTTCATTTCCGGATAATGACAATCCTGAGGTGTTGCTAGAGTTCCAGTTAGAAACAACATTGATCAAGTACTTTTCCAACGGGACTCCCAGAAACCCAAGGATCCAATCAATATCCTAGAAATTAAATCCCATACCCATTTAGTCACATAAATATGTTATCACATAAGCACATAACATTATACTTAAGTCTCTAACAAGCGAGACAAACCCACTGTGGTACTAACCACTTCCCACGTACCCAAAGTATTCAAACCCGGTACGCTCTAGTACCAAGTTGTCATGCCCTCAAAATAATATATATAAACCCCACATTATTAACATGCATAGACATGTGTGAATAGAACATATTTCCATTTATCAGAGTATTAAGTACAAAAGTATTACATGTTGACATCAAAAGTAAATGCCTTATGGGCTTACAAATTTTCAAGTCAACACTTGGTTACAAAAAGGGGAGTACTAGCTCAAAACACAAAATAAGCCCTTGGCTTGATTTACATGTAATACAACAAGAAAACAACAAAAGAGTCATTCAGCCTCTAAGCCTCCCAAGCTACGCCCTTGGAGGTGGCATACCTTCTGTACCTGAAAATGATGTCCCATAAAGGGAAGCCAAAGCCCAGTAGAAATATACTAAACCAAATATGAGAAATAACTAAAATATTAACATTTGATAAATGGTCAACACTTGCAAACCAACTTACAACACCTTCCAGTTCAACGACAAATACAACCGTTTTTCATTTCATTTTCCTTTACTTATCTAATTCAGATTCATAAACATGGCTCATTATCTAGCCCAACAATTTCATGAGACTACAACTCATAATAAAACACTTCCATTATCCACCATTCAAATGAGACTCCATCTTACATTAAACACTTCCATACTTCAATTATCTACGTTATGCAAACGTAATCAAGATTTCGAGACTTTCACCTTGAACGCTCCAGCCAACTTAGTTATTAATGGAGTCCATCCCCTATCTCCTCCCAAACAGGTTTGAGAGTACATCTCCTATCTCCTCTCAAACCTTGGAGTACATCCCCTATTTCCTCCCAAACAATATACATACACAATGTATTTAACATTCATCATATACAATGATCAATCAATACACATATTCGATGTATTATTCCAACCATCATAATCGATGACATATTCCAGGTGATTAGTTTTAATTTTCCCTAATCAACATACAGTGCCTACAACAATCAAGATTATCCTCCACCGATAGCCCAAAGCAGTTATCTCTAGACAGCTAATAAATTTATCAAATAGATAATATATCAACATTTTCATAGGTGAGTGATTTATTTATCCAACTATACCATTCAATCTCATAATTTCCCAATTTCATGATGTTCAACTCAATTTCATATTTCCCCAAATTAATTATTCAACATACTTAGGGCATTTTTCCCTTTTTTCTCAATATTGACTCAAAGGTCCAAGTATCATCAATAAACATCAAAAACCTCATTTAAAGACCCATATACACATGTATAGTTCAAAATGACCAAAACCCCTCTTTATACATTTCAAGTTTTAAAACCCTAACACCCAAAAATCCCAAACAACACCATCTATACAAAATACATAACATCTATGTCAAAACTCATAGAAAAGAGTAGGTTATCCCTATCTCAAATGGAGAGACCCAATGGTAATGATGAGAAAACTCAAAGGTGCTCCAAACCCAAAGATTTTCGGATCCAAACGTAGCCCACACCAAGCTCTACACTTTTTACACAGGGACAAGGGTTGGGTCTCACTAAACCAAGATCAAAATGTAGAGAGAGAGAGAGAGAGAGTTCTAGAGAGAGGAGCTCTCAAATTAGGGTTTTGGAAAGCTAGAGAGAGAGAATGGCCCGAAAAAATGATTCAAAATGCTACGAATTAGACTGATATACAACACAGTCCGCTCGAGCGTGGAACGCCCCGCTTGAGCATCAGACACAGACTCACGCTCGAGCGTGAAAAGCGACGCTCGAGCGTCGAATGCACACTTCTAGAAGTTCTGCAGACGAAGGTCCTCGCTCGGGCATGAAAGTGGACGCTCGAGCGTCTGATGACCTGTACGAAAAGTACTGAAGGTGGGATAATCCCGCTCGAGCATCGAACTCCCCCGCTCGAGCATAGGAGCAAAAGCAAAGGGGTCCGCTCGAGCGTCAAAAGTCCCGCTCGAGTGTAAAGGCCAAAATTTGGGCATCAACTCTATGTTTCTAAACACAACTAACATGTTTCAAACTTGCCTAACACAACTCAAAACTCAATTACAAAGAGTAAATGATGGCAACGAGAATAAGACAAAAACACACATCCACGGAACCGAGTCCGGAATACACTAAACAATGAAAGGAAAACCGGGATCGCTATAGAGAGAGAGAGAGAGAGATGAGGAGTGTTTGAGGTGATGGGGTATGGGGTTATAAAACAGATAAATATTTGTAGGAAGAGTTATGTTAGGGATCTCAAATAATCTATCAAATTTTTTGTCAAATCTTTTGGTGTAGGACTTACATTTGTGTGGGTCCTATATCCATGTGAATGGTTTGATTGAAAATTTAATAGATTATTTAGGATTTATAACATTTTTCTAATAGGAATGTGTGCAAATGAGAAGATGTAATTTTGTCATTTCGCAAAGATATCCTTGTGGACAAAGTATTATACTGCTTAGACTTTTGAAAGAAAGAAATTAGAGATTCGACTTTTGAACCGAAAGCCGTATTTTTTTTTTTTTTTTTGATATAATTTTAAAAGTCTTGTGAACTCCAAAACTTCAAACTAATTTTCTTAATTTTTTATATTTTTAAATAATTTAAAAAAACTTTAATTGTCCTATAAATTTTAATTTCAAAATTCACATATCCTACTAATATGAAAAACCATTGACGTATCTCATTTTTTTGCCTCACTCTCAACCTTTCTAAGTAATGCCAATAAAAAAAATTAATTAAAATTGAAAATGATATGCACGGGGGCGAAATCCTTTGCTCTCCGTACGCCTTGAACGTCAAGCTTCTGGTAACGGCGTCTGTCTCTGCAACACGAAAACGGTGAGCTGCCCGGCGGTGGTGTGCCGGAAAAACCCTCCGACGCTCAAGTCAGTTCACAGAAGAAGAAGACAATGAGAAGAGAGAAAGAGTGCTTGTGAGAGTGAGTTTGCGTACCTCCAACATTCGTCCCTTCCTCTATTTCTAGGTTGGCCATGCAGCCTTAAGGTCGTGCGCGCACTACCTCTGCTGTCCTTCCCTGGACAGGTGGTAGTGCGCGCCTCTCACCACCTTACGCGTGTAAAGGTTTTGTCCTTTCACCAACACACACTGAACTGCCTAACGGTATTGAGGCGTTCGTGGAGCAGTTGTCCTTTCCTCCACACCATTGGCCCAGGTGGCACCCCTGACCGAGATACCACGACCGGCCTATCACTTGGCGGGAGACATCCATTACTCGTACTCAACCGGGTTACATTGCACCGAACTGTCCCTTGCGATCACGCGGATTGACCACCTCGGCCGAGCTACTCCTGACCGCTTCATGTCGGTCAACTGGTCGCGGGGCATGCCGGCCTCCAACCGTTCAATCATTCACCTCGGTCACACGTACACTGCCTTCTTCTGGTGGCCGGCTAAACGCATACCGGCGCTAACCGCGTCCCGAGTCTATCCCGGGCACCGTCTAGCTCGGCACCATCATCTACAGCCTTGAGTTCCGCTCACCTCGTGCAGGCCGCAGCCCGGCAGCGCCAGTTGCCGCCTGACCGGTCGATTTCCTCGACCGTGCGAGTCAGTTTGCTGGCCGCGCCGTCGTAAGGGTTAGCTCGGCGCCGTACACTCCGTCAAGTCTACCGTCATCATTGCTCGGCCGTACAGTTCAATGCAAATCTCCCCTCACATGATAAAATTTTGAAAATCCTAAACAACATATAGCCATCCAAGACGAGGAGCTTTTTAATGCAATCTAATGCAACACATACAAGAGGTTAGCAAAAGAGATTTTTTTTGTTTCAAAGACTATATGAGTTCCAAAGCATTAATCTAAATTTCTTAATTTTGTTAAATTTGTAAACATTAAGAAGTGCACGTGTTAGATAAATATTAGTCCATCTAATCATATCTAGTATTTTGAAATTTAAAAATCTTAATATAGAAATAAAAAATAAATAAAAATAAAATATTAAATTTCGAATATAATTTTAGTCTTACATAATTTCAAATTTAAAAATATTTAATTCAAAATTTTCTATTTTTATTTTTGAAAACTAAACAAAATGTGTATTATCTAAAGAACTAAGATTTTTTTAGGCATCAAATATTTATAGCACGTCTATTAATTAAAGAGAAATTCTCATGGCACATGTAAACATAAATTAAAAAGTACATGTGTCGTATCTAAAAATATATACATTTTTAACGGTATATTTTAACCATATATAAGCCATCTATTTTCCTTTTTTAAAATTAAAAATGTGTGGCATAAGATATACATGTATAAAATTATTGGTCTATCTAATCTCTCTATTTTTTTTAATTTAAAAATTTGTGGATGGAAAATTAAAAATAAAATTTTAATCATATCTAAATTGCATCTAATTTGAGATTAAAAGAAGATTCCAAATAAAATTTATTTGTTTTCAGTTAAAAAATATTTACATAGAAAATATGAATGAAATTTTTAAGTATATACAATTGGGCAAACTCTAACATTGAATAAATCAAAACTGAAAAACTTATATGATAACATCTATTTTTATTTACCATAAATATAATCTTTGTAATGTATTCTATGTTTATTTATTTATTTATTTATTTATTTATTTTTTTAATATTTACCAATTAAATTATGACATCTATTTGTTATTGAGAACTTAGAATATATAATCAATGACATAACAAGTACAAAAAAAATTAAAAATATAATTAAACGGGTAAAATAATTAATAAATTTCTTGATTTTTTAATTTTAAAAAAATAATTAATAAATCACACACTAACACTTTCTTTTTTAAACAAAGAATGCATTTTTTATTCCTAAAATCATTCCTTTCTTACCATCAAACAAGGAAGGAGTTTTACAATTAAGAAAAAATAATTAATAAATCACACACTTAAAAAGAGTTTTCCAATTAAAAAATCACTCATTCAAAAATATTTTGTCATAAAATATTTTAAATTCTTCACCATAAAACATAAAATAATTTATATAATTAAAATTTTGTAACCTTTTTTTCTTCCTCTGACCATAGTCATTACTACTCAACATATATCAAACCTCATTATTTTTATACATAGTATATGTTAATAGGGTTTCTTTAAGGTTCAAACTCTCAACTCAATTTTTTTTTTAAAATTTTTTTTTTTAATAATGAAAATACTAAGTGTCATTATATGTTACATTTTAATTAGTTCATAATTAAATTATGTTAGAAATGTTTTGAAAATTCTGGGTAAAAATAGAATTTTTATTAAACTTTGGTCTAATATTTAGGTGGAACCCGTGCGTCGATTTTCACGGGTCAAAGTGGTAACTTGTTCTATGCCGCGTTGTGATTCACGTGGTATATTTGGTTGCTCAAAACCATTATCGAGTGAATGAGAAATTGAAGCCAAAGTGTGCTCCATGGACATAGAATTTTGGTGGAAAATCCTCAAAGGTTTGAAAAATGGCTTGTCCCACATTGATTTGGTGAGAAGTTTTGAGTAGGTTTATAAGGCATGAGATTGGAACTTGGGGTGTGCCCCAAGGGGTACCCAAGTTTTGTGCAGAGGGAGGTTATGGACAAAATGGGCTAGGCCCATTAGACCCAAAAATCACCACACACGTCGCCGCCACCGTCCGAGCGGGCTAGGCTAGGCTTGGGCACGGGTGTGAGGTTCGGTTTGTTCGGCTCAATACTAATCTTTTTGTGCCAAAAATTTTTGAATTTAAATTTTATTTTTTGAAATAAATTTGTCTAGGAATTCATTCCGAATTTTTCTCTAAATTAATTTCAAAATTTTGAATTCAAAATTATTGCACCTCTTCAGAAATATTGTACATTTTCGGATCTATCTAAACCGAATCTGTTTAGATTTCAAATCCAACCAAAAACAGGTTTTCGAATTGTTTGAAATTCAAAACCAAACAGTGCCTACAGATTTTGTATCTATTTAATTTAAATTGAATAGGTATTGTACCTGTTTAATTCAAAACTAGCAACCACCAAGTCACCACGTCATCTCTATAAATCGACTAGTCCCTCAATTGGATCTCTACTCCAATTTTTGTACTTCTCCTCTGCTATAATTCTCTGCATTTTGCTGCATTTAATTTCTGTGAGAAAGAGTGTAAACACTTAGTGTGTTTGTTAGACAAACAATTTGTAGTGCGTCTATTGTTTGCAGTTGATCATTTCATCCTAGGAGATAGACGTCCACATTCTGAAAGCACCATGGAGAGGACGAATCTGTCTTAAGGATACAGTGTCGAATACTGGACTTGATTAGAATATTATTCAAGAAATTAATCAAGTAAGTTCATTATTTATTTTTTTGTTTTATTTATTTATTTAAATCAGATTTTGATTTTGTTTTTGTAACAAAATAAAAATTTGTTTTTATTTATTTTATTTTATTTTCCTAGTTTGATTTTTGTAATCAAACAAATTCTCTCATTTACTTTGTTTCTTATATATTCTGTTTGTTATTAAGTACACAACAGAATTTATTTTTCAAATACAGTAAAGATTGTCCTACAAATTCATGGAGTTCTATATTAAACTCTTAAATTATGCCACCATAATTGCCATTTCAAATTACTTAAGTTATGTTTACCATACCAAATTTATTTTCAAAATTGCTTCCCTCAGATTACACTAATGCATGATTTTGATACATTCATACATACACATGGAAAATAATTAATTTTTTAACTTAAAATTTAAACATTGTTGATTTTTTAACATGGCCTATACAATGAGCTTCTCCAATCCTCCATTAGAATGGAGAGGTGTTGTTGGGTCTTGTGGGCTCACTTTTGGGCACCATTTTGACAATCTAGACCATTCATATTTTAAAATTTGTCGAGTATATCATCCTTATAATAAATCAAGTTGATAAGATAATGGCAACCATGTGTTTGTATCAGTTTTGTATAAAAAAATGAATGGTAAGAAAATAAATGGTTTATACAAAATTGATCCAAACAGGTGATCTTCATTATCTAATCGATTTATTTTTTGCATGGATGATGTACTCGATGAATCTTAAAATGTGAATAGTTCGGATCATCAAAAGGGGGCCCAAAAATTAGCTCATTAAATATTTAATCCGATATTAGAACTCCCAAATTATATCATACTCTGATATAATTTACACACAATGTTTAAATTTATTATTATCAAATATTTTTACAAAGATTAAATCTAAAATATGACATATAATTTAGGGCAACTCTATCATAGATAATTTTTTTAATATATGAATATATGTAACTATTTATTTCATAGTGTTAACATAAATATATATTTTTTTACCTAAGTTCAAATTTTTAAAAAAGTCTGCATAAAATATGTTCATATTTCTTATTTAAAAATTAACAAATACTTATAGATATTTATTTACCA
Organism: Camellia oleifera; assembly: GCA_022316695.1. Classification (NCBI taxonomy): domain Eukaryota; kingdom Viridiplantae; phylum Streptophyta; class Magnoliopsida; order Ericales; family Theaceae; genus Camellia; species Camellia oleifera. The sequence continues at coordinate 157,603,805 of CM039308.1, read as the reverse complement.
ATTTAATAAATAAATAGATCAAACGATTCATAAGTTTGGTATAGACCAAGATAATTTTTAATGATTAGGTGAATATTACGTTGACATAAATATACAACTCATTTATGTGTAATTCCAATAAAAAAGAATAAAATTTAATTGATTATAAATCATTTTTACTACATATTTTAGAAAAATTTTATATTATTATTTAATTTTAAATATAATTTTTGATTGTTTATTTATACTCATGCACAGTATTACTAAGGTCACTTTACTGGCTCTTAATACAAAGTAAAAATAAAACTAATTAAGATTTTAAAAAGAGAAGTGATTTTTTTAAATTTTATTTAGTAACTTCATAATACAAAAATTGCTAAAAATTATATGTTATTGACACAAAACAAAATTAAAATGAAATTAACTAAAATTTTGAAAAGAAAAGTGATGCTATTTTTTTTTATTAGTAACTTTAGAATGCAAAAATTATCGAAATTTATAGGTTATTAACACAAAACAAAATTAAGAAATAAAAAGGTGATTCCTTGATTTTTTTTTATTTTTAAATTAAGTAGTTATAGCGATCCCAGTTTTAACCCAATACTTGTGGTAGTCCGGACTCAGATTTATGGTTTCTAAATGTTGTTCATTGTCGTTTTCCCTTTATTCCTCCTTAAATTTGGTTATTTGGACGTGTTGAACGTGTTCGGAACATGTTGGTTGCTTGATTTTCAAACCTCATGTTGCCCAGATTTTTGGTCTTTTGCTCGAGCGGTTCTTCTTGCGCTCGAGTGAGATTTGCGAACTCTCAGTACCTTGCACGTCTGCAAAAGTACAAGAAGAGTGTTTTCTATGCTCGAGCAGCCTTTCTTGCGCTCAAGCGGTTTGTCGATTGCCTGCAAAAGTACTAGTCGTGTGTATTCTGCACTGGAGTGGGTCACTTCTTGCGCTCGAGCGGAACAACTTATTGTGTCTGACGCTCGAGCATCAACTCTTGCGCTCGAGCGGATTGTGTGTATATCAGTTCGCGAAAATGACTTTTTATATCACTTTTTCAAATATTTTCTTCCAAAAACCCTAAAGTGACACACTCTCTCTCTAAAATACTCTCTCTCTAAATTTTCTCATAGATCCGTTGATCTCTCCGCTCTAGTGCTTTTGGGAAAAGGGTAGAGCATCTTGAGAGCTCCGTTTTGATTTGAATGGAGTTTGGTTTTGGCATCGTTGAAGTTTTGTCCTTGCTCCATTGGTCTTTTAAACTTAAGGTAGGGAGACTTTACACCTTAATATGAGTTTTAACTTGGTTATAGATTGTTGTGTGAAGGTGGTGAGATTTGGGTTCAAGTTTGAAAAGAGGGGTTTCTATGTGGGTGTCATATAAATGATTATGGGGTTTGAATATGAGGTCATCTTGTGTTAAAATAGTTGATTTTGGCCATTGGGTTAATATTTGGAAAATGAGGAGCTTTGTCCTAAAATGTTTTGAATAATTATTTTGTATAAATAATGAAATTGATATAAAAAATGTGAAATTGGGAGGTAGTATACCTGAATGGTGTTGTTGGACTTGTTTAATCACTCATCTATGGAAATTTAATGATTTATCTATTATAGAGATTGCATATCTGTTTAGAAATATCTGCTTTGGGCTGTCGGTGGAGGATAGTCATGATTGTTGTAGACATCGCATGTGAATTAAGCAAATTGAAACTAATTCCTTAACCATTATCATTGAATATGATTATGAATGATATACATTGTATATGTATGATATTTGGGAGGAAAAAGGAGATGTACTTCATTTTTTGAGGAGAAGAAATGGGATGGACTTATTGAACTAAGTTGACCTTGTGTCCAGGGTGAAAGTCTTGAAAACCACTTGTATACATGGGTGTCGATTCTCGCGGACGAAATTTTCGTAAAATGACAAATAAAAGTGAATGTATTTGTGTGATGATTTTATCTGTTGGAAACGTGTGAGGTGTAACCTGTGTTGATGGGTTAAATGCAATGGATGTATCTATTGAACCAAAATGAATGAATTGAGAATTGAGATGCGAGTTTGGCATAACATGATTTTGGAAAGAGTTATAAAGATTCTATCGTGGAACAAGGAACATGTGCATCATACTTATATCTTGTTAATTCTTATTTATTGTGTTAGTATGTTTCTGCTGGGTTTTGGCTCACCCTACTTGGGAACAATTTTCAGGTGTTGGAGACATGCCGCCGTCGTGATAGTAGTTTGGGGAGACTTGAAGCAAGAGCTTCCTTTTTGTTTATTTATTTCTATAGCCAAGGGCCAAGTTGTATTGAGTTAGACTCTTCCTTTTGCTGTAACCAAGCAATTTCTTGGAAAGATGTAAACCCGTAGGGCATTTATTTTGTAGATTATTAACTGGTATTACATACTATAGATTTAGGATGAACATTTACGAATATATATTGCATGCGTTATCTTTTGTAATACGAACTTTGATGAATGAAAGTATTTTATTTCTATTATTCTTCCGCTAATGAGTTGGATTTATTGTATTATTTTGGGGGCATTATAACTTGGTATCAAAGTGCACCGGGTTTGAATACTTTAGGTACGTGGGAAGTGGTTAGTACCACAATGGGTTTGTTTCGCTTGCTAGAGGCTTAAGTGTGAACGATATGTGTTTATATGATAACATGCTTATGTGATTATATGAGAATGGGATTAAATTTCTGGGATGTTGATTAGGTCCACGGGTTTCTAGAAGTCCTGTTAGAAGAGTACTTGATCACTGTTGTTTCTAATCGGAACTCTAGCAACACCATGGGACAGTCATTATTCGGAAATGAGATTCGTATGTGTTTATGTGAATACGTGCTTTAGTGGAGTGAATTATTGTTGTCCATTGTATTAGGACGCGAGCGAGTTAGCTTCGGCACATGTGTGAATGTGCTAATTTCTTTTGTTACCTTTATTAGGATGTCAGGACGTGGACGCGGTGGTAGGCGTGGTAGGCCTAGACGGCAGAAGATACCGATACATGATGATATTCCGGTACAGGAGGAGGGTGTTGGTCAGGCCAATGTGGCCGAACCAGTTGGTCAGCAGGCCATGGGCGCCTTAGCTTGTGAAATGGCCAGAGCATTGAAGGAATTCGTGGACATTCTCAAGGCTGAGAATCAAGTCCAGGACCAAGTAGTTGAGGTAGGGCCATCCTTTCTAAAGTAGGAGTTCTTCCGGTCGAACCCAAATGAGTTTTTGGGTGATCCCAAAGTGCCATTGAAGGTGGACGAGTGGTTGGAGCAGATGGTGAAGACGTTTGAGATGCTCGGCATTGAAGACGGAGGTTTAAGAGTGACCTTAGCATCCTTCCAACTGAAGAGCGATGTGGGTTAATGGTGGAAGTATGCGCGAGGGCGTATTGGAGGGACTTGGGAGGCTTTTGTTGACACCGTCCAGGACGAGTTCTTGCCTCCTACGGTTAGGGAGAAGTTAAGAGATCAATTCTCTAAGTTTGTGCAGTTGAACACACCGGTGACCGAGTTTGAGGCCACATTCACTAGTTTGTTGAGGTTTGCACCCGAGCTTGTGGCGACTAAGGAATGCCATTGCATAGAGTTTGAGAAAAGATTGAGGACCGGGTTAATTTTTAAAGTGGCCGGTTTGATGATTAGGGATTACGGGCGCATTGTGGAGGGGGCGACTTATTTGAAGACCGTAATGCAGTTGGAGGAGGAAATGATAAGGGGCTCTAGGAGGAGTCAGGATGCCTAGGGGGACAACAAGAGGCAAAGAGGTCCTAACCCCTAGTAGTCCCATGGAACACAGTCGAGGTCTACTTTTCTAGTGCTGAGTTCGGGTTCTGGGAGAGGCCGTCAAGGGGATTTCACTTGTTTTAAGTGTGGTCAGTTGGGCCACAAGTCTCCAGCTTGCCCACAGAGAGGAGGAGGGCAATGATCCGTACCGTCTTTGGCTCATTCTCAAAACCAGAGTCAAGGGAGAGGCCAGTCGCTCACTTGTTACCAGTGTGGGTAGGTAGGGCAAATGAAGCGGTTTTTCCCACAGCTAGGTGGCACACCCGGTGCGTCTGGTTTGAAATAGACACAAAGCCACCAGCCAGCACAGTCGGCACAGGCCTCGAGGGCCAATCAGGGAGCCTCTTCGGCCCAGTCAGTGCATCAAGCTTATGCTGCAAAGGGTGAGCAGGTTGAGTAGAGACCTACTGGGCTTGTGTATACTATTACAGCTCCAGATCTGGTACCAGCGCTGTCTGTGGTGAGAGGTACTGTAACAGTCTCAAATTATCCTTATTTAAATATGCGTTAATACAAATTAATTTGAGAATATCTGTTTGAATTCGGAAAAATATCTATTGAGGCTACAATTTCTGGACTGAAATTGACAGCTTTAACGGGTTCAGAAACAGAAATTGAGCACATAGATATATTAATGGAAATTTTTACAGCCCTCTGGGAAGTTTAATTGAAAATTGATTTTGTCTGATTCACTAAGCCATGTTTGGCTCATCCTTTAGACAATTATATATAAATATAGATATGGGCCTTAGTTGTGGAATCAACAAAGAAGAAAAAAATCTGTGTGAGAGAGAGAGAGAGAGAGAGAGTTCTAGAGACTAAAAGAAGAAAGGAAGAGGAAGAAGAAAATCAAAGGGGGATTGAAGCCAAATCTCCACCAAATCAAGCATCAAAGGTGAGAATCCATCCCTAATTTCTTGAAGCTAAGTGGAATTAAAGAGTTGAGTAGTGTAAATTGTTGTTTAGAACTCACTTGAGTTGAAATAGAAGACTTGTAAACATCCATGGCATTTTTTCATGTTTATAAATCATGTTTTCTTGCATGATTGTCATATTTGGGGAGGAAACTCCATAGATTTAGAAATGGAACTCTTATGAGCATGTTTATGCTTTTTACCAACTTAATTCAAGTTTGTGAGCTTTTACATGGACATTTGTAATTGAATTAGAGTCTATGATCTCTCAAATTGGGAATTTGGAATTATTTCCAAGTTTTGATTTCTATTTGATATTAATAGATCCTAGTCAAGCTTGTTTATGTGAATTTTGGAGTTGAAATATATGATTTTGGAGTCTAATTTTGAAGAATTGCTAGTCCAAATTAATGAGCCATTTTCGGATTGCAAACAACCCAGAACCGCACATGCAGGGCCCCATGCCGTAGTGGTGTTGTGCATTCTGCTTAAATTTCACATGCGAGAACAGGTGCGGTGGTAGTCACCGCACGTGCAGCTGAGGCCCCCGCACATGCGGCCCTTTGAGCAGTCCTGATTTCTTTTTTCGCTCCACTTTTCCACTTTCTGGGCCTCCGTCTGCATGGTTTTAAAGTGTTTTCATGTGCATTTGCATCTCATGAGTGCATTAGCATGATTAAATGAATGATTAAAACCGAACACGTAAATGATGAACTGTAACTGGACTTTGCTAAGACATAGGTTATGTTATGTACATTGTGCTTGTGGGTCACGGGTCGGGGACCGCGCAATCATTATTGGACGACCACAGTGAGAAATATTTTTGTAAAGATATATTGATATGAGTTATGTTTTAACTGTTATCGATAAGCTATGGTTTTTTGAAATTCTATTTTGATTATGTGAACGAATGTCCTATTTGCGAATCTATTATGGCATCCACAGATAGTCTCAAGTCGTGGGGGATGGCATATAAATGTAGGTCCATGACATATATGTGATACGAGATCTCGTTAGCCACTTCATTGTGGTGATATGTGTTTAATTGGTATCCGGAATCGATTACTCTAGTCAGAAGACGATATGTGATATGTTCTGTGGGATGTACCATTATGTTATGTTCTGATATGAGACTGATCTGTATGATTGTGTCATGATTTGTTTTACGGATACATTGTATTTGGAATTCATTCACTATCCCTTTTACTTTAATGTTATTCACTAGGCTTAGCTCACTGTTTTTATTTTCTATGTATAGGTGAGCGTTCTGGACAGAAAGCCTAGAAGGGTCTTTAGCCGAGCCACCATTTTGAGTGCCTTCGAGTTGGGGCTAGGCTAGGAAGGCTGTTGTCAAGCTTTTGATTATGATGTACACCTGGGACCCGTGCCTATGTTTTGTATACGAGATTATGCTATACGTTATGTTTTGTAAGTGGGTAAATTAACTTTTTTGCATGTAAATATTTATTCATATAGATGCACAGCTCATTGGACTATCGTTGTTGTTGTTGTTGTCTATTGCTTCCGCAAGCCCCAAGTATTTTTGATTATACAGGAAGGCCTTTGGTAATCCAAGGATTACTGGTCGGTTACGATGCCAAACTTTTAGGGTCGGGTTTGGGTCGTGACAGGTACCTTCTTGTTTTGCAATTCAGTTGCCAATGTGTTAATTGATACAGATGCATCCCATTCATTTATTTCATCTTCATTTGTATCGATTTTGGGATTGGAGTTAGCACAGTTAGCATCTCCTATTTTTGTAGAGTCACCCATTGGTGGTGAGGTTATTTTGAGACAGGGATATCGGGGTTATGACATAGAGGTTACAAGTCGCCGACTCCCATTTGCATTTGTATTGATTGATATGTCTAGTTTTGACGTGATATTGTGTATGGGCTGGTTGTTTTCATATTAGGTTGTTATAGACTGCTGTATCAGAGGGTTATTATATGTACCTTGAGTGGTGATTGTTTTTACTTCTTGGGGGACCAGGTGGATAGAGTCTTATCACTGGTATATGATCCGCGTAGGTGGAGTGAACTTGGTTTCCTTCTTGCTTGTTTCTTGAATAGTGAGTGCGATGAGGTCCGAGTTGAGTTGCCAAAGGTGGTTTGTGAATACCCCGATGTTTTTCCTAAGGATCTTACTAGTTTACCACCTCACTGAGAGATCGAGTTCTCTATTAACTTAGTGCCTGGTATGGCACCAATTTCAATGGCACCGTATAGGTTTGCTCATGCTGAATTGAGTGAGTTGAAGATTCAGCTCTAGGACTTGTTGGATAAGGGTTTCATCTGCCGTAGTACTTTGCCTTAAGGAGTACCGGCCCTGTTTGCCCAAAAAAAAGATGGTGCGTTGCTGCTTTATATAGATTACCGAAAGTTGAACCAGGTAACTGTTAAGAACAAGTACCCAATACCTCGTATAGATGATCTGTTTGATCAATTGAAGGGGTCTTGTTGCTTTTCTAAGATAGACTTGAGATCGGGTTATCACCAGTTGAGAGTGAGGGAGGAGGATATCCCAAAGACAGCATTCTGTACGCGGTATAGCCATTACGAGTTTCTAGTAATGCTGTTTAGACTAACAAATGCACTAGCCTTGTTTATAGATTTGATGAATCGGATTTTTCGTGAGTTCCTAGACCGTTTTGTAGTCGTCTTTGTGGACGACATCCTGATCTACACACCCTCTGAGGAGGAACATAATGAACACTTGCGGATAGTACTTGAGTTACTTAGAGCCCATAAACTATATGCTAAGTTTGGGAAGTGTGAATTCTAGCTGAGAGAAGTTAAGTTCTTAGGCCATGTGGTATCTGGAGAAGGGGTGACGGTAGATTCATCCAAGATAGAGGCGGTGCAAGATTGGGCACAACCTAAAAATGTATTTGAGATCCGTAGTTTCTTGGGGTTGGCCAAGTATTATCGTCGATTTGTGAAAAAATTCTCTAGACTAGCCTCGCCATTGACTAGACTAATGAGGAAAAGGATCAAATTCGTGTGGAGTGAGACTTGTGGGAAATCATTCCAAGAACTTAAAGTCAGAGTGACCACTATTCTAGTTTTAATTATTCTGGAGAGGGGTTTGGGTTATTCAGTATATTGTGATGCCTCATGGGAAGGCTTGGGTTGTGTTTTGATGCAAGAGGGAAGGTAGTAGCATATGGCTCGCGGCAGCTGAAAACACATGAGAGAAACTACCTTACTCATGACCTAGAGTTAGCAGCGGTGATCTTTGTCTTAAAGATTTGGAGGCACTATTTGTATGGTGAGAAATTTGAAGTATTTTATGATCACAAGAGTCTGAAGTATCTATTTACATAGAAGGACTTGAATTTGAGACAAAGGAGGTGGATGGAGTTCATAGAGGATTATAATTTCGAGCTGCATTATCATCCAGGGAAGGCTAATGTTGTGGCCGATGCATTGAGTAGAAAATCTATTAGCAGCGTAGTTTGTATTGCCATCCGCGAATGGGAGATGTTGGGTGCTAGTGGAGAGTTTGACTTGCATCTTGGCGAGTGTGTTGAGTTTGCCACTTTGTTTTCCGTGGCTGCACAGCCCACACTTGTGAGCCGAGTGATAGAAGCACATAAGGGTGACCTTGAGATAGAATTCCTCTGGGAGAAAATCTCCAATGGGAAGGTAGAAAGAGGCTTGAATGTGCATTTTGACCTAAGTGTGAGATACCGTGACCATTTATTCGTATTGGAGCCTTGCCCAGAGAAAGTACTTTGAGAGTTTCATCATTCACGCCTCGCAGTGCATCCGGGAGGCATAAAGATGTATCATGACCTTAGTCGCCAGTTTTGGTGGAGTGGTATGAAGAAGGATGTGGAGGTATTTGTATTGAGGTGCCTTACTTGTCAACAAGTGAAGGCCGAACATCAAAGGCCAGCATGTTTGTTGCAACCCTTGCCTATAGCCGAGTGAAAGTGGGAGCATGTCATGATGAATTTTGTTTTGGGCCTTCCAAGGACTCAACGGGGTACTGATGCCATTTGGGTGGTAGTTGGCCAGTTGACCAAGTCAGCACACTTTATACCTATGTGTGTGAGTGACTCAGTAGATTTCCTTGCTGACTTGTATATTCGGGACATAGTGAGGTTGTACGGGGTCCTAGTGACGATTGTTTTGGATAAAGATTTGCGTTTTATGGCCCAGTCGTGGCAGAGTTTATAGGGTGCCTTGAGCACTAGACTGACTTTTAGCACAGCATATCATCCTCAGATTGACGGACAGTCAGAGCGTACCATTTAGATTTTAGAGGATATGCTTCGGGGTTGCGTCCTTGATTTTAAGGGTTCGTAGGAGAGGCACTTGCCCTTAGTGGAGTTTGCCTATAACAATAGCTTCCAATCCAGTGTTGGCATGGCACCGCTAGAGGCCTTGTATGGCTGACCGTGTAGGTCTCCTGTGTGTTGGGCCGAGGTGGGTGATGTTCCTTTATTGGGTCCAGAGTTGGTCCGACAAATGATGGAGAAAGTTACACTTATTCGTAAGAGGTTGGTTATGGCCCAGAGTCGCCAAAAGAGTTATGCCGACCAAGGAGGAGACCCTTGTCTTTTGAGGTGGGGGATCATGTGTTCTTGAAAATATCACCTAGGAGGGGTTTGATGAGATTTGGAAAGAATGGGAAATTGTCCCCTCAATTCATTGGGCATTTTGAGATCCTTGAGTGGATCGGAGAGGTAGCTTACCGTTTGGCATTGCTGCCTCAACTTTCCGGGGTTCATGACGTGTTTCACATTAGTATGCTTCGGAAGTATAAGCTAAATCCATCGTACGTGTTGGATTGGACCGACTTAGAGGTAGATGAGGATGTCTCGTATGAGGAGAGACCAGTGAGAGTCTTGGATAGACGGGACTAAGTCTTGTGAGGCAAGACAATTCCCTTAGTAAAGGTATTGTGGAAACATCACAAGGTCGAGGAAGCGACTTGGGATCATGAATTGGAAGTCCGAGAGAAATATCAAGACTTATTTGTTAGTGGCTGAACATATATTGAGATTTTGATTATGTTAATAAAAGTATGAGGATTGTATATGTTTTAAATTAGGAGAACATTGTATATGTTATGGGTGTTTTGAAGACATGGATTCAATATAAGCATTGTATATGTTTTTGGAATATGAAATATTTTGTATGTTGTATCACTTTTGGGAGCATTGTATATGTCGTGTAAATTTCAGAAAAAGAACTTGGATTTTGATTAAACATTGCATATGATTTGGGAAAGTATGAATTGTATATTCAGCGCTGAGGTATTGTTTACCTTGTTGTTAGGAATAGATGACCGGTGAATTGGTCATGGTGATGGAATTGAATGGTTATCGTTTTCGTAATTAGTTTTAATTGTATTTTAAAACTTGATTTGAAATTTCGGGGACAAAATTCTTTAAGGGGGGAAGGTTATAACGATCCTGGTTTTGACCCGACACTTGTGGTAGTCCGGACTTAATTTTATGGTTTCTGAATGTTGTTCATTGTTGTTTTCCCTTTATTCATCCTTAAATTTGGTTATTTGGACGTGTTGAGCGTGTTTGGAACAGGTTGGTTGCTTGGTTTTCAAACCTTATGTTGCCCAGATTTTTAGTCCTCCGCTCGGGCAGCCCTTCTTGTGCTTGAGTGGGATTTGCGAACTCTCAGTACCTCGCATGTCTGCAAAAGTATAGGAAGAGTGTTTTCTATGCTCGAGCGGTGTTTCTTATGCTTGAGCGGTGGGCGCTCGAGTGGCTTTTCTTGTGCTCGAGCAGTTTGTCGGTTGCCTGCAAAAGTACTGGTCATGTGTATTCTGCGCTCGAGTGAGTCACTTCTTGGGCTTGAGCAGAACAACTTATTGTATCTAACGCTCAAGCGTCAACTCTTGAGCTCGAGTAGACTGTACGTATATCAGTTCGCGAGAATGACTTTTTACATCACTTTTTCAAATCTTTTCTTCCAAAAACCCTAAAGTGACACACTCTCTCTCTAAAATACTCTCTCTCTACATCTTCTCCTAAATCTGTTGATCTCTCCGTCCTAGTGCCTTTGGGAAAAAGGTAAAGCATCCTGAGAGCTCCGTTTTAATCAGATTGGAGTTTGGTTTCGGCGTCATTGAAGTTTCGTCCTTGCTTCATTGGTTTTCTAAACTTGACGTAGGGACTCTCTATACCTTAATATGAGTTTGAACTTGGTTATAGGTTGTTGTGTGAAGGTGGTGAGGTTTTGGGGGTGTTTTGAGCAAACTTAGGGTTTAGGTTCAAGTTTGAAAATAGGGGTTTCTATGTGGGTGTCATATAAATGATTATGGGGTTTAGATATGAGGTCATCTTATGTTAAAATAGTTGATTTTGGCCTTTGGGTTAATATTCGGAAAATAAGGAGCTTTGCCCTAAAATGTCTTGAATAATTATTTTTGTATAAATAATGAAATTGGTATGGAAAATGTGAAATTGGGAGGAAGTATACATGAATGGTGTTATTGGACTTGTTTAATCACCCACCTATGAAAATTTGATGATTTATCTGTTATCGAGATTGTATATCTGTTTAGAAATACCTGCTTTGGGCTATTGGTGGAGGATAGTCATGATTGTTGTAGACATCGCACGTGGATTAAGCAAATTGAATATGATTATGAATGATATACATTGTATATGTCTGATATTTGGGAGGAGAAAGGAGATGTATTGCATGTTTTGAGGAGAAGAAAGGGGATGAGCTCCGTTAAATTAAGTTGGCTTGTGTGTCCAGGATGAAAGTCCCGAAAACCATTTATATACATGGGTACCGGTTCCCACGGACGAAATTTTCGTAAAATGACAAATAGAAGTGAATGTATTTGTATGATGATTTTATCTGTTGGAAACATTTGAGGTGTAACTTGTGTTAATGGGTTAAATGCAATGGATGTATCTATTGAACCAAAATGAATGAATTGAAATGCGAGTTTGGCATAACATGATTTTGGAAAAAGTTATAAAGATTCTGTGGTGGGACAAGGAACATATGCATCATAATCATATCTTGTTAATTATTATATATTGTGTTAGTATGTTTCTACTGGGCTTTGACTCACCCTACTTGGGAACCATTTTCAGGTGTTGGAGACATGTCTTCGCCGAGACAGTAGTTTGGGGAGACTTGGAGCAAGAGCTTCCTTTTTGTTTATTTATTTGTATGGCCAAGGGCTAAATTATATTGAGTTAGACTTTCTCTTTTGTTGTAACCAAGCAATGTCTTAGAAAGATGTAAGCCCATAGGGCATTTATTTTGTAGATTATTAACTGGTATTATGTAACGCCCTCAATTTAAGACATAAATCATTCATTCACAAGTTTCTTGAACATAAAGAAAAGAATACATGTTCATTTATCAGTCTTCTTTACAAAAATATTACATGTTCTCAACAAAGTAAATGCCCTACGGGCTTATAGCTTTCCAAGTGATCACTTGGTTACAACAAAAGAAAAGTTCTAACTCTATACATGAAAAGCCCTTGGCTTGGATTTACATTTAACGCAAAATATAAATAGCAAAACGAAGTCTTCAACTCCTAAACCTTCCAAGCTAAGACCTTGGAGGCGGCATATCACCTGTACCTGAAAAATGGTGTCCCAAGTAGGGTGAGCCAATGCCCAGTAGAGATATGCTAAACAACATATGAGAATTAACTAAAATATTAGCATTTGATAAATGTTTAACACTTATGAACCATCTTAAACCTTTTCCACAATCAATCAACATTGATACCACATTTCAATTCACTTCTAGTTATTACCCAAGTCAATTCCTTGACATAATCCATTATTATATAAACAATTCAAAATGAGACTAAAACTCATTTATCAACGCTTCAATCATAAACATCATTCATACACTTCCATATCTTGCCATTTTACGGAACTACATCCGAGGGAACCGGCACCTAAATATAAATAAGATTTCGGGACTTTCACCCTGGACACTCCGGCCAACTTAATTATACATGGAGTCCATCCCCTATCTCCTCCCACACAATGGAGTACATCCCCTATCTCCTCCCAAACAAAGATACATATACAATGTTGTAGACACTCCATTTTTGATCGTCCTCAAGACTTGGACGTCACCGTTTGAACACTTGGTGATTATCCATGTTTGTGTTTGTTTTGAGTTCCCGGAGGTATCGACTACACGCCTTGCCTCAGGATCTCTCAACTCGACTGTTGTGTGTTTGGTTTTGCACCAAACACCTGTGTTTTGCCTTTGAGGGGCAGGGAATGGCTTGTTGGCCATCCCCACACATCATTGGCCATGGCTTGAGGCCACCGGCCATTGGTTTGTTGCCACCGGCCAAATTTTTGGCCGACCGGCACTCTTTGTGGCCGACCGACCATCTATTTTGGTCAAATTGCATTTTTGGCCGACCGACCACTGTGCATCTACTTTTGCAGATATTTTTATGCCAGCTGTGCTAACTGGCATACACCTTTGCTCCCCTCCATACACGTGTATGGAGGGATCTCCTTCTTGACTAGCTTACTTGAGAAGCTTTACAAGAGGGAGCTCTATAAGAGAGAGCCTCTTCTCCCTCCTTGAGGGTTACAAAAATTTTCAGAAGGGCTTTGATATTAGGGTTGGAATTTGTATCTATTCCATCTCTATATCTCCATCTTTTTGCCTTGTGTGTGTGTTTAGTCTTACTATTGCACACAAACACCTAGTCATACACCATCTCTTTGTTGCTGAGGGACCAGAGGGCTGTTCTTGGAGTTCTTGGCTTGGTTTGGGGCTAAGGAAACAGCTGGAGTGCTGTTCTTGAAGAGGGTCATCAAGGGTAAGATTCTTGTCCCTTTTTACCCCATTTTTGCATAGTCTTTTAGACTATCTTGCAATTATTTTTATACTTTGTATATAACTAATAAAAGTATTCTTTTTGAGTGCTTTAAATAGTTGTTTAAGAGTGTTTTGTTGTTTGGAGGTGTTTGACCCCTCTTAGGCCTTGTTTGGCCCTATTCTTGTGCTGTTTTGGTGAGCTCCGGGACCACTTTGTTTGGGCCTCCTCACCACTGAAATATTGAGGGATTTCAGTGGTGAGGATGGTGCCTTAAGGTCCTAAGAAGGAGAGGGCACCTCCTCTCCTTGTTGTCCTTCAAAAGGGCCAGCTTATTTAAGTGTATGATGGCCATGCCTTAGTTATTTTTTGTGCTTATTATGTCATAATATAGCTCTGTTTTTACTTGGTTTAGACACACCATGCTTGCCTTGCATACATGTCTTGTAATGCCATCTTTTTGCCTTAACATGCCTTGTGCTTTGAGCCTTGTTCTAGCATGTTTTTGGCCAAGCTTTGTGAAGCTTTTATGCTTGTTTTGTTGTGCTAGAGTTCTGGTTTTGGTCATTTGAGTTGTCCATGCCTTGCTTTGTATAGCTACCATGTAACCTCTCTTGTATGCCTTGAGCATTGACCCTTCTAGCATGCCATCCTTGCATCATTTCAGTGGTTTGGAACCACTTATAGCATCATTTCAGTCCTCATGGCATGCTTGTATGCTTGCATTTGATGTCCCTTTAATGCTTTATAAGGTTGTCATCTTATGCTCCATGTTTGGCCTTCTTGTATGCTTGTATGTTTAGACCATCTAGATGTGTTTTTGGCTTTGTTTTAACATACTAAAACTCTGATTTTGGTTATTTAATTCATGCCATGTTTGATTTTTGCTAAGTGTAGTTCAATACATCTTTGGCTTGCCTTGAGTTTTGGCTTTGCTTGCATGCTTTGCTTGCTTTAATTAGTTGGTTTGGCACCTCTATTACATGCTTTTCAGAGCTTGGTATGCTTGCCATATTCCCATGTTTAGCCTCTTTTAAGTGCGCTTAGAAGTTGCTCTTTTATGCCTAAGTGACGGACCATGTTTGCATGCATGCTTATGTGTGCATTTGGCCCCCATTTCCTCAATGTAAGTCCCTCCTTTGCCTGTTGTGGCATGCTTACTTTGTGTGTCGATTGCATACTTGACTTACCATGTGTTGTTGTTGCATATTTAAGTAACATTTGCATTTGGCACGCATTTCCTTGATTAGGTTGCATAACATGTTGTATGCCTTACACACTTGTATGATTAGATTATATCTTGCATGTTGATCATTAGCATAGTTATTACATGCTTGCACACTTACTAGCTTAGGTTGTGTGCCTAGCCTACACGCCTTCATGTTCATATTGCATGCCTAGTTGACATGCCTAGGTTGCATTGCATTGGCATGCATGCCTTGCCTCTTGAAATCAAGTGATAGAGGTTGGGCCCTTTTGTGCTTATTTGGTTTTCATTTCATATTGAAATCAAAGTGCATAACTTGGTTTCTTGGGCCATCATGCATGGAAATGTGCAATTGTTGGTCCGAGAACCGAGAACCATGTCCCTTTGAGTCATAAACATGATAAGGGATGTGTTTGTACATACATTTGCTTGGAATGCATTGCTATGCTTTGTTTTGCCCTTTGCTGCTGTCAAAACAGGATTCTGCAAGAAGGTTTGGCCGGCCGGCCATCTTTAGTGCCGACCGACCAACAATTGATGGCCGGTGATCATTTCCTTTGGCCAGTGATCATTTCCTTTAGCCGGTGACCAATTCCCTTGCCTGGTGATGTCCCACAGGGTTCATAGAGTGCACCTTGGGAATTTTTCAATTTTCAGAAGAGCAAAATAGTGTGGACAAAGGCAACTTGCGCATAGCAGTGGACTTCCGAGCGGAGTCGAGCGCGCATTGCATTGGGCCCTCTTCCCGAGGCTGTTTACTGTTTTATTAGATTAGTTAATTTGCTTAACTAGTTTAATTGGTCTGTAATATTTAATTAGCTTGTAGGTTAGTTAAATCTGTATTATTCTTTCGGTCCCTCCGAGCGAGGGCAAATTTGTAATAAGTGTGGGTGCGTGTGTGCATGTCTTCCAACCCCCACTTCTTTCTCCCTTTTGCTTACCTGCTTTTGATGGTTAGTATTAGGACATGTTTAATTTAGCATCCTTATGCTATGCATGTGTGCATCATTCATCAGTATTGCATGCACCAGGATCGGCGCATCATACTAATAGCATAGTATTCCAAATCTAACTTGAATACTGTAGCACACCTGCGGGGGGACATCGCTACAGCTCGGACTCGATTTTTGTCACGGTTCTTAATCTTGAACTAAAGAGTCCAAATCCGGCAAATCGTTTTGAGAAAACAGATTTTTGAAAGAAGTGCCAAACATGGACTGCTTTGCCAGATACAGAGTCGCCACCTAAATATTTTATTTTGGGAAATTTAAGAAACCCTGACTCGTTGCCTAAGGCCACGTGTCCGTCATCACCAAAGTTGCCTCGGCTCGGGAACTTGGGTACGATTGGGGAAGGTCACTTCGTGAGCACCCCCGTTCGCCCGGTCAAAGACCGGCCTCTACTAACCATGATATCTAGTTTTGAAGACATTGTGCGTTCTTATTCCGGTTATTAGCCTAGACTTACTATGTGATGCGCACAGCATACAAGTATAGACCGGGTCGCTTGAATTGGAACAAAACATTTCATGTTTGTTTTTTAAAATGGTTTGATGGTGCTACCCGCCGGTAGGCTAAGACGTGGATTTGCCACCTTCGGGTGGGCTTAGAAAACATGTTTTTGCCACTATCTAGTGGGCTTAAAACAAACAGTTGATGATTTGTTCCAATCTAAACAACCCAACCTTCACCCACAGGCATTCAAGCAGTTATATCACATAAGTAGTTAGCCTCATGGTAAGTATGCTATTCATGGCAGTCACTCACACGCATGCAAGGATGCTAAAGCATAAAACTCACTGAGTACTCCAAGCCAAAATAGAAACCGATTAGAAATTCATGCATGATCCTAAATATACAGAAATGCCTAATGCAACACATGCAATAATGCAACTATAGCAGGCTCGGCTATCCTAAACATGGCATATGGAATGCTACAGCTAACAAGTATTCAACTTAGAATTGAAGTACAAATGCAGTTAGTATGATGCGCCGAGCCCGGTGCATGCAAAACAAATGAATGAATGCGACATGCTATCATACTGTATGGTAATTGAAACATGCCATAATCTAACCATTATAAGCAGGTGAATAAAAGGGAGAGAAAGACGTGGGGTTGGAAGACATACACCACACACACGCACACTTATTACAATGATGCCCTCGCACAGAGGGTCCGAATAAATAATATACAGTCTCGAATAGTACAGTTTAAATAAATAATACAATCCAAATATGTACAAAAATCCTAATTAATTACCAAATTAACTAAGAAAACAATAAACTGGCATGCAAGCCAGGGATTGCCTTGACTCTTCTTCAGATGATGAATGATGCATATCCAGGTTGCCTTTGCGTGGAAATCCACTGTGATGCCCCAATTAGCCTCTGTTTTGCAATAATTTTTGGAAAGCGCGCCAAGCCCCGGAAGACTGCTGATTCTTGATTTACTGCAACAGAGAGCAGGAAAGGGACATGGCAATGTATTTTCACAAATGTATGCATGCCTCGATCCTCGTGCCAGCAATCGCGCATCTCGATGCATGATGGCCGAGGAGTCAAATTGCACAACTCAATATGAAATGAATGTACATATAAACATAACAATACCTAAACCCCATCATGGGTAATCCGGAGTGCAGGTGACTGGGAATTGAGACACGTTCCGTCACTCGGAGTACGAAACGTCCCTCGTTTCTCGTGCCCGGGCTAACCCCTATCCCAAACACAATGCAATATGCATGACATACATGAAATGCAACTAAGATACAACCTAACATGCAACATGCTATGAAATGGCATACACGATGCACGAGGTAACATGGCATATACAATGCGCTAACATACAACCTAGCATACACAATGCTATGGAATGAAATGGCATACACAATGCATAATGGACTTACACCAACATGAGTGGACCTCACCCACACTCACATAAGAGGCCATTAGGTGAAAATGAGACATTCGAGATGCGTGCACGCGTGCACGCAAACCGAGGACCGACCATAAGGCACCAAATGCCACTCTAACAAGACATGGCAAGACATGGAATATGACATACTAGCATGCAAATTTCAGTAGCAAAAAGTGATGCAAAACAGCCCCGAAACATGGAAACATGGCACCCGATGCATGGAATGAGACCCGAAACATGAAACTAGGCGCATGGAATGACTTATAGCTATACAAAGAATGCATTTTTGAACATGAAGTGTGAAGAAAGAATCAAGAAAGTCCCAAAACAAGTATATTTCCAGTTTTAATCAAGGCCAAACAGTGAACACAAATAGGGCTAAATCAATGTGCAAAAATGGCCCCGAAAGAAAGATAATGAAGCAAGTAGCAACTTCTGGTCCTAAATGTCCAAGAGCCCTTCAACAAAATTGAAGAGGGGCTCAAAATGAAGCACTTTACAGTTTACAACAAGCCACGAAAACAAACACAAGTATGGCTAAACTATTATGCAAGAAATGGGCCAAAGGGGAGACAAAGAAGTAAGTGATGGTTTCTGGCCTCAAACAGAGGAGGGTCCTTCAAAAAAGTTGAAGAGGGGCCCAAAACATGGCATTTTACAGTTAGTGACCAAACCCAAAACAGTGCACATGCAAGCCTAAAATACTATGCAAAATAAGGCCTAAAAAGAGGTTTAAACACAAAGAGCAAAAAGGGAGCTTAAAACAAAAAAAGTCCCTTGATCAAACATGAAGAGGGGTCAAAATAAGGCTATTTACAGTTCGGACCAGAGCCCAAAAATACAAGCACAAGGGGCTAACAAAACATGCAAAAATAAGGCCAAAAGAGGGATAAAGAGGCAAGTGACAAAAGGAAGCCTCAAACAGTGAAGAGCCCTTCAACAATGTTGAATAAGGGCTCAAAATAAGCCACTTTTCAGTTTATAACCAAGATCAAAACAGTTTAAAAATGAGCCTAAAATACTATGCAAGAAAGAGGCATACAAGAGAGCTAAAGAGGCAAGTGGTGATTAGGGACCTTAAACAGGGAAGGACCCTTAAACAAACATGGAAAATACCTCAAAATAATGCTATTTTCAGTTAGGGTCGGAGCCCAAAAATGTAAGCAAGAATGACTTAGAAAGCATACAAAATAAGCTCAAAAAGAGGAAAAAAGTGGCTCAACCTTGAAGACCAAACTTTAGCAGCCTCTTGGCTTGAGAAAAGGTGCTCCTTGCCTCTGGAAATGGCCTCCAAACTGCTGGTATGGGGTATGGATTGGTTGGCTTGGAGATGGAGTAGAAATGGTCCAAGAATAAAAAGGTTTTGATGCTTGGAATATAGAGAGGGAGAGATTGGATGTAGGAGCCTTAAACCAAATGTTCTAACCTTTCAAATGAGAGCTGGAGGGTCTGATTATATAGACAAAAAAGGTGGAAAAAAGGGGGACAAATGGGGGGAAAACAATTCAAGTTTCCCCCCAAAAAGGCAGCCCCCCCGGATACAAAATTTGGGGGGAAACAAAATAGATATTTGTAATGTGCCATCAGAGAGGATGTAGGCCGGCCTGGTATTTAGGTTGCAGGTGGCCGGCCGGCCCTCCCCATGGCCGGCTGGCCAACGGTCAAAAGGTTCAAGTTAGATTAGTGGCCGGCCACCACATATTGGTGGCCTCCCATGTGTGCTCAACACAACCATGTGGTCAAAAACTGGAGAAAGTGAACCAGGAGAGAGAAAAGGCCACTTTTAGGAGGGGTTAAAAAGGGTCACACACAATTACTGTCCGGCCATGTGATATTGGTGGCCTCCCAGGTGTGTACAACACAAATATGTGGTTTAGGGCTAGAAAAAGTGGCTTTTGGGTGGTCAACATTGGCTTCCAAGTGAGAAAAACGGGCGACGGAGGGCGATGGAGGAATAAAACTGGTTGTCAGAACAATTACTGGCCTCCCACCCTTCTACGACCTTTCTACCAATGAAACAGAGGTCCCTGCCAAAAATGAACTCAAACCGATGCAAAATGAGGGTTCGGGGGCCGAAACGCGCAGCCCGAGGCCCCGAAAACTGACTGTTAGGCATCGGAAGTGGTGTTCGACCACGAAGTTGGTCTCTTGGACCAAAGTGTCCCTTAAAAGGGAGGAAATAAGATGCATGCCAAAAACCGGAGCAAACGGAGGTGGTTAAGCGGTCCCGAACCGAGGCAAACGGCCAACGGCTCCGAAAAATCGAAAACCGGACTCCAAACGGGCAAAATGGCCTACGACCACGAAACGTAGCCTACGGATGCTGAGAGATGATCTACGAGACCTCTCCTGCCTTTCTGGAAGAGAAAACAGAGAAAACCAAGCCTGGTTCGCAAACTGAAACAAAGCATGAAAGAGTCCGGAAGTTCGGAGGCAAGGCTCGCAGCCGAGACTCTGAAACCTCTGAACGAGCACGATATGCAACATCACCAAGCGCTCAATTGGTGACGTCTGAGTCTTAAGGTTAGTCAAAAATGGAGTGTCTACAAATACGTGTTACTTGTTGCATCCCACATGCCATCCTAGGATTAGTTGAGCCTATTCTAGCGACATTCTGTGTGCGTTGCATTAGCCACCTAACATGGACTTGGATCATGCATGATTGCTAACATGTTTATTGTTTTGGCTTGGAGTACACTATAAGTGCTTTATGTTTTAGCATTTCGCATGAGTGTGAATGTTAACATGATAGCATGCTTACCATGTGGCTAGATGCTTATGTGATATAAACTGCCTGAATGCCTGTGGGTCAAGGTTGGATTGTTTGAGTTGGAACAACTCATTGAAATCCGTGTTTTAGCGTACTTACGAGTAGTAAATCTCAAATCATTTTCCAAACAAGCGGATATGCAATGCTTTGTTCCAAATTAGGCGATCTAGTCTATACTTTTGTGTTGTATGTATCACATAATAAGATTAGCTAATTAATCGGAATAAGAACACATAACGTTTTCAAAATCGGATATCATGGTTAGTAGAGGCCGATCTTCGGATCGGGCGAGAGAAGGTGCTCATAGCTGACCTTCCCCAATCGTACCCAAGTTCCCGAGCCGAGGCAACTTTGGTGATGACGGACATGTGGCCTTAGGCAAACGAGTCAGGGTTTCCTAAATTGTCCCAAAGTAAAATATTTAGGTGGCGACTCTGTATCTGACAAAACTGTCTATGTTTGGCACTTCTTTACAAAAATCGGTTTTCTCAAAACGATTTGCCAGATTTGGACTCTTTGGTTCAGATTAAGAACCGTGATAAAATGAGTCCGAACTGTAGCACGGAGGCCTTCACGCGGGGCGCGTCTACAAATGTATTTCCACATGTTGTCATATACAATGACCAATTTGATCACATATACAATGTTTACATCCAACCGTCATATCCAATGACATAATCCAATTGATTAGTTTCAATTTACCTAATCAACATGCAATTTCTACAACAATCATGGCTATCCTCCACTGATAGCCCAAAACAGATATATCTGAATAGATAAATAAATTTCTCAACAGATAATATATTACATTTTCCATAGGTGAGTGATTCATCAATCCAACTAACCATTTAATCACAATTTCCTCCAATTTCAAGATTCTCAAACCAATTTCATATTTCCATAATGATTTTTTCATTTACACAAATAATATATATATAATTCAAATTAGGGCATTTTCCCCATTTTCTCAAATAGTGCACCCAAGGCCAAATCTCACCATTTCAACAATTATACACCATTAACCCCATTTTCAAGGTCTTACATACACATCTGGAGCCCAAACAAGTAAATCCCTCTTTCACATTTCCAAACTCAAACCCTAACTTTACCCAAACCAACCATTTATACAAAATGACCAATATTTATGTTAAAGCTCATAAAAATGAGTAGATTATCCATACCTCAAGAAGAGAAGACGAGCCAAGCAAGAGATGAACTCCAAGAATGACGAAATCAACTTCTACTCGGATAAAAATGGAGATCTTGAAGAGCTCAAACTTTTTATCAAAGGAAGGAGAAGGAAGAGATCACTAGATCTAGGGGTTTTGGAAAGTTTTGGAGAGAGAACGGACAAAAAAAGTGATTTAAAATGTTACTTTCACGATCTGATATACACGCAGTCCGCTTAAGCGGAGAGATTGACGCTCTCGAGTGTCAGACACTAAAATTATACCTGCTCGAGCATAAATAAGGCTGCTCGAGCGCCAAGACACAAAAGCAAGGCACTACCCACTGGAGCGTAATATGACTCGCTTGAGCGTAGAATATGCTCGTCCAGTATTTTACAGACTTTAGACAGTCGTTCGAGCGCAAGAAAGGCTGCTCGAGCTCAAACCCGCTTGAGCGTAAGAAACTCTACTCGAGCGTGAAAAACACTTCTGCAGTATTTTTGCAAACGCACAAGGTACTGAAGGATTGCAAACCCTGCTCAAGCGCAAAATAACCCGCTTGAGCGGAATACCAAAATTCTGGGCAGCAAGGTTCTAAACCAACAACCAACCAACCTGATCTGAACACGCCCAAGACATCCCAAAACTTAAATTCAAAGAGTAAGATGAGGAAGAGGCATAATAACAACATTAAACCATAAGACCCAAGTCCGAAACACCATAAAGGTCAAGTTGGAAACTGGGATCGCTATACCCTCCCCCTTTAAAGAATTTCGTCCCCGAAATTACAAATTAAGTTCAAAATCAACGTTTGGTCATTCCCACTATGTTATTCTTACAAATCCAATACCATGACCCATCCTCCAGTCATTCATTTTTACCGACTCGATACACGAGCCCCAATTTGAAACGAAATTTAGAATTTTCAAAACATTAACAATGTTTAATCAAAATTCAAATTTTTAAGAAGTATACATGGCATATACAATGCTCCCATAGTAATACAATACATGTGACATTCCATATTCCCAAACATATGTAATGTTTACAAATATTTCGAGTTTCCAAGATGTCCATAACATATACAATGTTCTCATAATTTTAACATATACAATGTTTTACAACCCAAACATATTCAATGTTCTTAGAATTCATCAACAAAACAAGATTTCCAACATATTCTCAAACATTAATAAACAGATCCAAATATTTCTCTCGGACCTCCATTTCACGTTCCTAAGTTGCTTCCTCAACTCCGTGATGTGTCCATAACACCTTGACCAAGGGAATCGTCTTGCCTCGCAAGACTTGGTCCCGTCTATCCAAGACCCTCATCGGTCTCTCCTCATACAAAGCATTCTCATCTACCTCTAAGTCGGTTCAATCTAACACATGTGATGGATCCGGCTCATACTTCCGAAGCATACTAACATGAAACACGTCATGCACTCCGGATAGTTGCGGCGGCAATACTAAATGGTAAACAACCTCCCCAATCCGCTCAACGATCTCAAAAGGGCCAATAAACTGAGGGGATAACTTCCTACTTTTCCCAAACCTCATCAAACCACGTCTAGATGATATTCTCAGAAAGACATGATCACCCACCTCGAACAACAAAGGCCTCCTTCTACGGTCATAACTCTTTTGGCGACTTTGGGCCGTAACCAACCTCTTACGGATAAGTGCTACCTTCTCTGTCGTTTCCCGCACCAACTCCGGGCCCAACAAAGGTGCATCACCCACCTCGGCCCAACACACTGGAGATCTACACGGTCGGCCATACAAGGCCTCAAACGGTGCCATACCAATACTCAATTGGAAGCTGTTATTGTAAGAAAATTCCACTAAGGGTAGGTGTCTCTCCCATGACCCCTTAAAGTCAAGGACACAGCCTCGAAGCATATCCTCAAGGATCTGAATAGTGCGCTCAGACTGCCCGTCAGTCTGAGGATGGTAAGCCGTGTTAAAGGTCAATTTAGTGCCCAAGGCACTCTGCAAACTTTGCCACAACCTAGCAGTGAAACGCAGATCTCTATTTGAGACAATCGACATTGAGGCCCCATGCAACCTCACTATGTCCCGGATACACAAGCCGGCAAGATAATCTACCGAATCTCTTACACGCATAGGAATAAAGTGTGCTGACTTAGTCAACCGGCCAACTACTACCCAAATGGCGTCACTACCCTATTGAGTCCTCGGAGGACCCACGACAAAATCCATTGTGACGTGCTTCCATTTCCACTCGGCTATAGGCAAGGGTTGTAACAAACCTGCTAGCCTCTGATGCTCGGCCTTCACTTGCTGACAAGTAAGGCACTTCGATACGAACACTACCACATCCTTCTTCATACCTCTCCACCACAATTGGCGACTCGGATCATGATACATCTTTGTGCCTCTCGGATGCACCGCAAGGCGTGAATGGTGAAACTCTCGGAGTACTTCCTCTCGGCAAGTCTCCGGCACAAACAAGCGATCTCAGTAGCTCACACTCAGGTTAGGATACACCATCAAACCCTTCTCTACCTTCCCACTGGAGATCTTCTCCCGAAAGGATTCTATTTCGAAGTCACCATTCTATGCTTCTAACACTCGGTTCACAAGTGTAGGTTGTGCAACTACAGAAAACAAGGCTGCAGACTCCACAGACTCACCCAGACGCAAGTCAAACTCACCAAGAGTACCCAACATCTCCCATTCTCGGATAGCAATACAAGCTACATAACTAATGGACTTCCTACTAAGGGCATCGGCCACAACATTGGCCTTCCCCGGATGATAATGCAGCTCGAAGTCATAATCTTCTATGAACTCCTTCCATCTCCTCTGCCTCAAATTCAAGTCTTTCTGTGTAAACAGATACTTCAGACTCTTATGATCCAAAAATACTTCAAACCTCTCTCCGTACAGATAGTGCCTCCAAATTTTCAAGGCAAATATCACAGCCGCTAACTCTAGGTGGTGAGTAGGGTAGTTCCTCTCGTGTGTTTTTAACTGACGTGAGCCATAGGCTACTTTTTTTCCCTCTTGCATCAACACACAACCCAAACCTTCTCGTGAGGCATCACAATACACCGCATAACCCAAACCCCTCTCCGGAATAATCAAGATTGGAGCGGTGGTAAGTCTAACCTTAAGCTCTTGGAACGACTTTTCACAAGTCTCACTCTATACAAATTTGACCCATTTTCGCGTCAATCTAGTCAAAGGCGAAGCTAGCCTGGAGAAATCCTCCACAAACCGACGGTAATACCCGACCAACTCCAAGAAACTACGGATCTCGTAGACATTGTTAGGTTGTGCCTAATCTTGCATTGCGCCTATCTTGGATGAATCTACGGTCACCCCTTCTCCGGATACCACATGCCCTAAGAATTTAACCTCTCTTAGCCAGAACTCACACTTCCCAAACTTAGCATACAACTTATGGGCTCTAAGCAACTCGAGCACTACTTGCAAGTGTTCCTCGTACCCCTTCTCAGAAGGTGAATAAATCAGAATATCATCCACGAAAACGACCACAAAGCGATCTAAGAACTCCCGGAAGATCCGATTCATCAAGTCCATGAACACAGCCGGTGCATTGGTGAGCCCAAAAGGCATCACCAAAAACTCATAATGGCTATACCGCATACGGAATGCCATCTTCGGGATATCCTCCTCCCTGACCCTCAATTGATGGTAACTCGATCTCAAGTCTATCTTAGAGAAACAACGAGATCCCTTTTACTGATTGAACATATCATCTATACGACGCATAGGGTACTTGTTCTTAACCGTAACCTGGTTCAACTTTCAGTAATCAATGCAAAGTCTCAAAGCCCCATCTTTCTTCTTAGCAAAGAGGGTCGGTGCTCCCCAATGCGAAGTACTAGGGCGAATAAAACCCTTATCTAGCAATTCTTGGAGTTGAATCTTCAATTCACTCAACTCGGCTGGAGCAAAACGATACAGTGCCATGGAAATCGGTGTCGTGCTAGGCACTAAGTCAATAGAGAACTCAATCTCTCGATGGGGTGGTAAACTAATAAGATCCTCGGGAAAGATGTCCGAGTACTCACGAACCACTCTTGGCAACTCAGTCCGGGTCTCAACACACTCACTACTCATAAAGCTAGCGAGAAGAGAACTAAGCTCACTCCGCCATCACGGATCATACACCGATGGTAAGACTCTACCAACCCGATCCCCCAAGAAATGAAAACAGTCACCACTCAAGGTACATACAGTAACCCTCTGGCGATAGCAATCTATAATAGCTCGGTATGATGATAACCAGTCCATACCCAAAATCACATCAAACGTAGACATATCCATCAACACAAAAGAAAAGGGTAGTCGATGATCGGCAACCTCTCAATCACAACCCCGACACCCCTGTTTCAAAATCATCTCACCCTCAATAGGTGATACAACACATAAAGGAGATGCTAACTACGCCGACTCCAACCCCAAAACAGATGCAAATACAGAAGATATAAAAGAGTGGAATGCACCCGTATCAATTAACACATTAGCAATCGAGTTGCAAAACAGAAAGGTACCTCTCACAACAGATGGAGCCGGTACAAGATCTGGTGCTGTAACAGCATACACGCGCCCTGAAGGTCTCTGATCTACCTGCTCACCTCTCGGAGCATAAGACTGCTGCACAGACTGAGCCGAAGAGGCTCCCTGATTGGCCCTCGAGGCCTGAACTGACTACGCTGGCTGGTAACTCTGTGTCTGCATCGAACCAAACGCACTAGGTGTACCACCCAACTGTGGACAAAACCTCTTCAGGTGCCTCGTCTTCCTACACTGATAACAAGTGAACAGCTGGCCTCTACCTTGACTTTGGCCTCGAGAACGGCTCGAAGATGATACTGCACGTTTTCCTCCTCCTCTCTGCGGGCAAACTGGAGACTTGTGGCCCAATTGACCACATTCATAACAGGTGATGTCTCCCTCGCCGTCTCTTCCAGAACCTGAACTTGGCACTAGAAAGGTAGACCTCGAATGCACTCCCTGGGACTACTGAGGGTTAGAACTCCTTTGCCTCTTACCGTTACCCTGACCATCTTGACTCCTCCTAGAGCCCCTCATCCTCTCCTTTTCTGCATGCATAATAGTCTCAAGATGGGCAACAGCCTCCACAAGGCACCCATAATCTCTAATCATGAACCCGGCAACTCGAAACATGAGTTTGGTCCTCAACTTCTTCTTGAACTCCAGACAACGGCGTTCCTTAGTTGCCACTAACTCCGGAGCAAACCTAGACAACCTAGTAAAAGTGGCCTCAAACTTCGACATAGGCGTATTCAACTGCTTGAGCTAAGAAAACTGATCCCTTAATTTCTCTTTCACCGTAGCCGGCAAATACTTGTCCTGGAAGGCTTCGACAAAGGTTTCCCAAGTCCCACCAATGCGCCCCTACACATATTTCCACCACTGACCCGCGTCTCATTTCAGTTGGAAGGATGCCAAGGTTACTCGTAAAACTCCATCTTCGATGCCAAGCATCTCAAACGTCTTCGTCATCTGCTCCAACCACTCGTCAGCCTTCAGCGGCTCCTTAGGGCACCCAAAAACTCGTCTGGATTCGACCGGAAGAACTCCCTCTTCAGAAAAGACGGCCCTGCCTCAGTTACTTGGGCCTGGACTTGATTCTCAACCCTGAGAATGTCCATAGATTCCCTCAATACTCCTGTCATTTCGTGGGTTAAGGCACCCATGGCCTGTTGACCTACTGGCTTGGCCACGTTGGCCTGACTAACTCCCTCCTACTGTGCCGGAATCTCATCTGGTATAGGCATCTCCTGCCTTCTAAGCCTCCCACGCCTACCACCACGACCTTGTCCTGACATCCTAATAAAGGTAACAAATGGATTAGCACATTTACAAATGTGCTGAAGCTATATCACTCGCGGCCTAATACGATGGACAACTGTAATTCACTCCACATAATCACATAATCACATAAACACATACGAATCTCATTTCCGGATAATGACCGTCCCGTGGCATTGCTAGAGTTCCAGTTAGAAATGGCAGTGATCAAGTGCCTTTCTAACAGGACTCCCAAAAACCCATAGACCCGATCAACCTCCTAGAAACTAAATCCCATACCCATATAGCCACATAAACATGCCATCATATAAGCACATAATATTACACTTAAGTCTCTAACAAGCGAGACAAACCCATTGTGGTACTAACCACTTTTCACGTACTCAAAGTATTCAAACCCAGTACGCTCGGATACCAAGTTATAACGCCCTCAATTTAAGACATAAATCATTCATTCACAAGTTTCTTGAACATAAAGAAAAGAATACATGTTCACTCATCAGAGTCTTCTTTACAAAAATATTACATGTTCTCAACAAAGTAAATGCGTTACGGGCTTACAGCTTTCCAAGTGATCACTTGGTTACAACAAAAGAAAAGTTCTAACTTTATACATGAAAAGCCCTCGGCTTGGTCTTACATTTTACACAAAATATAAATATCAAAACGGAGTCTTCAACTCCTAAACCTCCCAAGCTAAGACCTTGGAGGCGGCATATCACTTGTACCTGAAAAATGGCGTCCTAAGTAAGGTGAGCCAATGCCCAGTAAAGATGCTAAACAATATATGAGAATTAACTAAAACATTAGTATTTGATAAATGTTTAACACTTATGAACCATCTTAAACCTTTTCCATAATCAATCAACATTGATACCACATTTCAATTCACTTCTAGTTATTACCCAAGTCAATTCCTTGACATAATCCATTATTATATAAACAATTCAAAATGAGACTACAACTCATTTATCAACGTTTCAATCATAAACATCATTCATACACTTCCATATCTTGCCATTTTACGGAACTACGTCCGAGGGAATCATTACCCAAATATAAATAAGATTTTGGGACTTTCACCCTAGACACTCGGGCCAACTTAATTATCCATGGAGTCCATCCCTTATCTCCTCCAACACAATAGAGTACATCCCCTATCTCCTTCTAAACAAAGATACATATACAATGTATTTATACATGTTGTTGTATACCATGACTAATTTGATCACATATGCAATGTTTACATCCAACCGTCATATCCAATGACATAATCCAATTGATTAGTTTCAATTTACCTAATCAACATGCAGTTTCTACAACAATCATGGCTATTCTCCATCGATAGCCCAAAACAGATATATCTAAACAGATAAATAAATTTCTCAACAGATAATATATCACATTTTCCATAGGTAAGTGATTCATCAATCCAACTACACCATTTAATCACAATTTCCTCCAATTTCATATTTCCATAATGATTTCGTCATTTACACAAATAATATATATATAATTCAAATTAGGGCATTTTTCCCATTTTATCAAATAGTGCACCCAAGGCCAAATCTCACCATTTCAACAATTATACACCATTAACCCCATTTTCAAGGTCTTACATACACATATGGAGCCCAAACAAGTAAATCCCTCTTTCACATTTCCAAACTCAAACCCTAACTTTACCTAAACCAACCATTTATACAAAATGACCAATTTTCATGGTGAAACTCATAAAAATGAGTAGATTATCCCTACCTCAAGAAGAGAAGATGAGCCAAGCAAGAGATGAACTCCAAGAATGACGAAATCAACTTCTACTCGAATGAAAATGGAGATCTTGAAGAGCTCAAACTTTTTATCAAAAGAAGGAGAGGGAAGAGATCACTAGATCTAGGTCAAAATGTAAAGAGAGAGGGTATTTTAGCTAGAGAGGCTCTTAACTTAGGGTTTTGGAAAGTTTTGGAGAGAGAAAGGAAAGAAAAAGTGATTTAAAATGTCACTTTCGCAATCTGATATACGCACAGTCTGCTCGAGCGGAGAGATTGATTCTTGAGCGTTAGACACAAAAATTATACCTGCTCGAGCGCAATTAAGGCTGCTCGAGCGCCAAGACACAACAGCAAGGCACTACCCGCTGGAGCGCAATAGACCCGCTTGAGCGTAGAATACGCTTATCCAGTATTTTACAGACTTCAGACAATCGCTCGAGCGCAAGAAAGGTCGCTCGAGCTTAGACCCGCTCAAGCGTTAGAAACTCCGCTCGAGCGTGAAAAACACTTTTGATGTATTTTTGTAGGCGCACAAGGTACTGAAGGATTGCAAACCCCGCTCAAGCGCAAAATGACCCGCTCGAGCGGAAGACCAAAATTCTGGGCAACAAGGTTCTAAACTAATAACCAACCAACCTGTTCTGAACACGCCCAAGACATTCTAAAACTCAAATTAAAAGAGTAAGATGAGGAAGAGGCATAATAACAACATTAAACCATAAGACCCGAGTTCGAAACACCATAATGGTCGAGTTAGAAATCGGGATCGCTATATATTACATGATATAGATTCAGGATGAACATTTATGAATATATATTACATGTGTTATCTTTTGTAATACAAACTTTGATGAATGAAAGTATTTTGTTTCTATTATTCTTCGTTAATGAGTTGGATTTATTATATTATTTTGGGGGCGTTACAATAGCTTTAAAATACAAAAATTGTTAAAAATTTTTTAGTTGTTTATACAAAATAGAGTTAAAATTTGTATAATAAGATATCATTAATGCTTATTTTTTCACTACACAAAATTTAAATTTTATAGTTTTCATTTAACACTTATATAATTTTTAACTTACTATACTTCAGTTCTTATTTTTGAGAGTTTTATTTTTTTATTATGTTATTTTATTTTTAATTTTTACGTTGTTTAAAAAATTATAAGTAACATTTCACCCTTATCCAATTTTTTAACTGCTACCCTCTTTTGTTTTTCTATTATTATAGTTATATTAAAAAAAATTTCCAAGTTTATTTTATTTTATTTTTGAATTTTTAAATTTCAATTTGATTTTTTTTTTCAATTTTCATTTGATAGTTATTAAATTTCTTTATACCTCATTTTTCTAGAATTTATTTAATTTTCTCTTTCTATATTTTTATAGTTCATCCTCAAATTTAAATTAGATTTTTTTTTTTTTATCTTTATCTTATATTTACAAAATCCATTACCACTTTTGATTTTCAGTTGAGTTTATTGTTTTTCAAAGATTTATCTAATTTTCTCTTTTTATATTCATCTTCTAATTTAAACTTAATTTTTTATTTATTTTAATCTTTATAGAATTTCACTTTTACTCTTCCTTTTCAATTGGGTTCATTCGATTGAGTATATTTCAAAAAAATTAATTGGTCCTGCATATTTATATAAATATAGTGAAATCACTCAAATCTATTATTTAAATATGCATCTAAATTAATATCATAGTATTTAGTTAATTTTTTAACATTTTTAGTATTATTTATTACATTTTGTTAATTGACCGTGCATAGCATGTGTTTTACATTAGTTCTATAATTAGCAATTTTTTTTTTTTACCTTTTAAATAAATACAATTAAAAAAAATATTTATAATTTAAATAAAATAATTATAATCTAAATAAAATGATATATATTATTTTGGCACGTGTCAAACACTCCTTAAATATGATAAGAGAAGCGGAGGGATCGTGAAAGAATTGTAACCAACAAATCTCATTTATATCGAGGAGGGCACTCTTTATTTCTCCTACCACCAACATTAATCAAATGATGACACAAGCTTTGTATGTAATGCCCCAAAAATTAGCATCTGATATAACCAAATTAACTCATAGACATAATCTAAATCCCATTACTTCTCATTATTACATACAAGAACATTGAATAATATAGACCTTTCAATAGTCAATATTCATACTAAATCTCCATTTTTCCATTAACGATATGCAATATGAGATTTCACAAAAAAGAGACCACATATATAGCGATTCCGGTTTTGACCCGTTATCTATTGTATTCCAGACTCATGTTGGTATGGTTTGGAATGGTTATTCATATCTTGTTTCCCTAGTCTCCCCTTTATTTTGGTTATTGGGTTGTAATTGTGCATTTGGAACAGGTTGGTTGCTTGTATTTCCAAACATGTGATACCCAGAATTTGGCTCTTTTGCTCGAGCGGGCATTCTTCTGCTCGAGCGGGCTTCACAAATTTTGTTCCTCTGCTTGAGCAGACATTCTTGCGCTTAAGCGGGACTTGTCAACTCTTGGTACTTTTGCAGACCTGCAAATACTGGAAGAGTGCATTGGACACTTGAGCGTCCAGTCTCATGCTCGAGTGAGGTCCTTCGTCTGCAAAACTTCTGGAAATGTGTATTCCATGCTCGAGGGTCCTTTCTTGCGCTTGAGCGGAACTTTATGACTGACGCTCGAGCGTCACTTTCTACGTTCGAATAAACAACATGTATAACAGTCCGTGAAGATGATATTTTGAATCACTTTTTTCATTTCTCTCTCTCTAAAACTTTCTAAAAACCTAGATCTACACATTCTCTCTCTAAAACTCACCTTCTCTATTCGATTTCATCTAGATCTGTCGATCTCTTCACCTAGTACCTTTGAGAAAAAGAGTACCTAAAGATCTACATTTTGATCCGAATAGAAGTGGGTTTCGGTGTCCTTGGAGTCTCCCTCTTGCGTGGCTCATCTTCTTCCTTTGAGGTAGGGATCTTTTCTACACCTTCATATGATATTTGGCTTAGTTATTTGTCTCTTGTGTAACAATGATATGATTTGAGGGTGTTTCAAGCAAACCCAGGGTTTGGGTATAATACGGAAAGAGGAATTGTTATTGAATATGAAATAAATGAATGTGGGTTGTGAAAATGAAATTATGTTGGGTTAAAATGGTTGAGTTTGATACTTGGACTAATATTTGAAAAAGGGAAATTTTTGCCCCAAATTGACTATTATAATTATTTTATATAAATAATTGAAATTGGTGGGGTAAACATGAAATTGAGCAAGTGATAGAATAGATGGTGGAATTGAGTATGTAATACTTCACTTCTTTGGAAATTTTGGATAAATTATCTGTCAAGAGATTGTATATCTATCTAGAAATATCTGTATTGGGTTATCGGTGGAGGATAGCTATAATTGTTGTAAAAATTGCATACGGATTAGGTGAATTGAAACTAATCTCTTGTGGTTGTCATTGAATATGACTATGTTATATACATTATATATGTATGGTTATTTGGGAGTGGAAAGGGAATGTGCTCTACATATGATTATGTGTTCAAATACATTGCATATGTATGAATGATTGTTTGGGAGGAGAAATGGAATTGACTCCATTATAATTAAGTTAGCTAGAGTGTCCTAGGTGAAAGTCCCGAAATTATACATGGGTGCCGATCCGGCGAACGGAATATCTGTAAAATGGTAATTGTAGTGCTTGTATAGCCTACGTTTACATGGGTCCCGTTTGACGGTTTCTCACGGACGAAATATCCGTGAAAGGAAAGTTTGAAGTGTTTATACATTGATGATGTGATTGTGGAACTAACGAGTTGTAGCCTCATTTGGATTGTTAAAGAAATGATGAGATTGGCTCCTATAATGAAATGAATTGAAGGGAAATGGATTAAGAATTGAATTTGGTATCTTATGACTATATAAAGTGTGGTTGTTCTATCACTGACATTGTGTATGCATAGTGTACTTATGCCTTTGCTAGGTTTCATATACTGTGTTAGATGGTTTCTATTGGGCTGTGGCTCACCCTGTTTGGGGATAACATTTTCAGGTATTGAGGGCATGCCTCCGCTAAGATAATAACTGTGAGGGACTTTTGGAAGCACGAGCTTCCCGTTTTGATTTTTTTTTTTTTTGTTATAGCCAAGGGCTTATTTGTAAGTGCTAGTCTCTCTTTTGTTGTAACCAAGTTGAGGCTTGGAAAGGTGTAAGCCTATAGGGCATTTATTTTTGTTAAACTCTTTTGTATCATTAACTTCATGAAATGAAAGGACTTTTTACTTTGATTTATGTTACCAATTATGTATGCTTTGGGTTATATTTATTGTACAATTTTGAGGGCGTTACATCTTGGTATCAGAGCGTATCGAGTTTGAATACTTTGGGTACGTAGGAAGTGGTTAGTATGACAATGGGTTTGTCTCGTTTGCTAGGGACTTAAGTGTGAACGATATGTGCTTATATGACAACTTGCTTATGTGATTATTTGGGTATGGGATTGAATTTCTAGGATGTTGATTGGGTCTGCTGGTTTCTGGATGTCCTATTAGAAAAGCACTTGATCATTGCTATTTCTAATTAGAACTCTAGCAATGCCGCGGGACGGTCATTATTCGGAGATGAAATTCGTATGTGTTTACGTGATTACATGCTTATATGGAGTGGATTACTGTTGTCCAATATGTTAGGACGCAAGTGAGTTAGCTTCGGCACATTTGTGAATGTGCTAATCTCTTATTATCTTCATTAGGTTGTTAGGACGTGGTCGTGGAGGTAGGTGTGGTAGGCCTAGGAGGCACGAGATGCCTATACTGGATGAAATACAGGAAGAAGGGGTTGGTCAGGCCAACATGGTTGAACTAGTCGATCAGTAAGCCATGGGCGCCTTAGCCTGCGAGATGGCTGGAGCTTTGGGGGGAATCTATGGACATTCTCAGAGCTGGGAATCAAGTCCAGGCCTAGGTTGCTGAAGCAAGGCCATCTTTCCTGAAGAGAGAGTTCTTCCAGTCAAATCTGGAAAAGTTAGTGGGTGATCCTAAGGAGCCACCAAATGTAGATAAGTGGCTGGAACAGATGGTGAAGACATTTAAGATGCTTGGCATCGAAGACAGGGGTTTGAGAGTGACCTTGGCATCTTTCCAGTTGAAGGGAGATGCGAGTCAATGGTGGAAGTATGCGAGTCGATGGTGGACACATTGGAGGGACTTGGAAGGCTTTCGTCGACGCTTTCCAAGACAAGTTTTTGCCTCTCACAGTTAGGAAGAAGTTAAGAGATTGGTTTTCTCAGCTTAAATAGTTGAACACGCTTGTAGCAAAGTTTTAAGCCACATTCACTAGTCTCTCTAGGTTTGCACCTGAGTTGGTGGCGACTGAGGAGCGCCGTTGTTTGGAGTTCGAGAAGAGGTTGAGGATCGGGCTCATGTTCAAAGTGGCCGGATCCATGATTAGAGATTATGGGTGCCTTGTGGAGGCGACAGCCCATCTAGAAACTATCATGCAGTCAAAAGAGGAGAGGATGAGGGGCTCCAAGAGGAGTCAGGATAATTAGAGGAATGGTAAGAGGCAGAGGGGTTCCAACCCTCTGCAGTCCTAAGGAGCTTAGTCAAGGTCCACTTTTCCAGTGCCGAGTTCGGGTTCTGAGAGGTGGCCAGGGGGATGTGACTTGTTTCAAGTGTGGCCAATTGGGCCACAAATCTCCAGCTTGCCCGCAGAGAGGAGGAGGGTAGCGAGCTGCTTCATTTTTGGCTCGTTCTTAGGGCTAGAGTCAGGGTAGAGGGTAGCCGTCCACTTGCTATCAGTGTAGTTAGGCAGGGCACCTAAAGAGGTTTTGTCCACAGTTGGGTGGCACGTCTGGTGTGTCTAGTTCGAGACAAACACAGAGCCACCAGTTAGCACAGTCAGCACAGGCCTCGAGGGCCAGTCAGAGAGCCTCTTCAGCTCAATCCGTGCAGCAGGCTTACACTTCGACAGGTGAGTAGGTAGATCAGAAGCCAATAGGGCATATATATGTTGTTACCGTGCCAGATCTTGTACCAGCTCCATCCGTAGTGAGAGGTACCTTTTTGTTTTACAATTCAGTTGCTAATGTATTGATTGATACGGGTACATCCTATTCATTTATCTTGTCTGCATTTGCATCGGTTTTGGGGTTGGGGTTGGCACAGTTAGCATCTCCTATTTGTGTAGAGTTATCTATTGGTAGTGAGGTCATCTTGAAACAGGGGTGTCAGGGTTGTGATATCGAGGTTGTCGATCGTAGATTGCCTTTTGCATTTGTATTGCTTAACATGTCTAGTTTTGATGTTATTCTGGATATGTATTGGTTATTGTCATACCGGGCTGTTATGGATTGCTACCGATAGAGGTTTATTGTATATACCTTGAGCGGTGACTACTTTTATTCTTAGGGGACCGGGTGGATAGAGCCTTATCACCGGTGTATGATCTACGTGGACGGAGTGAGCTTAGTTGTCTTCTTGCTAGCTTCTTGAGTGGTGAGTATGATGAAGGTCGGGTTGAGTTGCCAAGGGTGGTTTGTGAATACGCCAATTTTTTTTCCAAGAACCTTACTAGTCTACCACCCCACTGAGAGATTGAGTTCTCTATTGACTTAATGCCTGGCACGGCACCGATTTCTATGGCACGGTATCGGTTTGCACCTGCTAAGTTGAGTGAGTTGAAGATTCAACTCCAAGAATTGTTAGATAAGGGTTTTATTCGCCCTAGTACTTCACCTTGAGGAGCACTGGGTCTCTTTGCTAAGAAGAAAGATGGAGCCTTGTGACTTTGTATCGATTATCGGAAGTTGAACCAGGTTACTATTAAGAACAAATACCCAATGCCTCATATAGATGATTTTTTTGATTAGTTGAAGGGGTCTTGTTGTTTCTCTAAGATAGACTTGAGATCGGGTTACCACCAGTTGAGGGTAACGGAGGAGGATATGCCAAAGACGGTATTTCGCACGCGGTATGGCCACTATGAGTTTCTTGTGATACCTTTTGGGCTAACCAATGCTCTAGCGATGTTTATGGATGTGATGAACCAGATCTTTTGTGAGTTCCTAGATTGTTTTGTGGTCGTGTTTGTGGATGACATTTTGATTTATTCACCCTCCGAGGAAGAACATTAAGAACACTTGCAAGTAGTGCTTGAATTGCTTAGAGCCCATAAGTTGTATGCTAAATTTGATAAATGTGAGTTTTGGCTGAAATAAGTTAAGTTCCTAGGTCATGTGGTATTCAGAGAGGGATTGACTGTAGATTCATCCAAAATAGAGGAGGTGCGAGATTGGGTACAACCTAAGAATGCTTTTGAAATCCATAGTTTTTTGGGATTAGCCGGGTATTATTGCAGATTTGTGAAGGATTTCTCCAAGCTAGCTTCACTTTTAACTAGACTGACAAGGAAGAGAGTCAAATTTGTGTGGGATGAGACTTATGAGAAGTCGTTCCAAGAACTTAAGATTAGACTTACCACTACTCCAGTCTTGATTATCCCGGAGAGGGGTTTGGGTTATTCAGTTTATTGTGATGCTTTGTGGGAAGGTTTGGGTTGTGTTTTGGTATAAGAGGGAAAAGTAGTAGCCCATGGCTCGCGGCAGTTGAAAACACATGAGTGGAACTACCCTACTCATGACCTAGAACTAGCAGCGGTGATATTTGCCTTGAAAATTTGGAGGCATTATCTGTATGGTGAGAAATTTGAGGTGTTCTCCGATCACAAGAGCCTGAAGTATCTGTTTACACAGAAAGACTTAAATTTGAGGTAGAGGAGGTGGATGGAATTCATGTAGGATTGTGATTTGGAGTTGCATTATCATCCAGGGAAGGCCAATGTTGTGGCCGATGCTTTGAGTAGGAAGTCTATTAGCAGTGTGGCTAGTGTTGCCATTCGGGAATGGGAGATGTTGGATGCTCTTGGGGAGTTTGACCTGCATCTTGGTGAATTCGTTGAATCTGCAGCCTTATTTTTAGCAGTTGCACAACCTATACTTGTGAATCGAGTGTTAGAAACGCAGAAGAGTGACCTTGAAGTAAAGACCCTCAGGGAGAAGATTTCCAGTAGGAAAGTGGAGAGGGGCTTGAATGTTTATCTTGACCAGAGTGTGAGATATCATGACCATTTGTTCATGCTGGAGTCTTGTCGTGAGGAAGTACTTTGAGAGTTTCTCCATTCTCGCCTTGCGATGTATCCAGGAGGCACAAAGATGTATCATGATCTGAGTCGCCAGTTTTGGTAGAGAGGTATGAAGAAGGATGTAGCGGTGTTTGTATCGAAATGCCTTACTTGTCAGCAAGTGAAAGCTGGGCATCAGAGGCTAGCGGGTTTGTTGTAACCCTTGCCTAAAGCTAAATGAAAGTGGGAGCATGCCACAATGGATTTTGTTGTGGGTCTTCTGAGGACTCAACGGGGTAGTGATGCTATTTGGGTGGTAGTTGACCGGTTGACCAAGTCTGCGCACTTCATTCCTATGCGCGTGAGTGATACTGTGGACTATCTTGACGACTTGTATATCAGGGACATAGTGAGGTTGCACGGAGTCCCTGTAACGATTGTTTTGAATAGAGATCTGCGTTTCACAGCCCAATTGTGGTAGAGTTTGTAGAGTGCCTTGGGCACTAGATTGACCTTTAGTACTGCATATCATCCTCAGATTGACGGGCAGTCCAAGTGTACTATTCGGATCCTTAAGGATATGCTTCAAGGGTGTGTGCTTGATTTTAAGGGGTCGTGGGAGAGGCACTTGCCCTTAGTGGAGTTTGCCTATAACAACAGTTTCCAATCGAGTATTGGCATGGCACCATTTGAGGCCTTGTATGGCCGATCGTGTAGATCCTCGGTGTGTTGGGCCGAGGTGGGTGATGCACCTTTGTTGGGCCTAGAGTTAGTTCGGGAAACGACGGAGAAGGTAGCACTTATTCGTAAGAGGTTGGTTATGGCTCAGAGTTGCCAAAAAAGTTATGCCGACCGTAGAAGGAGACCTTTGTCTTTTGAGGTGGAAGATCATGTTTTTCTGAAAATATCACCTAGACGGGGTTTGATGAGATTTGGGAAGAGTAGGAAGTTGTCTCCTTGATTTATTGGCCCTTTTGAGATCCTTGAGTGGATTGGGGAGGTTGCTTACTATTGGGCGTTACCGCCATAGTTTTTTAGGGTTCATGACATGTTTCATATTAGTATGCTTCGGAAATATGAGCTGGACCTATCGCATGTATTGAATTGGACTGACTTAGAGATAGATGAGGATACCTCAAATGAGAAGAGATCGGTGAGGGTCTTGGATACTCGGGATCAAGTTTTGCGAGGCAAGACAATTCCCTTAGTAAAGGTATTGCGGAAACACCACGGGGTTGAGGAAGTAACTTGGGAACGTAAATTGGAAGTCCGAGAAAAGTATCTGGACTTATTTGTTGATGTTTAAACATGTATTGCATTGCAATTATAATTGATAGAATATGAGTACATTGTATATATTGTTTACATTTTGGAAATATGAGTCATTATAAACATTGTATATGTTTGAGAATGTGGAATATCATATGTATTATATCACTTTTGGAAGCATTGTATGTGTTATGTAAAATGTTGAGAACTTGGACTTTGATTTAAACATTGCAAATGTTTGGGAAATTGTAAAATGTAATTTCAATGCAGGACTTGTGTATCGAGTCAATGGAAATGGATGAGCAGAGGATGGGTCATGGTATTGAATTTGTAGGAATAACATTGTTGTGAATGGTCTAATGTTGATTTTGAACTTGATCTGTAATTTTGAGGACGAAATTCCTTAAGGGTAGAGGTTATAGTGATTATGGTTTTGACCTGTTATCTATTGTATTCCAGACTCGGGTTGGTATGGAATTCATATCTTGTTTCCCTTGTCTCCCCTTTATTTTGGTTATCGGGTTGTAATTGTGCGTTTGGAACAGGTTGGTTACTTGTATTTTCAAACCTATGATGTCTAGATTTTGGCTCTTCCGCTTGAGCAGGCTTCACAAATTTTGCTCCTCCACTCGAGCGGCCATTCTTGCGCTTGAGTGGGACTTGTCAACTCTTATTATTTTTGCAGACCTGCAAATGCTGGAAGAGTGTGTTAGAAGCTCAAGCATCCAGTCTTATGCTCGAGCGGGGTCCTTCGTCTGCAAAACTTCTAGAAATGTGTATTACATGCTCGAGCGTTGCTTCTTGCGCTCGAGCAGAACTTTGTGTCTGTCGCTCGAGCGTCACTTTCCACGCTTGAGCGGATTGCGTGTATAACAGTCCATGAAGATGATATTTTGAATCACTTTTTTCATTTCTCTCTCTCTTTAAAACATTCCAAAAACCTAGATCTGCACATTCTCTCTCTAAAACTCACATTCTCTCTTAGATTTCATCTAGATCCGTCGATCTCTTCACCTAGTACCTTTGAGAGAAAGTCAGAACACCTCAAGATCTACATTTTGATCTGAATAGAAGTGGGTTTCGGTGTCCTTGGAGTTTCTCTCTTGCGTGACACATCTTCTTCCTTTGAGATAGGGATCTTTTCTACACCTTCATATGATATTTGGCTTAGTTATTTGTCTCTTGTGTAACAATGATGTGATTTGAGGGCGTTTCAAGAAAACCTAGGGTTTGGGTATAATATGGAAAGA
The DNA here is from genome assembly GCA_022316695.1 of Camellia oleifera. NCBI lineage: Eukaryota > Viridiplantae > Streptophyta > Magnoliopsida > Ericales > Theaceae > Camellia > Camellia oleifera. The sequence continues at coordinate 157,563,989 of CM039308.1, read as the reverse complement.
GGGATTGTTGTTGAATATGAAATAAATGAATATGGGTTGTGAAAATAAAATTATGTTGGGTCAAAATGGTTGAGTTTGATGCTTGGACTGATAATTGAAAAAGGGAAATTTTTTCCCTAAATTGATTATTATAATTATTTTATATAAATAATTGAAATTGGTGGGGGTAAACATGAAATTGAGCAAGTGATAGAATATATGGTGGAATTGAGTATTTAATACTTCACATCTTTGGAAATTTTGGATAAATTATCTGTCAAGAGATTGTATATCTGTCTAGAAATATCTGTATTGGGCTATCAGTGGAGGATAGCTATGATTGTTGTAGAAATTGCATGTGGATTAGGTGAATTGAAACTAATCTCTTGTGGTTGTCATTGAATATGACTATGTTATGTACATTGTATATGTATGGTTATTTGGGAGGAGAAAGAGGATGTGCTCCACGTATGATTGTGTTTAAATACATTGCATATATATGAATGATTGTTTGGGAGGAGAAAGGGAATTGACTCCATGATAATTAAGTTGGCTAGAGTGTCCTAGGCGAAAGTCCTGAAATTATACATGTGTGCCGATCCCGCGGACGAAATATCCGTAAAATGGCAATTGTAGTGCTTGTATAGCCTATGTTTACAGGGGTCTCATTTGACGGTTTCCCACGGACGAAATATCTGTGAAAGGAAAGTTTGAAGTGTTTATATGTTGATGATGTGATTATAGAACTAATGAGTTGTAGCCTCATTTGGATTGTTAAAGAAATGATGAAATTGGCTCCTGTAATGAAATGAATTGAATGGAAATGGATTAAGAATTGAATTTGGTATCTTATGACTATATAAATTATGGTTGTTCTATCATTGACATTGTGTATGCGTAGTGTACTTATACATTTGCTAAGTTTCATATACTATGTTAGATAGTTCCTACTGGGCTGTGTCTTATCCTATTTGGGGATAAGATTTTCAGGTATTGAGGGCATGGCTCCGCCATGACAATAACTGGGAGGAACTTTTGGAAGCATGAGCTTTCTGTTTTGAATTTTTTTTTTTTTTTTTTTTTTTTGGGGGGGGGGGGGGTATAGCCAAGGGCTTATTTCTAAAAGCTAGTCTCTCTTTTGTTGTAACCAAGTCGAGGCTTTGAAAGATGTTAGCCGATAGGGCATTTATTTCTGTTAAACTCTTTTGTATCATTAACTTCATGAAATGAAAGGACTATTTACTCTGATTTATGTTACCAATTATGTATGCTTTGGGTTATATTTATTGTACAATTTTGAGGGCGTTACAACATGCATTAATACATCCATCATCCCAACGAAATGAATCTATAACATGTGATAATAACAAGTTAAAGCAACAAAATACAACTTAATGCCTTAATGGCTACAAGTTCCAAGGCATTTCCTGGTTACAACAAAGTGGTTTTCAAACCTATACATAGATAGCCCTTGGCTTGCAAAACAAAACAAAACAAATAAATAACTAAGCCTTGTGCTCTAAAAATCAATTTGAAAAAAAAAAAAAAAATCAATTTCTCAAATCCAATGCAAGGATTAAATTATGAGATTATACAATGTTCAATGCCATGCATGAATTTGAAAATATTTCAATTTACCTAATTCACATTCAATTTCTACAACCATCAATACAACTCTCCATTGGTTGTCAAAACAATTATCTCTATACAAAATATAAATTTCAAAAGACAATAAATAGCGCATAATCTTCCATCTTCAATAAATTCAACATAGGAGTAACAATCATATGTTCAATCTCCTATTTCCCAACTCAACCAAGAATCACAATATTCTTCCAAAATATTCATCAATTTTCCCTTTTATTCAAACTTAAGAATTCACCAAAAATATTCAAAATGCTAAAAATAACATAAGTTTCTTTCAACATTTCTCAATACCTCAACATGATAAATAAAGAGTTCAATATTTTCAAAAGGAACCTCAATGGTTTTCAATATTTCCTAAAACATTCTCATCAATCTCATTCATTTGAACATCCACTTTGAAATTCTCATTTGTTCAAATAAAAATTTGTTTTTAACCCTTATAAGCTTTTCACAAATTTAGCCAAAAATCTTAATCTTAGCAATTTGAATTTCTAAGGTTTCACAAAAATTTGAGGATTTCTCATAAAAAATACATTTCCTCAAAATCCATGAGTCATATAAAATCTCACTCAACAAACAAGTGATTTTTTTTATAAAAAAAAAAGTTGAGAACTTCCCCATTTTCATGCATTTAATATACCATTAACAAAACCCTAACCTTTTCAAATATCACACTATCAAAATAACATATAATAAAGCTAAAATACGAACCCAATGTTTAGAAAATCCCTGCTTCAAGCTTTAAAAGAGGAGAAGGAAGAAAAATTCAAAATCAACTTTGTTGGATTTTGATTTCCACCGATCAAAATATAGCTCTTGATGTGTTCTTCAATTTTGTCTAAGGAACTAGGGTTTAAAACCCAATAGATCTTGATAGATCAAGGGATTTATGGAATGAATGTTATAGGGAAAGACGAAAAGAAAATATATATATATATAGAGAGAGAGAGAGAGAGAGAGAGAGAGAGAGAGAGAGAGAGAGAGAGTCAAATGAGAGAGCTGGAACAAAGAAGATGATATAAGCTCTCTGCCAAACAAAAGAAAATTAGTGGAAATTAAGAAGGGGAGGGTAGCCCCCGCGTGGGCTTGTCCTTCTCTAATAAACAAATTTTTTTTTTTTTTCAAGTATCAATATATCTATCTATTATGTTTATATGAATCAGTAAAAGTACATCATAATAATACCATAAGAGATTTTGCAACATATAATATAAAATGATATAATTGATTTCTCGCCATAAAATATACATTTCGTTTGATGATACACAACATAAATATTTGTATGTTTTTCATGATAATAAAATAAATAATAACGATAGTAATAGTAACAATAACAATAGTAGGTGGTTATAAACGAACCGTGATTCAATCAATTAGATTCAAAATGAATCAAATTTAATAATCTAGAACAAATCTCCAACTGAGATTAAAATATAAAATAATCTAAATAGACTCATGGTGGTCCTCACCATTCACATAATTAAATATGAACCAAAATGACTAAGTATGAGTTAATCAAAAAAGTTTCAAAAATTAAATTTATATCTCATTTAATACTCAAGACCCAAGAATAATTAAAACTCAAAAAAAATTGTCTAATAGGCCTTACAAAGTCGAAATCAACAAGTAATATAATTTGTTTTCACTAATTTAAATAGAATGGTCCATGATACCACAACAATAATAATAAGGGCAAAATTCAATTTGATTCAACTCGTTACATTGTAACAGTTGTAAAGTATTTAATGCTGTTGAATCCAAAGGTCCTAAGATTTGACCTTTCACCAATTTTCTCACCTCCAAATTCACCTCAATCCTCACGTTCTTTATCTCTTTCTCCCAACTATATATATAGTGTGGGGTCATTTATAATATGTTTAGTTAAGATAGGATATAGGATGGGATAAGAGGAAAGTAATTATTTTTGACCTTTGGATGAAAGATTCCCTATATTCGATGGTGGGTGATACACAATACCATGGGGGGTTAGTATTGCATATCCTCCCTTTTGCATCATATACTATCTAGACTCTTTATATTCGGAGTAACTAAACAAGAGATATATGGAGACAAGAAAACATGTGAGACCCACTCATATTATATCTAGTCCCCACCTTTATAACCGCATCTTATATACGGTAAACAAACAGCGCCTAAGAAAATTAATGTGTGTCTGTTAATAAATTTGTTTAAAAAATAGTTATTTATTAAACCTAGTTAGAAAAATATATATATATACAAATTAATTTTTATTTATTTATTAATTTTTTTTTTTAAATTTTTATGATCAATATCACAATAAGTAAAAAAGTACTATCAATTTTATTCTTTCAAATATGTTTGACATAGGCTTTGTTTGGGCAAAGGGGTTTCGTTAAAATAGTCCTTTGAATTCAATAACGTTGAATACTTTACAACTGTTACAAAGCCTATGTCATCATTTGATTAAGAGTGATGCTAGGGATCCTAAATAATTTACCAAATTTTCTACCAAACCTTTCACATGGGTGTGGGACCCACACACATGTGGGTTTATGTAGGTCCCACACTCACGTGAGAGGTTTGGTAGAAAATTTGATAGATTATTTAGGTTTATAGCATTTTCTTTTGATTAATGTTACTATTGGTACTAGGGATGGCAATGGAGGGCAATGGGGCGGATATTAATTCCCCATCCCCATTTATGTATAATAATTTTTCCCCATTCCCTATTCCCCATTCCCCATGGATACTACCCTCCCCATCCCCTAATGGGTTTGGATTTTCCCCAACCCAACTTGACTTCTTCTTCTTCTTCTTTTTTTTTTGTTTTAAATTTTGTTTTTAAAGATTCACAACCAAAGCTAAATGTACATTTTATTTTATTTTTTTTGGCTTAACAACAAAATCAAATACACATTAATTAATTAATTAAGAAGTTCATTTTAAAGTAATCGAATATATAATTTTAAGACAATCAAATAAGTCTTTAGAGATTAGTGTTTTCACCTGATGGCGCCACATCAAAACATTTTAAAGACAATAAAAGAAAAAAAAATCTTACAAGAATCATGTAAAAGGGATATTTAATATTAGATGAAATTAGTAACTCAAATGTAATTAGACTCGAAATTTTTACAAATTTTTTAATCGAATTTCATTGACATCACACTAATTCAACTAAAAGCAAAAGAAATATATATATATATATATATGTAAAAGGTTAAAAGCAACAAAAACTCCGATTCATCAATGCGCATTCTTTGACATTTCAACTCTAATTTCGTACAGTAGCCACACTCCAACAACAGTAGCAACACTCCAGCAACAACAGTATTTCATCAAGACTAATTTGTGCATAAGCTGTCTTTTGCCAAAGCAGTTATATTGTTATCAAAGGAATACAACCAACAAATATGAACTTTAATTAAGAAATATAAACATTTTAAATGGGTAGAGATGCTTAATGCATAATAAATAAAGACACAAAAGATTACCTCCGGCAATATATATCCCAAAAATGAATCATTATTATCCACGATAGGTATTGAACTGACTTCAGTTGCAATAGACAGTGCAATTGTATAGGAGGAGATGAAGCATCTAATTGAAAGCCATAAAGAGCAAGAGATTCTATTCATTGATTCTTCATTCTCACCAATCCACAAGCTCACTCAAGAACAAGCAATGATACTGAGACTGAAATTTTACTCGTGCGATTGAAAGTTCATAGTAGCATTGTGTGTGGACAAAAACAGCCATAGCATATTGGTTAGAAGAATTACAAATAAGAATAAAATCAATGTACTAAAGGAATACCCAATGCAAAAGAAAGATCAACTCTAATTCACATCTATATCATCATATATAGTAGCGTAACCAACTAATTCCAATGTTGAATTTCCTGAAAAAGAAGAAAAAAAATTAAGTATTGAGACTATTCAATGAAAATATATTTATTTTAAAAATAAATATATGTTGATTTATTTAAGTACCTTGCATCTCTACAACCCACAACCAACTCTGTGCACACATCAATGCTTCCAAAGTGTCTAGATGAAGTATACTCTGATAGGCTCACCAATCTACCACTAGTGCTAAATGCGGGCACAGAAGCAACAATGGATACCGAAATAGCTAAAAAAATCCCTAGTTATTGCCTGTAAGGTTGGATACTTCGATGCATTTGATTTCCACCATGTCAACATATCAAAATTGGGTGTTCTTATCACAACATCCTCTTCTAAATAATGGTTCAACTCTGATGTTACATTGTTGACTTTTTTTTTTTCGTTTTCTATCAATAAACAAATCATAATATGAAACTACCTCTGAATCCCTAAAATTTGAACTTTTAGAAGATTCAACATTACCATCAGTTCTCAAACAAAGTTTTCTTTGATACTCTTGCAACAAATCATAATAAAGTTGGTGAATCTTCACAATTTCCTCTTCAGCTGTATCTCCATAAAGTTCATCAAAATAAAACTCCAACACACTAAGTTTGTACCTAAGATCAAGTACAACAGTAACTCCTATAAGACCATGTATAACAACCCAATATTTATCAAACTTTCCCAACATTTTTGATGCCATTGATCTAACCATCTCAATTGAACAAGAGAGCCATTAAGAGATAGTTATCCTAATCTCACATAAATTTGGAAAAGCAACATTAGTTGTGGGATATTTAGTTCTAGAAAACAATTTAGTTGCTTTATAAAATATTTTGAATCTCCCACAAATTTCTCTAGCAAACTCCCACTCCTCCTCACTTGGCAATATTATATGTTGGGTCTCTTTATATTTCAAACGGTAAAATACATCATTATACAACAAAGCAGTTTGAAACATCAAGTATGTTGAATTCCACCTAGACACCACAAAAATGATATCTTACATATAATAATTTAACCACACCATTACCAGCAATTTCAAAAGATACATATCAGACAATTTAACCACACACACACACACACACACAAAAGGAACTAATTAAAACAAAATTTCGATCAACAAAACATTATGAATAGTTTCCATTGTAATTGTTCAACACTAAAAGCATATCAAGACATGTTTTCAGTAGAATGCATATAATATATGATGCAATAACAATCTGTAATAAAGCATAGATTAATTTATATGCAAAAAGATACATCAAAATATGACTTTGCAATGACCAACAATCATCAATAAAGTGTGCCGTGACTGCCATGAACCCTTTTTTTTATTACTAGAAGTCCACATATCAGTTATGATTGTCACTTTACTTTGATTACTCTGTACCAATCTCATTATCTTCTCCTTCTCATTGTCATAGATATTCAAAATATAATTTTTTTATTGTGTTTCGAGAAGATACTTTAAACAATGGTTGAATTGCCATTGAATGTCTTTTAAACCCAATACAATCCACAATAGACAAAGGATATTCATGCAAGATTATGGAATTTGAAAGCTCTCTCCTGGCAATATCTTTATCAAGACTATAAGAGACTTTCGGGCTCTCCTTGTTAGAGTTACAAGTTAAATGTAAGGTCCTGGTGTCCCACATCGGGAATAGATGGGGAGTTTTGGGGCTATAAAAGTAAAAACCTGGGCCTTTATATAGTATCAAGGCCTTTTCCCGAGTGGTGAAATCCCTAACACAACTCCCCAGCTAAGCATGCTAAGGCTGGAGTAGTTTTGGCAGGGTGACCCACTAGGAAGAACAAATTTGTACGGGGCATGGCCCAAAGCGAACAATATTCGATGACATGTAAAAGGTTGGGGCATTACAAATGGTATCAGTGCTGACTATCTAGAGTACTAAATGTGGGCCCCTAGCGTCTCTTGGTGCATGTGGGTGGGCTTGTGCGCTGACAAGCTACTGCACGAGAATGTACAGGCCTAAGAGGAGTGGATTGTAAGGTCCCGATGTCCTACATCGGGAATGGAGGGGGAGTTCCTAGGCTATAAAAGTAAAAACCTGGACCGTTATATAGCATCGAGGCCTTTTCCCGAGTGGTGAAATCCCTAGCAGAACTCTCAGTTAATCGTGCTGAGGCTAGAGTAGTTCTGGGATGGGTGACCCACTAGGAAGAACAAATCTATGTGGGCGTGGCCCAAAGCGAACAATATCGATGACATATAAAGGGTTAGCGTGTTACATTAAAACACTTTGCCTCATGTCCATTCCCTCCATTTCTTAAGACAACTCCTATAGTGATCACGCAAATGTGAAGTTCCATGTTTCGGATTACCCCCAAGATGTTTATTGCAATAATTACATATTGCCTTCCATACTCCATCAATTTCTTCCTTCTTAAAGTGTTGCCACGTAAAACTTGGGGTGTTTTTTTTTTTTTTTTTTTTTTTTTTTTTTTTTTTTTTTTTTTCTCTCTAGTAACTAAACTAGAATCAAAATCATCTACATCAAGGACATTTTGATTTGGAAGGGGATGCTGTGATGGTAGAGAGGTCTCACTCTCAACCGATATTGATGGTTGAAAACCATCAACGGGTAGTTGGGAGTTTGCTTGAGAGTTTGCTCCAGCTTTAGACATTTTCAATGCTTGAAAATCCTGGAGAACATAAAGCAATACATTACTTTTTCAATCTTTTTTTGGTAGCTGACATTAGCTAGGTACTCAGACATCAGATCAAACAAATGGAGTAACAAATTCTTTTTCCATATGGCCTCGTATTGATGATTAAAAATTAACAAAACATCAAACAAAAACAAATATATAAACAATTGTGAGGTCATGTGGAATCATAGTCAATGGATTATCAATTTTCAAACCGTAACACCAAAGCAACATGGAATTCCTCCACAAACCAAAAAAGAAAAACGAACAAAAGTGGAAGACCAGAAAGGGGATCAAGTTATGTACATGACATTCAACAAACCACACCAAATCGTAAACATATATGTCAACAATAAGGCACCATTTATATTTATGAATTTGAAATTAGTCATTCAAGGAAACAGCAACAAGAATGTCTCAAATTTGGATTTAATAGTTTCCCAATGTAACGCCCCCAAAATAATATAATAAATACAACCCATAAGTGGAAGGATAATAGAATTATATGCCTTCATTCATCAAAGTTTGTATCCAAAAGATAACACATGTGTATACATTCACAAACTGTTCATCCTGAATCTACAGAATGTGTTACAATGATAAGAGAACAGAAAACTAAACAGGTAATCATATGCCCTATAGGCTTACATATTTCCAAGTCATTATTTGGTTAAAGCAAAAGTAAGCCTAGCTCAAAACAGTTAAAGCCCTTGGCTATACAAAAGAATACAACAAAAGAAATAAGCTCTTGCTTCCAAATGTCCCTCCAAACTATTGCCTTGGCGGAGGCATGTTTTGTCACAACTCAGTGGTTTTCAAATCAACATAATTACCACACAAACACTTCAATTTGCCATTTTATGGAAATTTCATCCGTGGGATCGGCACCCATGTATACACGCGGTTTCGGAACTTTCACCCAGGACACTCTAGCCAACTTAATTTCAATGGAGTCCATCCCCTATGTCCTCCCAAACATGGAGTACATCCCATTTCTCCTCCCAAACATCATACATATACAATGTATTTAAAGCATAGTCATATTCAATGATAACTAACAATAGATTAGTTTTAATTCACCTAATCCTCATGTAATTTCTACAACAATCATAGCTATCCTCCACTCATAGCCCAATATAGATATTTCTAAATAGATATTTAATCTCAAGACAGATAATTTATTCAAATTTCCATAGATGTAAGATAATACTATCATGACCCAAACCCGACCCTATGGGTTAAGGACATAATCGGCCAGTAATCAAGAGATTACCTACGGCCTCAAACCATATAAGACATAACTCATCAGAGTAAAAGGGCCAAACGGAAGCAAATTTAAAACTTTGTCCATAGAGCTGTGTTTTTATGCACATCATAACTTTTCACATAAGTATTCGTTAATAACTCGCATCAAAGGGAAGTTAACATATAAACTGTACATATAGGATTATTCAAGTCTAAGTCAGTCAAACCCAAAGTTTATATACAAAAGTAGTTCAATGTTTTCACCAACATAACCAAACTATAACAAAAGAACAAAAGAGGTGAAGACAAGTCTCGTGCGTGAGACGTTGGGCTGACTCCTCAAAATCTTGACTGTTTCTCACATGTTTCACCGAGGCTGGGTTTGGGCATCCCTTGGCTCACCTACATACAGAATGAATGAGCGTGAGCGAAAGGCCAGTGAATAATATTAAATAAAGAAAGTACACGAATGAGATTTACATATATCAAACGGCCTTGAGGCCATCTAGTATTCTACTTCGTGTATTATTCAGTACATTCGGCGATTCAAGCCTGAACATATCAAATGGCCTCTGGCTCACTTTATTCTTAAACGAACAGCCTCGAGCCCAATTCATTCATGTGTATGAAATGGCCTTTGGCCCAATCATTCATGTCCAACGGCCTCTGGCCCACTCATTGACCATTCATTCATATTCGACGGCCTCTAGCCCATTCATTGGCCATTTCATGCACATCCGACGGCCTCTGGCCCATTCATTGGCCCATTCATTACTACAACAAAAATAGTCTTTAGAGACGAAAACTAATGACGAAATTTTTTTTTGTCACGAAATACGTATCTTTTAATGACAAAAATCATATTTCGTCTCCAAATGTACCATTTTTGGAGACAAAAATAAAATTTCGTCACCAATCTAAATCATAATAAAAAAAATTAGGTGACGAAATTATTTTTCGTCATTATTTATATTTCTTTTGTCACCAAATATTTTCCCGCTAATATTTTCGGAGGGTGCCAAATTTTTGAGACTTTTGGTGATGAAAAAATTGGTCACCAATTATAAATTTATTAATGACGAATATATTTTTATCACCCATAATTTTTAATATTTTAATATCATTTAGTGACAAAACGATTTTTATGGCCAATATTTTTATATTTGGTGGAGAAATAATTTTGTCACCAATAAATAATTTAGTCACTAAATATTTTAGGGGCAAATAAAAATGTTTTGGCGCCCCAAACACACACAATAATTTCTCGGTTGAAACCTATTTCACACACACACACACACACACACACACACACACACACACACACACACAGACAAAGAGAAGACACCACTGCTCACTCTCCTCATCGATTCACACATAGATTCATCGTCGATTGGTTCACTCTCTTCACCGCCGTCACCCTCTCCTCACCGCCACTGATCTGTTAGCTTCTCCTCTCCTCACCGTCCCTCGCTGCTGTGCCGATCTAGCCTCTCCTTCCCTTGCCAATCTCTTCTCCTCTTCTCACCGCCGCTGATCTGTTACTCTTTCTCTCTCTCTCTCTCTCTCTCATTGCTCTTTTCTCTCGATGCTCTCTCTTTCTCTCTTTTCTTTTGCTACTCTCCGTTCTGTATACATTATATTGTTATACATATAATATATAGTTAGAAAGTAAGTAGAAACATTGTAAGTAGAAAGTAGTGGTGTTGAGGAAATTGTAAACATAGTGTAAATATAGTGTTATGATACTTGACACAATTAATTAAACGATGTAGTTAGTGTTGAGGAAATTACAAAATTTTAAAGTAATACGATACAAACAGGACTCCTGGCATGATTTTTAGTCCTAGAAACACTGACAACAAAAAGACAATGCCCCAAGCAAAATGGTGAACCAAATACCAGGACTCAAGAGTACTTTAAAGCAATTTCATTAACACTAAACATCATCCAAAACAATAATTTATTATGTATCAATTCCTACTTCAAAAAGGCAGGAAAGTACCCTGCAAATTATTATTATTATTATTATTATTATTATTATTATTATTATTATTATTATTATTATTATTATTATTATTATTATTATTATTATTATGTGGCATTGATGTGGTTATGCCAAAAATATTAATTTCAACATCGACACAAATAAATTATAAAATTCATTTAAGACGTTGAATAATTTTCAATTTACAATGAGCTTTGGTATCCCAAGCCCCTTAAGCTCTTTTGGTGGGATTTCTTCTGCGACTTTAATACCTGAGTTTTTTTTGGTATTGTTTGGAAGCATGCTGTTTGATGGAGGAATCCGAAGTGGGACCATGATGTCTCTGACAATGTTATTACTTATAACATTACTCTTTGGGTGGATGGTGGGGTGGTGTTTGGCAATAGGTATGATTAGTTATGGAAATGGGACACTTCAAGTTTTGTTGTTGTGATATGAACTAGTATCAAGTCATGCATCTTTGCCAACTACCCATGGGTTGGCTAATTTGGATACTCCTTCCCCCTCAAGTCAAACTCAAATTCATGCCACTGCTTTGATCATGATGAACAAAGTCATGATGGCCCTTTTTGTCCAACATGACCACCCAAATTTTTGGACTCATCATGCATTCTACAATCATTCATGTAGGGCTTCTTTTTTTTTTTTTTCCCTCCCCCCTTATAATAATTTTAACTTTTTTTTATTAAACCCAATTGTTTCTTGACGTGCATGGCTAGATATAACATATTTTACTTCCTACTATTACCACCACTACTATTACAATGTTTCTACTTACTTTCTTGCAAGCATGAATGAGTTATAATATATGCATATAAATAGATATATATATCCTGCTCTATTATCTATATATAACATATATCTGCTTGGGTGAATTTGTTATACATAATTTATTTATAATTTGATTCTGAATATAACTCAATAGTTAATTTGTTGTTTAGATTGTTGAACATAACTCAATGTATATATAATATACATCATGTGCCATTATATATATATTTTTTTAATGATTTGTTGAATATAACTCAATAGTTGAATGTAACTCAATGTATACACACAGATTCAAGTGCCATTATTTTTTTTGTTTTTTAATGATTTGTTGAATATAACTCAATGTATACACACAGATTCATGTGCCATTATTTTTTTTTTAATGATTTGTTGAATATAACTCAATAGTTAAATATAACTCAATGTATACACACAGATTCATGTGCCATTATTTTTTATTTTTAATGATTTGTTGAATATAGCTCAATGTATAATATACATCATGTGCCATTATTTTTTTTTAACGATTTGTTGTTCATGGTGGTGTTAGAATGTTAAAATCAATAATGATCATTTTTGTTAGTTTTTATTCCTTACTTGCATATAACATGAGAACTTGTATAAGAATCTTCATTAAAGATCTGGACATATATTTGGTGAAGTTGTTATTGAATTTTTCAATTTAATTAGTTCATAAATACACAAGTCTACATTATACTATATTGTTCCTAATCTTTCATTTGTGATCAAACATGGATAAAAGTTGGATTTCCCTAGGTAGGACGGCTAATGGAAGGATGAGTAAACCATATAATGATGGGGTCAAGTTATTTCTTCAATTTGCAATGGGGGTTATAGACCAGAATGGTAATCTGTTGTGCCCATGTATAAAGTGTGTGAATGTTTGTAGACAAAATCTTCAAAATGTGGAAATTCATTTGCTCCAATATGGGATTATGCAAACTTACACTGTATGGCACCAGCACGGGGAACCCCGTGTTTCAAACGAGGCTTACCATGATGATGGGATGCGACTTGATGGTGATGAAATTGTAGGTGGTATTGAAGCCTTAGTGGAAGATCGAATAAGAGGGGAATCGACTGATACAACCGAAGGGGAGGAAGTGAGAACTTTTGATCAATTGTTGACTGATGCCAAGAATGAGTTGTTCCCAAATTGTACAAATTATACTTTGTTAAAGTTTGTGATTGAGGTGCTTAATATGAAGGTAACAAATCATTGGAGCAATAAGTCAGTTGATATGATGCTAGAGTTTTTAAGTAGATTTTTACCGAAAGAAAATTTGGCTCCAAAGTCAACTTATGAAGCTAAGAAAATACTACACAACTTGGGCTTGTCATATGAGCTCATTCATGCTTGCATAAATGATTGTGTATTATTTTGGAAGGAGAATACAACACTAGATAAATGTCCGACTTGTAAGACATCTAGATACAAGATCAATCATGGAAGGGGTAAGAAGATCCCTCATAAAGTATTGCGGTACTTTCCTTTGACACCAAGGTTGAAAAGATTGTACATGTCAAGGAAGAGGGCTGAGGACATGAGATGGTACAAAGACAAACGAGTGAACGACAAGATATTGAGGCATCCCGCTGATAGTGATGAGTGGAAGGAATTTGATGCACAACATCCTGAGTTTGCCTTGGAGCCTTGAAATGTGAGGCCAGGGTTAGCTGTTGATAGGTTTAACCCTTTTGGGAACATGAACAACTCTTATAGTTTGTGGCCCGTCATACTCATTCCATACAACTTGCCACCTTGGTTGGTTATGAAGGATCCATTTTCTTTGATGTCATTACTTATTCCTGGAGAATCACAACTAGGGATTGATATTGACGTCTACATGCGACCATTGGTGGATGACTTAAATGATTTATGGACAAATGGTGCATTGACTTACGACGCCTCCACCAATGAGACTTTTTGAATGCATGCAGCTTTATTGTGGACAATACATGATTGGCCTGCATTTGGTGACATATCTGGGTGGAGAACAAAGGGTCATTATTCTTGTTACACTTGCAATGATGAACCGTATTTTCAATCTCTGAGAAGTAAGACGGGGTACACTAACCATCGATGTTACTTGCCTTAGAACCACCCAGAAAGGCGAAAGAGTAGGGCTTACAATGGTAAGATTGAGAAACGGAAGAGATCTTTGGAGTTGCCAGCGGAAAAGATACAAGACCAGTTGGACAACGTCACATGTGTCATATATGGAAAGCATCCAAGTAATAGAGAAAGGCCCCGTCAAGCACCTAATTGGACAAAGGTAAGCATCTTGTATGAGTTACCCTATTGGAAGAAGCGAAAACTTCGACACAACATTGATGTCACGCATGTGGAGAAAAATTTTAGTGAAAATGTTTTTGGAACTATGTTAGGCATTGATGGAAAGAACAAGGACATAGACAAGGCACGATTAGACTTGGAAGATATGGATATAAGGAAAGAGCTATGGCTAACACAATGACTCGATGGATCATATGTCAAGCCTCGAGCAATCTTTTCATTGACACCTGCAGAGAGGGAGGGTTTCTTTGAATTTTTAAAAACTGTCAAGTATCCAGATGGATATGCGGCAAACATATCCACATCAGTGAATGCAAGAAATGGTAGACTAACAGGCCTAAAAAGCCACGACTGCCATGTACTAATACAAAGAATTCTTCCCATTGGAATGCGTGGTTACGTGGATAAAGAAATTAGCACAACACTTTTTGAGTTAGGCAATTTCTTCCAAGACCTATGCTCTAGGACACTAAGGTGGAGCGAACTGGAGAAATTAGAGGAACGTATAATACACATTTTATGCAAGCTTGAAAAGATCTTTCCTCCAGCCTTCTTCGATGTGATGATCCACTTGGCTATTCATTTGCCTCATGAGGCTATTCTTGGAGGACCCGTACAATATCAATGGATGTACCAAATTGAAAGGTATTTTTACACTTATACTTGTAAATGAGATTTACGTAAGTGTGTCACATATGTAATTATACTCCTAATTCGTTCTCTCTTGAAGGTTTCTTGGAGCATTAAAAAAATATGTGACCAACCGAGCTCGACCAGAAAGTTCAATTGTCGAGGCTTACATTGTCAAAGAGTGCATTACTTTTTGTTCAATGTATGTTGATGGGATTGAAACCGTGCATAATCGACCAGAATGGAATGAAGATCGCAGTGAACGTCAACAAGGGTTGACAGTATTCACAGAAACTGCACGTCCAATTGGTCTAATCACACGAGATGCTGAAATGTCTCAAGAAATTCGTGATATTGCTCATTGGTTTGTGTTGTATAATAGCCCGGAGATTGAAAAGTATTTGGAGTTTGTGTTTCATTGAATTATGTTTATGCTTAGCTTTTTTATTTGCAGAACTATGTAGTAATCACTTTTTTTTTTTTTTTTTTTGAGTAGGGAACACAAAAATCTATTACAAACTCAAGCTGTACATGACATAACCCACATACAACGACAAGAATTTCCCAACTGGTTCAAAGAGAGGGTAAAATATTTATAATTCTTCGACATTTAGAACTTCAACAAAATTAAAGTTTTATAAAATGTCGTCATTCATAAATTATTTACTTATTGTTTGTTACATGTAATTGTAGATAAATACATTGAGAATGGAAGAGTCATTAGAGGCAATTGATGAATTGTGGTCATTAGCAAATGGTCCTAATTTGCTAGTGAAAGAGTACTCAAGGTTGCATAATCAATAGCAACCGGTTCCATACTCGAGATCTAGATAACCGTCGTACGAGTCAGAATAGTGGTGTGCTTACACACGGGGATCATGAAGGAAAATTGCATGACTTCTACGGTCACTTGTGCAAGGTTTTGGAATTTGACTACATATGTGGTAAAAAGGTTGTTTTGTTCCAGTGTGAATGGTACAACACCGGTAACACTGGTAGAAACAGAACAATACAACTTGATACATATTGCACAAGCATTGACGTCACAAGTCAGTGGTACCAATCTGACCCATTTATCCTACCTAGTCAAGCTAAGCAAGTCTTCTATCTGAATGATACCAAATTGGGTGAGCCTTTGAATGTCGTACAAAGGGTGCAACATAGGGGTGTCTTTGATGTTCCAAACACTAGTGATGGAGAATTATTGGATCCTTTAGAAAATAATGATGTGTTCCAACAAGAAAACATTACTAATGTTGTTCCAATTGACATTGACCCAATTGTTTGATACTGTAGGGATGATGTTGAATTCAATGTTATTTCGGAAGTAGGGTCATCAGATGCGATAATGGAAGAGAATAAAGATGATGAAGGAGATGAAGAACATAACATTCTTGATGTTGATATGGATCCTGATATGGATTATGATATGTAATTTTTAGTATATCACTTTATTTTCGAACATATATTATTAATTAATGTAATTTTTATTTTATATGATTATGTTACTTTCTTTTTCTTCTTTTATGTAATGGTGAATGATGACATTGTCTATATTTTTCAATTAAAGTTGAATTATGTTATATAGTTGTAGAAATGGTCCGAGGCAAAAAACAATAGCTGAAACCAGGTGATTTGAGAACCAAGAAGCTAACAGAATACGAGAAACAAAGAAATAAGTGAATCAAGGAGAATTGTGAGGTAATGAACAATCTTGGAGTGAAGGATATTACAAATTCTTTAGGGAGTGCGGTTCAGCCCAAATGTGCAACTGCAAAGGAAAAGGGAATTAGGGTTGAGGTAGATGATGATGTTGAGTATAACCCTTCAGAGAGTGAGGATGACAATGATGATGAGTCATTGGGTTCCTTTGACCGCGAGGTATTATACACATTTTATATTTGTGTGTGAACATGTCTTTTACTTTTTACATTTCTTCTTCACATATCTTACACATCATATCTTTTTTAAAATATATTTTAACTATTTTAAATCTCATTTTCACTGTTTGATTATGTTCATTCAAGAACAATAGATGGCACCAGGACTCCGTTTACGGTCTCATTCAAGGCCATTACCTCCCACCCCAGAGGAACGGATGGATCCCCCAAGTGAAGAGGTCGGTACCCAACCCTTACCACCTCATAATGTGCAACCTGAGGACGAGGTGACTGCATCTACCATCATTGGTAAGTTTGCAAAGTTGTTTTTAAGGTTTAACTTGCATTTGTTTACTTACTAACTCAATTAATATTATATCCTTACAACATCACATCACAGACGTGGTCGTGGCCCGACAAGCGACATACAGGCCCATCGCATTGTCGAGAAGGATGGGAAGATGTTAGTTCTTATACCTGAACAGTTTCATGCACCAGTAGGAGACAACGCCTCCAAGCTAGTCTCCAAAATTGGTATAGAGGTTCGAACGCAGTTACCAAACCTGAGCGTTCGTAGGTGGAAGAAGGTGAATGTTGCTGATAAGGAGCCGATGATCCAACACTTAGCGGTAATTATTGACAAACTCTTTCCATGTTTAGGCTTTGTTTCTTTGTAATTTTAAATTTTTTTTCATTTTGCAGGATCAGTTTGATCTACAAGGCAATCGGACTGATGTAGCAAAGGCTTTAGACACACAGTTTGGCCGACGATTGAGTGGTTTCACCTATAAGTTGCACAAACAATACAAGCAACTTAAGGATGCAAGAAGGGAGGATTACATGAGAAGCCACCCACCTGCAAGAGTTACTCTCAATCAGTGGACATCTCTAACTGACAAGTGGAATAGTCAAAAATTCAAGGTAAAATGTTTTATGTATGTTAATTGTCAAAAATTAAGTTTTGTCTTACTAATGTTATCTTTCCTTGTTTGAAAACTAAGTCCAAAAATGCACTTTTTCAAACACCTCGGGATGGACAAATGTGAGTTGTGGAAACTTACGGAACTAGCACGGGACTCTCGGTTTGAAAACTAAGTCCAAAAATGCACTTTTTCACACTTAAACTTGAAAATAGGCCTTCGGGGGCCAAAATCGTGCAACAGCCGCGAGATATCCCGGGAAATACCTCAAACACCTCAGGATAGACCAATGTAAGTTGTGGAAACTAACAAAACTAGCACGGGACTCCTGGTTTGAAAACTAAGTCCAAAAATGCACTCTTTTACAAATAAGCTTGATAATAGGCTTTTGGGGGCCAAAATCGTGCAACAGCCACAAGACGACCCGGGAAACACCTCAAACACCTCGGGATGGACCAATGTGAGTTCTGGAAACTTACGGAACTAGCATGGGACTCCCGGTTTGAAAACTAAGTCCAAAAATGCACTTTTCCACACTTAAGCTTGAAAATAGGCCTTCGGGGGCCAAAATTGTGCAACAGCCACGAGACGGCCCGACAAACATCTCAAACAACTTGGGACGGACCAATGTGAGTTGTGGAAACTAACGGAACTAGCACGGGACTCCCGGTTTGAAAACTAAGTCCAAAAATGCACTTTTTTACACTTAAGCTTCAAAAATAGGCCTTCGAGGGCCAAAATCGTGCAACAGCCATGACATGGCCCGGGAAACATCTCAAACACCTCGGGATGGACAAATGTGAGCTATGAAAACTTACGGAACTTGTACGAGACTCTCGGTTTGAAAACTAAGTCCAAAAATACACTTTTCCACACTTAAGCGTGAAAATAGGCCTTCGAGGGCCAAAATCGTGCAACAACCATGAGACAGCTCGGGGAACACCTAAAACACCTCAGGAGGGACTAATGTGAGTTGTGGAAACTAATGAAACTAGCACGGGACTCCCGGTTTGAAAACTAAGTCCAAAAATGCACTTTTTTACAATTAAGCTTGAAAATAGGCCTTCAGGGGCCAAAATCGTGCAACAGCCACGAGACAGCCTAAGAAACACCTCAAACACCTCGAGATGGACCAATGTGAGTTGTGGAAACTTACAGAACTAGCACGGGACTCCCGGTTTGAAAACTAAGTTGGAAAATGCACTTTTTCACACTTAAGCTTGAAAATAGGCCTTCGGGAGCCAAAATCGTGCAACAGCCACGAGACGGCCCAGGAAACACCTCAAACACCTCGAGATGGACCAATGTGAGTTATGGAAACTTACGGAACTAGCACGGGACTCGCGGTTTGAAAACTAAGTCCAAAAATGCACTTTTTCACACTTAAGCTTGAAAGTAGGCCTTCGGGGGCCAAAATCGTACAACAGCCACGAGATGGTCCGGGAAACACCTCAAACACCTCAGGATGGACCAATGTGAGTTGTGAAAACTTACGAAACTAGTACGAGACTCCCGGTTTGAAAACTAAGTCCAAAAATGCACTTTTTCACACTTAAGCTTGAAAATAAGCCTTCGGGGGCCAAAATCGGGCAACAGCCATGAGACGGCCTGGGAAACACCTCAAACACCTCGGGATGGACCAATGTGAGTTGTGGAAACTTACGGAACTAGCACGGGACTCCGGGTTTGAAAGCTAAGTCCAAAAATGCATGTTAAATTGTAGATGTTATGGATAAGATAATAATTGTCTAACTAACTTTTTTTTTTTTTTTTTGTGTTTCATTTTTTTGCAAATTCGAGATTTGATATGGATGTGTTTGGTAATTTGGAGGGCCAATGGTAGCTCATTTTGTGTTTTTGTTCATATTACCTTACATGTATTTTGGTTGTGTTGTAAATTTTATATTTTTGTTAGTATTACGGGGCATGTTTGGTAGTCCGCCATTGATATTTTATTTTTGTTGATATTAGTAGACATGTTTTTTGTTGGATATTAGGAGATGTGTTTGGTAATCTGCATATGGTTGATATTATATTTTTGTAGACTTTAGTAGACGTTTTTTGTGGATATTAGGAGACATGTTTATAATCCGCATGCAGTTCATATTGTATTTTTGTGCATAGTGCTAAAATTCGATTATGATGTTTATGAAAATGAATAGATTTTTGTATTGATTTGTAATAGATATTTTATTGAACAGGTTATTGAAATGCGCAGGGAATTGTTACTGAAAAGAAAAAATTTCGGAAGAAAATAGTACCCCCATTTTTAAAATTTTAAATTTTATTAGTGACGAAATAAAAAATGTCGCTATTAGTTTTCAAAAAATATGACGAATAATTTTGTCACTAATGATATAGTACGAAACAAATAATTTCGTCACATTTGCTGAATATTTCGTCGCTAAATTGAAATATTTTGTGACAAAATGTTTTTTGTCATTGAATAATTTTCTTTTTTACTCATTTTAGTGACGAATTTTTTTGTCACCTTAATCCATATCATTGGTGAGAAAAACTTTCGTCACTAAAATATATTTGGTGATGAAATATTTCGTCGTAAAAAACAATTAAAATAAAATATTATTTAGTTTTGGTGACGAAATTGGTGTTTTAGAGGACGAAAAATTCAACATTTGGAGACGAAACATTTCGTCGCCAAAAATGAAAAATGGGTGACGAAACTGTTTTTCGTCACCAGGTACTTTTTGTGACGACGTATAGGCCACGAACGTGGTGACAAATTTTTTTCGTCACAGATCACTTTAGTGACGAAATTTTGATGTTTGGAGACAAAATCAGTCTGTCACCAAAGGCTTTTTTTGTTGTAGTGTATCCAACGGCCTCTGGCCCATTCATGTTAAACGGCCTTCGGTCCAATCAATTGTATCCGACGGCCTTTGGCCCAACCACATGGCATAACAAACATTTGTCCATAATTCAAATTAACAAACTTATAGGACTTATAATAAGCAATTGGACAATTAACATACTTCAAAATATCTTTACTAAGATATTACTTATAGTGATCTGCCGGTGGATTTGCCCTCGTGCTTGACCCTACACATTTCATGAACGTAATGGGTCACAAACGATTCATTCCGTTTTTAATTCATACATCTCTCTCTTAGGCTTCTTTCTTATCCTTCTAATTCATTTATGATGCTCGATGCATACCTAAGAGTGCTCAGAAATGAAAGAGAACGGAAAATGAAACACAGAACACCTTTACAAAATTTCTGAAACAGGGGACCCCGCTCGAGCGTGGGTTCCGCCGCTCAAGCGGACCCTCACGGTCTGCAAAAGTACTGGTTGCCTCATTTTTACGCTCGAGCGTGAACTCGGACGCTCGAGCTGAAAGTCTCACTACATGGCTCCCCGTTCGAGCATGAATCTCCCCGCTCGAGCGGACACCCATGTTTGCAAAACTTCTGGGAGCTCGTATTTCCAACTCAAGCGGCGCCTTTCCCGCTCGAGCGGACTTGCCAAATTCCAGGAAATCCATAATTGTTCTTGAGCTTCAAACTTATATTCAATTCAACATATCTTGCATATTATGGCTCAAACTTCACATATACATTTACTAACATGATCCAACACCAAATTCATTACATTATGAAGCTCAATTTCATAAATTAATCACATGCATGTCCCAAATTACACCAAACTTATTTCCAACATAACAATTTCATGTATTTAAAACTCATACTCTTATGAATTGTACATGTATGTGAGATATAGCTCTCATTCCCAATTCAAATGATGAAGAGATGATCAAAAGCATGAACTTCAATCAAAGATTCAACATGGATCATGTCTTTCAAGCTCAAACATACAAATTCATGGCAATCTCCTACATGCATGTGTATATTGACTTCCAATTTATCAAAACTAACTCATTTTC
This sequence comes from Camellia oleifera, assembly GCA_022316695.1. Taxonomy (NCBI): domain Eukaryota; kingdom Viridiplantae; phylum Streptophyta; class Magnoliopsida; order Ericales; family Theaceae; genus Camellia; species Camellia oleifera. The sequence continues at coordinate 157,542,143 of CM039308.1, read as the reverse complement.
ATCATAATCAATTCAATTTCACAAAATCACAAGCTCAAACTAATGAATTTACTCACCTAAGAGCTTTAATCTTCACAAATTCTAGTTAAATCTTGAGTGTATTTTCAAGATTCTCAAGCCTCTTGATCAAACCTTTAATTTGAGCTCCCTCTCTCTCTCTCTCTCTCTCTCTCTAAGTCGGCCTCACTTTCTCTCTAAGGTATAAAATCTAATTTGAGCCTCAAAACAACAAAATAAGAGTGTAATTGGCCCTTTATATAAGCTCTTCAAATCACATTGTTTTAATACTAATTAATTGAGCACTATTTCACCAATTTAATCTATTTAATTTGATCAGAATAAATTTTCAATTAAATTTCACCGTAGGCTCTAAAAATTACGCTAATCACAATGGCGTAGTCAATTTCGATTTCTGTGGCCGATAGGGCCTTCAATTTAAATTCCAAAGCAGAAACTCAAATAGATTTTCCTACGGTGAACATATAGACATTAAAAACCACATATATTCATATAAATGGCACTCAAAATCATATCAAACACATAATCATATTCATAACAAAGATCAATTAGTATAATACTGAACAGGGTTATCACAATCTTCCCTCCTTTAGGAAGTTTGGTCCTCCAAACTTATTTTACCTTCGTCGGGAAACAAATGTGGATAGCGTAGTCGCATGTCATCCTCTTTTTCCCATGTGGCATCCGTCCCATAGTGTTCTTTCCATTCCACTTTCACCATTGGGATGGACTGGCTTCTCAATTGTTTCACTTGCCGGTCAATGATTCGTTCCGGCCATTCCGCGTATTCTATATTCTCATCGAGGGCTATCCGGTGATAATCAATCACGTGAAGGGGATCTCGGAGACCGCCCGGTTTCTGATGTTCAGCTTTTACTTGCTGACATTGAAGACATTTGGACACATACTCTGCAATTTCTTTCTTCATTTTAGGCCACTAATAGCTTTGTTTCAAATCCCGATACATTTTGTTATTTCCTGGATGCATAGCAAACACTGATTTATGGGCTTCATCTAAAACCCTTTTCTTTAGTTCCGGAATATTTGGGATACATATTCGGTTTCGAAATCTCAACATTTCGCCTTCGATGCTGAACTCTGCTTTCGGACTTGTCTCAAATTCATCAATCACTTTCCTGAGGAACTCATCCTCTTTTTGTCTCTGCTTAATCTCATCAATGATTGCCGGTTCGGCTGAAATAGTAGCTATCAATCCGCCCTGTTCACACAATACCACTTCGATTTCAGACTTCTCAAAATCTTGCAAGATCTCTTTATGTTCAGTAAGCAACCAAGCCATACTCCCCATCGACTTTCTGTTTAGGGCATCAGCAACTGTATTAGCTTTCCTAGGGTGATATTGGATTTCAAGATCATAATCCTTTATCAATTCAAGCCATCTCCTCTGCCGCATATTTAGCTCTTTCTGCGTAAAGAAGTACTTCAGACTTTTGTGATCTGTGTAGACTTCGGATTTTGCTCCATACAAATAGTGTCGCCAAATTTTCAAAGCAAACATGACTGCGGCCAATTCTAAATCATGTGTTAGGTAATTCTTCTCATGTGGCCTCAACTGCCAAGAGGCGTAGGCAATTACCTTTCCGTTCTGCATTAGTACACAACCCAAACCTTTATAAGATGCATCACTGAAAATTACAAAGTTTTTCGTACCTGTGGGCAATGTCAACACTGGTGTAGTGGTCAGTCTCGTTTTCAGTTCATGAAAGGCAGATTCTCTTTCGTCATTCCATTCAAACGGTTGCCCTTTGCGTGTCAGTTGGGTAAGAGGTACAGCTATCCTTGAAAAGTCTTTCACAAACCTCCTGTAATACACGGCTAGGCCCATGAAACTACGGACCTCTGTTACATTTGTCGGTGTAGGCCAATTCACAATTGCCTCTATTTTCTATGGGTCCACTGAAATCCCCTCTTTGTTGATAACATGCCCTAAGAAAATAACTTCCTCCAACCAAAACTCACATTTCTTTAGTTTAGCAAATAATTTCTTTTCTCTAAGTGTTTGCAGGACAGTTCTCAAATGATGTTCATATTCAAGTCTATTTTTTGAGTATATCAAAATGTCATCAATAAAACCCATTTAGGCATTTAGTCAAAAAAAAAACAAAACAAAACAAAACAAAACCTAGAATCCTCATTATCAAAATAAATAAATAAAGAGGAAAATAGAGAGGCCTACTAGAGAATTCTTCCAGCACAAGGAAAGGATCAAAGTATTTGAGTTCAAACCTACAAAAAGAAACATAAGAAGAAGAAGAAGAAGAAGAAGAAGAAAAACAAAAAGGAGAAAAAAAAAGTCAGGCATTTTGTCAAACAATTGAGATCTTCAATTAAAAAAAAAAATGTGAACATATTGTTGAGGTGATTGCAGTGCATCACACACACACACACACACACACACACACACACACATATTCATAAAACATATACATTTTGTATGTGCATATATAAAGGTTAATTAATAGCTATTGTTAGGGTAAGGACATGAAATATGTAAAAACTGTTGAATTGTTGAGGGATTTCATGTATATTCAGCAACGAATCAATGAAATTTGTCTTTAATTTCAGGAAGCAAAAGAGAGAAAGAGAACAAGAGGGACAGAGAGAATGAGAGACAAAAACTCATCATGCTAGAGAACCACCGTGGTAAGCGCCAACGAAGATCGCTGTTGCAAGTTGCCGATGCTGGAGTGAGATGATGAGAGGAATATAGTGAGACTTTGATATGCTTAGGCTCACTGTGAGAATGAGAACCCTAGTTGTAAACACGACATATGGGGGAAATGGGCGGGTACCCATCCCCGATCCATACCCTATGAATATTTCAAAAACACCACTTACCCAACCCGACGGGTAAGAAAAAAAAGGGAAAATCCATATATTTGGGTCAGGTCTCCATGGGTACCCATAGGGTAGGTTCTCCATTGCCGTAGTAGGAGCAATACGAAATGTCCTTGTTGAGGTCGATATAAATGAGATTTGTTGCTTATAGTTCTTTCACGATCCTCCGCTTCTCTTACCATATTTACAAGATGTTTGTTCTATACTAAAATAGTATATATTATTTTAGTACATTATTTTATTTGAATTATAAATATATTTTTTTAAATTATATTTATATTAAATTTATAAAAAAAATATTTAAAATATTAAAAAATTTTGTTTATTATAGAATTAGCGTAAAACCTATGATATGCACACCTCGTTTGAGAATAGGCTATTTTAATAATTTTTTGATTTTTTGGGCCAAAATATGAGGTAAAAAAATTAGTATGTTTGGAACAATTTTCTTACGAAAAGATGTGTAAAAAGTAGAGAGAAAAGAAAATTTTTGACTTTTTGATATAGATTGTTGGCTTTTTAATATTTTTTAATGACTTTTTGACTTTTATACTAAAATATTAAGTTGCCAAACGAGGCCAAGGGAGTAAAAGAGATGATGAAATGGGTTTGAAATATTGACTGAAATTTTGGGCAGGGAAGAAGAGAGATGAAGAGACTGAGGGTTTGAAATATCTCTTTCATCTTCACTCCACCAAATGTTGACACAATTTTGGCTAGACAAGAGTCTTACACAGAAGATGCAGTTGAACATTTTTTGATGCTACATTGGCTGTAGGAACCAAGTGAAGAGGCCGTAAGAGAGAGAAGCAGAGAGATGATGAAATAGATTTGAAATATTGATTGAAATTTTGGGCAGAGAAGAAGACAGAGGAAGTGACTGAGGGTTTGAAATGTCTCTTTCATCTTCACTCCAAACTTTTCTCTTTCAAATGTTGACAAAATTTTGGCTATATAAGAGTCTTACACAGAAGATGCAGTTGAACATTTTCTGATGCTACATTGGCTGCAGGAACTAGGTGAAGAGATAATAAGAAAGAGAAACAGAGAGATGATGAAATAGATTTAAAATGTTTATTAAAATTTTGGGCGAAGAAGACGAGAGAGTAAGAGATTGAATTTTTTTTTAATTTTTATTTATTTATTTTTTTCGGGAACATGTAAAACATTTATTAAAACCAACAACATACCGAACAAGATTCAAATGGCAAACAAATCATACAATACAAGGGAAAAAAAAAAACCAAAACAAAACAAAACAAATTCGCCAAAAAGACTAGTTACGATTCAGAAAAAAAAAAAAATTAATGATCTTCTCAAAGATATGATTTGAAAAGTAAGATTTATAGAAAATCTATTTAAAAAATTGCCATCCTCGTCGCTACTATCCATCTTCGCCACTACTGCCGCCGTACTTCGAACACCACCAAAAGGTAGAGTTTTTGGATAATTCCAAAAGGTAGAGTTGAGAAGGAGATACACTTACAATGATATGAGAGAAAACTTAAGAGAGGAGGGAATCAATGTAAGAGTAAAAAATCCAAAAATCTATACTGAAAACAAAAGAGAAAATTCTCAAACTTTTATTTCAGACATAAAATGTCCAAATTTATATTTTAAAATTACATATTTATACTTTAAGAATATAAATCCACACTTTAAAAATATAAAATGAGCCGCTGAAGTATTGCCAGAAGACCGCTGAATAGAGAATATCTTTGAACTTTTTAGAGACTGAGGGTTTGAAAGGATTTCAATGGAAGAGAGAGAAACATTGATAATGAAATGGCTACGAAATGCTTTGGACTGAAATTTTGGGAGGTGAAGAAAAGAAGAAATGGGTTTGAAATGTTTTTGAAATGATTTCAACTTTCAAGCCTATATCCAACTTTCAAACCTTAGACCTTTTTTTTAATAGAACAATATTAGAAATTGTAACATTGTGTTTGGTTGGGAGATTTAGGAAGAGATTTAGAAAGGGAAAGGAAAAAAAGTATGCGAAACTATGTGAAATGTAGGTATATTTTATTTACATTTCACTTACGTTTTTCTTTTTCGTTTTCAAATCCATTCTCAAATTCCCTAACCAAACACAGCGTAAATGTTTTATCAATAATTTTATCAAATATTTCACATGAATGTAAGACCCATACCATATAGATCCCGCGTAAATCTTACACCAATATGAAATATTTAATAAAAAATGTTGATAAAATATTTAGGCTTCGTTTGGCATTTGGGATTGAGACTAAATTAGCCACAAAAAGATAAAATATGTTAAAAAATTAATAAAACAAAATATCAACTCCAAACTATAATTATTTCTTCTTTTTTTTTCTTCACAAAAGTCAAAAAATCTAAAAAAATCAATTCAAATAAACTTTTTAGCCAGAGCTAAAATAACTAAAAAGCCAAAAAAATTAACTACAAAAATTATAGCGATCCCAGTTTTTGACCCGGCTTTTATGGCGTTCCGGACTCGGGTCTTGTGGTTTAATTTGTTGTTTACGTCTTTTCCTCTTATTACCCTTTGAATTTGGATTTTTGAATGTCTTGGATGTGTTTAGAACAGGTTGGTTGCTACTTGGTTTAGAACCTTGTTGCCTAGAATTTTGGTCTTCCGCTCGAGCGAGCCATCTTGCGCTTGAGCAGGGTTTGCAATCATTCAGTACTTTGTGCGTCTGGAAAAATACTGCAGAAGTGTTTTTCACGCTCAAGCAAAGTTTCTTACGCTCGAGCGGGTCTGAGCTCGAGTGGCCCCTCTGGCGCTCGAGCGACTGTCTGAAGTCTGTAAAATACTGGGCGAGTGTATTCTATGCTCGAGTGGGTCTTATTGTGCTCGGGCGGGTAGTGCCTTGTTGTTGTGTCTTGGCACTCGAGCGGCCTTTATTGTGCTCGAGCGGGTTGAATTTATGTGTCTAACGCTCGAGCGTCAAAGTCTCCACTCAAGCGGACTGTGCATATACCAGATCGCGAAAGTGACTTTTTAAATCACTTTTTCCGTCCTTTCTCTCTCTAAAACTTTCTAAAACCCTAAGTTGAGAGCCTCTCTCTAAAATACTCTCTCTCTCTCTCTCTCTCTCTCTCTCTCTCTCTCTCTCTACATTTCGATCTAGATCTAGTGATCTCTTCACCCTCCTTCCTTCGATAAAAGATTGAGCTTTTAAAGATCTCCATTTTCAACCAAGTAAAAGTTGGTTTCATCACTTTCGAAGTTTATCTCATGCTTGGCTCTTCTCCCTTGGGCTTCTACACTTGAGGTAGGGATATTCTACTCTCATATATGGGTTTTAACATAGATATTTGTCATTTGGTATAAATGGCGGGATTTGGGAAGTTTGGGTGAAGTTAGGGTGTGAAATTGAAATGTTTGAATGAGGGGTTTTCTAATTTGGGTTCCTTATGAGTATGAGAGGTCTTGAACATGTTATTGCCCTGATATAATTGGTGAAATTGGGTCTTGGGTACCATGTAAGTTAAAGGGGGAAAATGCCCTAATTTGAATTAAATAAATTATTTGTATGATTAATGAAATCAAGTGTGGAAATATGAAATTGGTTTGGAAATTATGAGATTGGGGGAAAATGTGATTAAATGGTGTAATTGAATTGATAAATCACTCACCTATGATAAAGTTAATAAATCATCTATTTGATAGATTTATTTATCTGTTTAGAAATAACTGTTTTGGGCTATCGGTAGAGGATAGCCATGATTTTTGTAGCAAATGCATGATGATTAGGTAAATTGAAACAAATCAATTGGATTATGTCATTGAATATGACGGTTGGATTAACACATTGAATATGTGATTTAATTGGTCATTGTATATGACAACATGTTTAAATACATTGCATATGTATCTTGTTTGGAAGGAGATAGAGGATGTACTCCATTGTTTGGGAGGAGATAGGGGATGGACTCCATGGATAATTAAGTTGGCCGAAGTGTCCAGGGTGAAAGTCCCGAAATCTTATATATATTTGGGTGCCGGTTCCCTCGGACGTAGTTCTGTAAAATGGCAAGTGAATGGAAGTGTATGAATGATGTTTATGATTGAAGTGTTGATAAATGAGTTGTAGTCTCGTTTTGAATTGTTTGAATAACAATGAGCTATGTAAATAAATTGATTTTGATAAATAAAGGGAAGTGGATTGATTAGGATATCAATGTTGATTTGTAGTGGATTTGGTGTAAGTTGGTTTACAAGTGTTAAACATTTATCGAATGCTAAGTTAATTCTTATATGTTGTTTAGCATGTCTCTGCTGGGCTTTGGCTCACCCTGCTTGGGACACCATTTTTCAGGTACAGGTGATATGCTGCCTCCGAGATCTTAGCTTAGGAGGTTTTGGAGTTGAAGACTTCTTTTGTTATTCGTTTTGATGTTAAATGTATATTCAAGCCTCGGGCTTTTTATGTATAGAGCTAGGACTCTTTTGTTGTAACCAAGTGATGACTTGGAAAGCTGTAAGCCGTAGGGCATTCATTTTGTTGCGATCATGTAATATCAGTCGTAATACAAACTCTGATGAATGAAATGATGATATTTCTATTATGCTTTATGGATTTATTGAATGGTTGGGTTATGTCTTATTTTGAAGGCGTCACAAAAATCATATGCCAAAAGGCAGTTTAGAATCCCTAACATTATTCAAGTTGGATTTTTAATGTTTTTAGCCATTTTAGTCTAGAATTAAAAATTTTGTTTTTTTTTACTTTTATAAAAAAAATAATAATTATAATTTAAATGTGATATTTTTTATTATTAATTTTTTAACTTATTTTATCTTTTTATGACTAAAAAAATCACCAACCTCAAAAAAGTCAGTTGCCAAACGAGGGTTCGTAAGAGAAGCAGAGGGATCGTGTAGGAATAGTAAGCAACAAATCTCATTTATATCAATGACACTCCCTGTTGCTCCTAACAGTAATAACATTAATCAAATGATGACACAGGCTTTGTAACAGTTGTAAAGTATTCGCTGCTTAAAAATTTCTCTGTGCAACAGTTCAAAATGTAAAAATATTTAAAAATCTTAATTATTATAAAAATATTAGTATATTTTTTATCTTATAAAATTTTAATATCAAGAATCTTAAATTAAAAATCTTACTTTTCTCATAAATATTTTAATTTTTAAGTACGTCTAAGTTAAATATATTTAAAAATTAAAAAATATATATATTTAAAATATTAAAAAATACTAGAAACAAAAAAAAAAAAACCAAAATAACAAAAATTTCAATTTTCAAAAAATTTAAAACAAAATAAAGTGATTAAATATCTGTATATTTTTATATTTAATGAATTTTTTAAAGACTATAACACCCACATCCTTTAATCCATTGGAGAGTGTATTTAATTCCCTTATTTTCATTTTTGGGAGTCGTTGGAGTTGTTGAATGTTGGTTTTGGAAGAGTATAATCCGATTTAAACTTGTTGGGTTTGTCTGTTCGCGCTTGTTCATGTCAAAAAATTCCTTGGGAACTTAGAAATTCTATTATGGGGTCGACACCAGCCTTCTTAAGGGTCAACTCTTACTTGTTGGTGAAGTTTCTAGAAGTGTTGCTGGAATTTAGGGTCGACACCAGCTTGGTGTCGACACCTACCTTTTGTTGCTGTCCACAAGGTTCGACACCAGTCTGGGAAGGGTCGACCCTTGTATGTTGCTCTGGAAGTTGCTTGCTAAAATTTAGCGTCGACACCAGTCTGGGACGTATTGACACCTTGCCTGTTGCATAGATTGCTTTTCTTCCAGAAAGGTCGACACCTCTGCCCAAAGGGTCGACACCTGCGTGTAATTTTCAGCCTTTAAGGCTGGTTCAAGCCCTACTTTTTGGGGATTTTTGACTTGTTCTTTTCATTTGACTTTAGGCTATTATTCTATTATTACCTTGCTATTATTTCGCTTTTTCTTTTCTTTCCTCTCTCTTAAACCATCTCTCTCTAAAACTCAAACTTTTTCACTTAAATCTCTAGATCTACTCGCCTAGAGTGATCTTTTCACCTTGGTCCTTTGAGAAAGAGAGTAGATCTCGTCAAGAGCTTCATTTTGATCTGAATAGTTCGTGGTTTCGTCGCCGGTAAATTTTGGGTCATCATCTTTTGCTTCAAGAGGTAGGGTTTCTTGTTCTCTTTCAATACCCTCATTTATAGATAGATTTGTGGTATTTCTTTATATAAATACAAAAGTTTATATTTTAATGCATATTGTGACGAATCATGAGATTGAGGGTTAGGGTTTGAAGAGAGTTGGGTTTACTTGTTGGGTTATGATCTCGGGTCATGAGTTTGGATGTAAAAGTAATAGAAGGGTTGGAATAAAATGTGTTTTTGTGAAAAGCTTTAATTTCTCTTAAAAACCCTAGTTTGGCTTATGAAGATAGATGATGGTTTTGCTTAAATTGATAGTAGAATCATGAAATTGAGGTGTTAAATTACACATGTACAAGTTTAATTGAAAATTTAAAGAGTTTGAAAATTTATGTAAAAGTTGCGATTGAGCCCTCAATGTGATATTTTAAATTATGTTATAATATGAAACCAAACTTAGGGAAAAGAAATTACTAATGGTAAGGATGATGTGAGAATTGTGATAAAATGACGTAGTGAATATTTCAGAATCTTATTATGTTATGTTGAATTGCATTGAGTTATGTTAAATTGTTTTAAGTCAAGGTTGGGTTAAGATGAGTGTGAGTAACAATAAATGAGAGATTGTGAAATATGACGGTGTTACGTGAAGGAATTGTATCAAAGAAATTAATGTTAGAGATTTAATTTATAGCCTCACATACTAATTGATAATCGATGTGTTGTGAAAATTGAATTGGAAGACTTGATAATAATATGGAAGAGTAAAGAAATAGTTTGAACCCAAGAATTATGAACACATGAATGACTTGATGGGTAATAGCAAAGGTGGTGGAACATAATGTGTACTTGTTATGTAAATGGAATTTTAACATATGGTGGATGCGTTTTGAAATAATGTGTTACGGGAATAATGGATGATGTGTTGACTTTGCCCACTAATCACAATGACGGATGACTCAATAGAATTTATGGAATATAATGTTCTTTTGGGTTCTGTTTCCCACCGTATTTTGAGCCGGCAAAGTGTAGCGCTTGAAATAGGTTCCACCTTCCTTCTAGAGTAGCGCCCAGTAAAGCGTGTGGTATGTTAGGATATGTAAAGGTTTCGCGTTCCTTCTGGCTTGTGACTGGTAAAGCGTGAGGTTCCACATTCCTTCCGGCTTGTGACCAGTAAAGCGTGTGACTCATGGAGATGACTTGTTAATGGATCTGGTGTTTAATGTGACATTATTTGAAAGAATGGAAAATGAAATGGTAGTTGGATTAGAGGTTGGTGATGATGGATTCACTGGATTGCTTGTGACTATAAGGAAAAATTATGTGTTTTGTTTTGTAAATAATTGAGAAATTGTATTAAAAAGGGTTTGTTATTTTTGTATTATGTTTAAATCCTAATTGATAATGCAAATGTGGATGCGATGTAATTGTGATATGTTGGACTATAATTGATAATGTAGTTGTAGATGTGATGTAACTGTTATTGAATATAAAGGAGATTTGGATCTCTACATTAAGGAGTTGCAGCAAATACGAATAGACTGGAACTTAAGGTTATGGTGTTATAATTAATGTAATTAGTAAAAAAGGAAAAATGGAAATAAAAAAGAAAAGAAAAAAAGAGGAATGTTAAGATGGAAATTAAATGAAAAATATTCTGGAATTTGTTAATAAATTTAAAATGATGTTGTTCCTTAAGCACATTTGTTTTCGAAAAGGATTTATGGCTTTCTGATAATAAGGGATAATTTTTATGGCTGAAGGTTTTCCTTAAATGTTTAAATAACTTTTGAGAAAAATGTACTCTACGTATGATATTTTGAAATCACAAAACGTCACTTTATTATATGGTATCACCTTGCATGCATGATCATTTCTATCTATAGGATGGTTATTGTTTTGGAACTATGAGATTCCTACTGGGCAATTATGTTCACCCCTTGTTGTTCATTTTTTTCTTACAGGGAGAGAATTCGAATTGATTGGTTGGAGGGTTAAGAAGTTCATGTACCTCTTATGTGTAATCTTGTAATTTGGTCTTTGTATTTATTTATTTGTAGCTCCACAATGGAGGTTGGAATGTATTATTATTATTGTTGTATTCATTGCGAGAGAGAACATGTGTTATTATGTTTCTATTACTGAAAGGTAACTGATATTTGTAAAAAAAGAAAAAAATAGAAAAAAAGAAAATGGACCTAAATTACAGGTTTTTGGTAATGTTTCCGAGTAATTAAAATTTGGGGCGTGACAAAAACATTTAATAGTTTTTTTACATATATCTAGATTAAGAAAAATTTTAAAAAATAAAAATAAAATTGATTAAACGATGGCATTTTGCCTATTGTTTCAAATTTTAACCATCTTAGGCCTTTACCAATCTCTAAGGTTTTGTTTGCAGACTAAACATTTTAGTCAAAAAATCAAAAAGTTGTTATAAGTAATCATATTATTCTCTTTATTTTTTGAACATCTTCTTTTAAAAAGTAAAAAAATTACTTTCCAAACGCAACTTAAATTTCCATTTAGGCTAGAAATGTAGAGAGAATCCAAAGGTCTTAAGCCTTATTTTGGCAACTCGGCTAAAAGTCATTTTTTTAACTTTTTGATTTTTTTAAATCACATCATTTTTTTATTTTTTTATATACTTTTATAAAAAAAATATAAAAATATAAAAAAAATTAACTTTTAACCTAATTCCCAAAACAAGCCTAAGATTTAAAAGTTGAATATTGCTTGAAAATTGAAACCATTTCAAAAGCATTTCAAACGCATTTCGTCTTTTCTTCACCTCTCAAAATTTCAATCCAAAGCATTTCGTATCCATTTATCATCATTGTTTCTCTCTCTTACATTGTAATCATTTCAAACCCTCAGGCCTCGTTTGTCAATTATGCATTTTAGTCAAAAAGCCAAAAAGTCACTATAAATTGTCACTTCACTCTCTACTTTTCTACACATCTTTTCATAAAAAGTCAAAAAGTACTAATATAGCGATCCCAGTTTTCCCTTCTTTGTTTATTGTATTCCGGACTCGGTTCCATGGATGTGTTATTGTTATATTGTCATATCTATCCTTTACTCTTTGTATTTGAGTCTTGGGTTGTGTTGGGCAGGTTTGAAACTGGTTGGTTGTGTTTGGAAACCAAGACTTGATGCCCAATTTTTGGCCTTCACGCTCGAGCGGGGCTTTTGACGCTCGAGCGGGGCCTTTGTTGTTGCTTCTCCGCTCGAGCGGGCATTTTGACGCTCGAGTGTGATTATTCATCTCTTAGCATTTTGTTCTGCAGGTCATCAGACGCTCGAACATCCACTTTCACGCTCGAGCAGGGACCATCGTCTGCAAAACTTCTAGAAGTGTGCATCCGGCGCTTGAGCGGTGCTTTTGACGCTTGAGCGGACCTGTTTTTATATCAGTCCGAACAGCAATTTTTTGATCACTTTTTCGGCTTCCTCTCTCTCTCTAACTTTTCAAAACACAAACTTGAGAGCTTCTCACTCTAGATCTCAACTTTTCTCTAAGGTTTGATCTAGTTCTACTGTGTTTCTAGCATAGCCCCTTTGTAAAAAAGGTTGTGCTTGGTGTGGGCTTCACTTTGATCCAAAAATCTCTTGGTTTGGAGCACTTCGAGTTTTCTTCAACTTCTCCATTCGGGTCTCTCCATTTGAGGTAGGGATAACTACTCATTTTTATGATCTTTAACATAGATGTTGGGCATTTTGTATAAATGGTTTGATTTGGGAAGTTAGGGTTTGAGATTTGAAATATTGAAAAGAGGGGTTTTGTTCCTTTTGAACTATATATGTGTATATGGGTCTTAATATGAGGTTGTGAATGTTTATTAATGGTATTTGGACCATTGGGTCAATATTAGGAAAAAAATGAGAAAATGCCATGTTTGGGTTTTATTGGGTCATTAGTGTAATTAATGACTTTCATTGTGAAATATGAAATTGGGATGGAAATGATGAAATTGACTTAAGATGAGATCGAATGGTGGAGTTGGATTTATTAATCGCTCACTTTTGAAAATGTTGATGATTTATCTGTTGATGCATTTATTATTTGTTTAGAAATAATTGCTTTGGGCTATCGGTGGAGGATAGTCTTGATTGTTGTAGACACTACATGATGATTAGGTGAATTAAAACTAATCGATTGAATATGTCATTGAATATGACAATTGGAATAATACATCAAATATGTGTATTGATTAATCATGTATATGATAATTGTTTATATACATTGTATTGTGTGGGAGGAGATAGTGGATGTACTCCACGATTTGGGAGGAGATAGGGGATGGACTCCTAAATCGGATATTATTTGGGAGGAGATAGGGGATGGACTCCATTGATACAACAAAAATGTGTATCATTGTGAAGTATGGAAGTGTTTTAATATGATATTGATACAGCAAAAATGTGTATCTATTGTGAAGTATGGAAGTGTTTTAATATGATATTGATACAGCAAATATGTGTATCTATTGTGAAGTATGGAAGTGTTTTGGCATGATTTGTTATCTCATTTGAAATGGAAGTATTGTTGATATGAGTTATTGTTTGGCCAAGTTCTGAGCCATGTTTATGAATTGATAATTGGTTAAGTAAAGGGAAGTAAAATGAAACATGGACATATTGGTCATGGAATTGGATTGTGCCGAAAGTTGGTTGACCAGTGTTAACATTTATCAAATGCTCATGTTTTAGTTATTGCTCATATTATGTTTAGCATATCTCTACTGGGCGTTGGCTCACCCTATATGGGACATTATTTTCAGGTACAGGTGATATGTCGCCTCCAAGGTCTTAGCTTGGGAGGTTGTAGAAGTTAAAGGCTTATATTTTTGTGATTATTTTGTATATTACATGTAAATCAAGCCAATGGCTTATTTTATGTTTTGAGTTATTACTCTCTTTTTTGTAACGAAGTGTTGGCTTGAAAAGTTGTAAGCCCGTAGGACATTTACTTTTGATGTTAACATGTAATACTTTTGTAACGAATATTCTGATAAATAGAATTATGCTTTATTCTCTTAAGTTTATGGATGTCTTGAATGTATGATTTATGGGTTTATTTTGAGGGCGTTACAACTAAAATAGCCTATTCCCAAATGAGGCCTGTCTCTAAAAAGTTCTAGAGAGATTCTCTTTCCGATGGGGTTCCAATGATTACAAATTATTTTTTGTTTTTAAAGTGGAGTATAAATCTGCAATTTTAGAATGTAAATTTAGACTTTTTATATCTGAAATGAAAGTTTGGGAATATTCTCTTTCATTTTCGGCATAAATTTTTAGATTTTCTACTCTCACATTGATTCATGCCTCTTTTAAGTCTTCCCCTATACTATTGTGGGTGTATCTCCTTCTCAACTCTACCTTCTGATGATGTTCAAAGTACGATGACGGTAGTGGCAGAGATGCTCAATGGTGACAAAGACGACTTTGACGGGGACAACGGGTTTTCAAACAAATTTTGCTACAAATTTTATTTTTTAGACCATATCTTTGAAAAGATTGATGTTTTTTCTTAAATTGTAACTAGACTTTTTAGTGATTTTTTTTTTGTTAGTTTTTTCCTGTTATCGTATGATTTGTTTGGCCTTTAAATCTTGTTCTATGATGATCGGGTACGCAAAACCTCCTCATTCATCTTTGATTTATGTTTAGTTTGCTCTTGTTTAAGTGTCGAGTTTAACTTGACGTCTTGTCAACTGCTTGGGTTTGTTGTTTTTGGAAACTTTTCTCAAAATTCTCGTTCCTATTTATTCCGATGTCAAGTCTCACGTGTTTCGGGAGGTACGGGTTGGATTCGAGAGTTTTTCATTCAGTTGGTAGAATTTTGGGTTGGAAGACAAGGCCGCATGTGCGGAAGATGGGCCATACGTGCAGAAGGTTAGACCGCACGTATGGAAGACAAGGGAGGCTTGGATGCAATACTAAAATAATTGCATGTGAAGCAGCAGGGGCGGGAAGGGATGGCCGCACGTGCATGGGTGAAGGCCGCACGTGCGAAGGTGAAGGTCGCATGTGCGGTGGAGGCGTGCCGCATATGTGGGGAAAGCGGCACACGTGCGGGACTCCGCTGAGTCCGAAAATCAGCCTTTTTCTTTCTTCTTGGGCTGAGTGTATATCACTTTTTCATCATCTCTCTTTCTCTCTAAAACTGCTATTCTCTTCCTTCTCTCTACATTTCCTACACCAAACTAGATTAAATCCTGTATTTCTCCAAATCCAATAACATTTTGACCCTAGTTCCTTTATCAAAGTTGGAGAAATCTTCAAGGGCTACATTATGTGTGGTAGAGATTGGGTTTCGACACCGTTGAATTTGGGGCTTGCATCTCCTTTTCCTTCAAGAACTTGATGTAGGGATTTTTCTTTAAGTTATATATACATTTTTACAAAGTATGTTGTTATTAGAACTCTTTCTTGTGATGATTAAACTTGGGTTTGACTCATGTGTTGTGAATAATTTTAAAAGTGGGTTTCCATAATGTTTTCTAAAAAGCCTTGAGATTTTGGGTTATTTTGTTGTAGATGAGTACTATATTGAAATGATTTCTTTCAAAATGAAGAGAAGACCTAGTGTATGGAAACCCTAGAAATTTGGGAATTTTAAAGAAAATGTAGTGATGTTATGAAATTGATTTTTGACAAAGGTTATGACAATGTTGAATGAAAAGAATTTCATAGAATATGAGCAATAGTTGGTTTTGAAGTTGTTATTCAAAAATGTGAATATAGTCATGAAATGACTAAATTGTCGAGGATGCATGAAATGTGGAAGTATTGCTACTCTTGGATAGATATAAATTAATATATGTTTATTTTGTGAAATTGCATTGGAAAGGGAAATGGAAATTGTGATCAAAATGGAGAAATTTTGTGGAAATATTGCAAATGGAAGACTATTATAATGCCTTGATATACGTTGCATTCGTATTTCAATTTATTTGGTTGTTACAAATTTTGAATTGAGATTTGAAAACTTTGCATTGAGAAAGGAATGTTGTGAAATAAGATCTCATTGAAATGTTTTGGGGTAAATACGTTGGTAAGTCCGGATAGGGGTTGTAGATGAAATTGATTAAGTTGGCCTGAGTGTTCAGGGTGAAAGATCGAAAACATGCGCGGAAGAGTTACCACATGCCTTCCGGTTAGCTACCGGTAAAGTGGGGATTTGGTAGTACTAGTTATGCCTACTTGTAGACACCAATCTAGTGTTAGTTTCAAGTTTTCATTGAGCATGATGGTTCTCAAAAAAATAAAAAATAAAAAAGGGTGATACCGTGACTTTCTTTTAAAAGCATAGCATGGCATTTGCATTTCAATTTTGGAGACTTATATAAAATGTATATATTTTGTTAAGAATTTTGTACTGGGTTTTATGCTCACCCTATAGGATTTTGGTACAGGAAAAGATGTGGTGATTCCGCCAAACTAGGGCGTGGATGTGTAAGTTGAGAGCACAAAGCTCTTGTTTTGTTGTGATTATATTTTGCAAGCCAAGAGCTATACTTGTATGGGTTCGAGCAACCATTTTGTGTAACCGGGCTTAAGCCTTGGACGTTGTAGCATTTGAGGGGATTTATTTACTTTTTCCTAGACATTCTACATGCTATAGATTCATGTGCTAGAAATTGTTGAATGTATATTCGCATGTGGGACTATTTTGTAAAAACCTCTTTTGATCATGTAATGTAAGTGTTGGAGATTTATTTCAGTTCATCATAAAGAGCGGTGGTTGGTGTACTCTTATTGTGTATTTTCTTAGGGTGTTACATGTTCAGTTGTTGATTTTAAAGTATAAATATTTTACATGTTTAAACAAAAATAAAAATAAAAACAAAAACCTCAATCTCTTACTCTCTCATGTCACTTACTCTCTCAATTGCATCTTTTGTGTAAGACTATTGTCTAGCCAAAATTGTGTCAACATTTGGTAGAGTGAAGTTTGGAGTGAAAATGAAAGAGACAATTCAAACTCTTAGTCTCTTCCTCTCTCTTCTTTTCCGCCCAAAATTTTAGTCAACATTTCAAACCCATTTCATCATCTCTCTGTTTCTCTCTCTTACTGTCCATTCACCTGGTTCTTACAGCCAGTGTAAGATCAAAAAAATTTCAATTGCATCTTCTGTGTAAGACTATTGTCTAGCCGAAATTGTGTCAACATTTAGAGAAGTGAAGTTTGGAGTGAAGATGAAAGAGACATTTCAAACCCTCAGTCTAATCCTCCTTCTTCTTTCCAAAATTTCAGTCAACATTCCAAACCCATTTCATCAAGTCTATTACTCTCTCTTACTCCCTCTTTGCCTGGTTCTTGCAGTCTGTGTAACATCAGAAAATTTTCAACTGTATCTTTTGTGTATGACTCTTGTTTAGGCAAAATTGTGCCAAAATTTGGAGAAATGAAGTTTGGAGTGAAGATGAAAGAGACCAGTCTTCACTTTATATGTGTATATATATATGCTGCCCTCCATGTTGCTGTTATCAAACTTGCAATTGTTGCTTCTTTCTCAATGGCGAATTTAGGATTTCAAAGAAGGGTTTGTTCTTATCTTTTTCTTTTTCTTTTTCTGATACTTTCGTAAATTCTATTGAACTAATAGTAATATTTATGTTTTCCTTAAGTATGGTCGAATTTTATACATGAGAAATAGGAAGCGAGGATACAATGCGTTCAACATTATTTATACTCTCCGTCTTGCTCAACTTTTTGTCAACGTTTTCAAGAGGACATCATTTGCTCGACAATTTGATTATCACCAAAGGCTAAAGAGTTATTATGATCCTTCAATCCTGAAACCTTATTTCCTGGATGTATGGAGTAATGTTATGTTGTCTGTGACTGAGAGGATATCCGATCTGTTTTCTATATACGCATATGGAAGTATAGTTATGATATGTCGAAGATTATTTCAATGGGATTTAATTTCTGTGTTGTTTTCAAGTTTGTCTTTTGCATCTTTTTTGTGTTCTATGTTTTCAAATATTATTATTATCAATTTAATAATTTTTTTTTTAAAAAAATTTGTTTATCAATACCTGTATAGGCAAATTGGTGATGCCTTGGCAAGTTTGTTAAAAAATGAGTACCATGGAAATCTCCTACCACTATGTTTGGTTGAGAATTCAAAAAAGGATATAGAAAAGGAAAGGAAAAATGTGAGTGAAACAGTGAAAGATAGAGTGAGTTAGAATCGCTAACGGGAGCAAGTAAAGTTATGTTTCATGACCCAAAACAAATACAATATGTATATTAATTTAAATTTTTTTATCCATTTACTATTACTTGCTTAATTTCCTATCATTTATAGTTATTGTGGGGGCCGAGATTCGGGAGTCGTAAAGATTCCGAATAGTCGAATCTGGTAGAGTCGAGGTTCGAAGCACTTGGCAATTGGCTCGAAAGCTCAAATCCAACCCTACTCGGCCAAATAACCGATTAAGCAAGGGGCCGAGTGAAGATCGGTCCATTATAAAATGTGTCGAATATGAGGTGGGGGATGGACCTAATCCCGAGGCCCAAAGAAGAAAAGATATAAATAGAAGAGACATCAGCCAGAAGCAGGTATGTGAGAATAATTGTGCTTAACTTAGAATACAAGCATTCTTGAGTATAGAGACTGACTTGTCCGTCGGAGTGCTAATTCTGGCACCCCCGACCGAAGTGTTTATTCCTTTTCAGGTGACTATCAGTGGATCTCGAGCGCTTCCCAGGATCAGAAGAGTATCTCCAAACCACTTCTCCACAATTGGCGCCGTCTGTGGGAATACTCAAGCACATCCATGGCGAGCGTGATGGAAGATCCTCCGACAGTCACTGTCGACCCTATATCGCAAGATGAAACCACTCCAACAAACATGCTTGGAACAGAGACTATCGCCGCAAGACGTGCCTGAAATTTCGCCTCACCCTCGACTTCAGAGCACGAAGCAATGCAAGCGCTCCTGGAACAAGCAAAGCAAAACGAACAAAGATTGGAGAACATGATTGCAGAGAACGAACATCTCCGTCAGAATTTGGCCTTGGAGGTGGCGACGTCCAAACAAGCTGCATACCAAGGCCCAGAACGACCCGAGAGGGTAGCTGGTCGACGATCTCGAGCTCGACAACAAGATACTGAGAGTAACTCCGACTCATTATCCTCGGAGCCCAAGAAGGAGGGACGATCTGAAATTTCCAGTTCTTCTGAAGAGAGTCCCCGTACAAGGCTTAAGCGAAGGAGAAATAGCTCGGATGACGATCAACACGATCCTTTTATACGACGGATTGCAAAGGTAGTCATACCCAAGAAATTCAAAGCACCGTCATTCACCCTGTACGACAGTAAATTGGTACAAGATGGCCGGCTACAACCGTACATCCGAAAAGGCAACCCAACCAAAGCAATAGCTTTGACAAAGGATTCTCATTCACTCTGTGTGATCTGCATGATATACAGCTTGCCAATGTCATCGGCGGTGCACGCGATTCAGTCGAAGTCTAACCCTCAAGAGCAACTCACTCCAGCTAAACAGCCCCATGAAGCCGAGGTTATCACTTTTGATGATTCGAATTTGGCCGGAGTAACACTGCCCCACTTTGATCCCTTGGTAATTAAGTTACACGTAAACTGATTCACAGTTGAGCGCGTACTCATCGATCTGGGGAGTACATCAAAGATTATGTACTACAAGACATTCACCAAACTGGGTTTCTCTGAATCGGATCTCTCTCCGGCCCCTTATCCACTTTTCGGCTTCAATGCCAATCCAGAGTACCCATTGGGGAAAATCAGACTTCCCGTTCGAACAGACTGCCGTTGCCATATAATCTCATCATGGGGCGATCATGGTTGCATGCTATGCGAGCCGTGCCCAGCACCTATCATCAGCTGCTCCACTTCCCGACAGAACGCGGTATTGAGCAAATCTGTGGCTCCCAAAAATCGGCACAAGCATGTTATCTCCTTGCTGAGAAAACGCCAAAGGAACTACAGGTGAATTCCATTGAGTTGCCAAATCGAGAAAGCCTCGACGATGTTGGGCGGCCCCCAAACGAAAAGGCAACGGAAGACTTAGCACGAGTTCAAATCGATGGAAGCCCAGACAAGTTCTTCATGGTCGACGCCTCCTTGAATCAGGCCGATAGACAGCAGCTAATATCTTTCCTTCTTAGCAACCTCGATGTCTTTGCATGGACTCCGTACAAGATGCCGGGTATAGATCCGTCAGTTTCACAGCACCATTTGAATGTCGATCCTAAGTGTAAGCCGATCATTCAGAAAAGCCGGAGGTCGGCCGCAGAGGACACTACCGCCGTTGTTAAGGAAGTTAACAGGCTGCTTGACGCTAGAGCAATTAGGGAGGTGACCTACCCTACATGGCTCTCTAATACCGTGGTGGTGAAGAAGAAAAATGGGACTTGGCGAGTGTGCGTCGACTTCACGGACCTAAACAAAGCTTGCCCAAAGGATTATTTTCCTCTTCCCAGGATAGACCAGCTTGTAGATGCTACGGCACGCCATCAGCGTATGAGTTTCCTTGATGTCTATAGAGGTTATCATCAAATCGCTATACATCCGGAGGACCAAGAGAAAACTGCATTCCTCACCCCAACAGGAACCTATTGGTATAAGGTAATGCCTTTTGGGTTGAAGAATGCAGGGGCAACCTACCAGAGACTGGTCACCACCATGTTCAAGGAGAAACTCGGAAAAACTATGGATGTGTACATTAACGATATGGTGGTCAAATCCAAAGAAGAGCAGAATCATATAGCCGATCTAGAAGAGACATTCAGCATCCTACGCAAATATGGAATGAAGTTGAACGCTTCCAAATGTGCGTTTGGTATCGGCTCTGGCAAATTCTTGGGCTACATTGTCAACCACAGAGGCATCGAAGCCAACCCAAGGCAAATCACAGCAATCCTGGAGCTCGGCTCCCCCCATTCAGTAAAGGAGGTTCAAAAGTTGATGGGGATGGCTGCCGTACTCAACAGGTTTATCAGTCGGTCCACAGATCGCTGCCGACAATTCTTTCATACACTACGGCAGGGCAAGGCCTTTGAATGGTCCGCCAAGTGTGAAGCCGCTTTCAACGGCCTGAAGACCTACCTCCGCTCAGTACCACTCCTGACAACACCCTCTACTGGCAGCCCGCTAATTTTGTACCTGGCAATTTTTGACCGAGCCGTCAGCGCCGTATTGATAAAGGAAGAGCTGGGGGAGCAACGGCCAGTGTATTCTGTGAGCAAGGCAATGGTTGACGCCGAAACACGCTACCTTCCGCTGGAAAAGCTCATCCTAGCACTAGTTATGGCGGCAAGGAAGCTCATCCATTACTTCCAGGGGCATAGCATTGGGGTGCTAACAGATTATCCCCTCCGATCAATACTACGCAGTACGAAAGCATCTGGACGTGTTTCAAAGTGGGCTTTGGAACTTGGCCAGTACGATATTCAATTTCTACCCAGAACCTCAATCAAGGGATAGGTGCTTGCCGACTTTATCGCCGAATTCACTGGGGGCCTCGCCGACTTTAAGTCTGATGTCGCCGACTTCAAGTCAGATGAAATTCAACCGAAGCCGAACCGGAGGATTTATGTCGGGGACATCTAGCAGTTGTATTGTGATGGATCGTCTAATCAGGGGGGCAGTGGAGTTGGAGTTATAATCATGACCCCCAACGGTGCAATAATTGAGCAGGCCGTCAAGCTCGGCTTCGAAGCATCAAATAACGAAGCTGAATACGAAGCCCTTTTAGTCGGTTTGTGGAATGCGCATATTCTGGGTGCTCGTCGTCTGCTAGTGTTTTGCGACTCAAAACTGGTGATCAATCAGCTAAAGGGAGAGTACGCGGCAAGAAACAACCGTATGGCGGCCTACATGAAAATAGCCAACTCCCTGTTGGCAAAATTTGACCATCATGAGTTTAACCAGATAACACGTGATTAGAACACCCATGCAGATGCCTTGGCTTGCCTAGCCTCCGCAATCAACTCAGAGATAAAACGGACCGTCGAAGTAGAATTCATCCCAGAGCCAAGCATTGGCCCTTCGGAGGAAATCCAAATCAACGTTATAGAATCTGCACCAAGTTGGATGGATCCCATTGCTGCATTCCTATCTTCTGAACAACTCCCAGAGGACAAGAAAGAAGCACATAAGCTGCGAAACAAAGCCATGCGATACTACTTGAATCTGCGAGGAAGGCTTTATAAAAAGTCACTCTCTGGCCCATATTTGGAATGTGTGCACCCAGACAAAGTCGAGGAGCTTCTGACTGAGATACACGAAGGCAGTTGTGGTGCCCATTCTAGCGGATGCTCTTTGGCCCATCGAGCTATAACGCAGGGGTATTATTAGCCGACAATAAGAGCGGACACCGAGTCTTATGCAAAAAAGTGTGAACAGTGCCAGAAATTCTCCCCGTTAAACCATCTGCCTGCTGAAGAGTTAAACTCTATCACCAGTCCTTGGCCGTTCGCCCAGTGGGGGCTCGATATCGTAGGACCATTGCCGAGGGCCCCAGGGAACAAGCGATACTTGATCGTCGCAACAGATTACTTCACGAAATGGGTCAAAGCAGAGGCATTAACACACATTCCAGATGCTGACGTTAAACGTTTTGTGTGGAGGAACATCATAACACGATTTGGCATTCCCAGAGCTCTTATCTCAAACAATGGCACCCAGTTTGATTGCGGTGTATACCGAGAGCTGTGCAGCAAATATGGTATTCGGCCTTACTTTTCTACGCCGGCTTACCCCCAAAGCAATGGCCAAGCCGAAGCCTCTAATAAATCCATCTTGGACGGCATCAAGAAGAGGCTAGAGAAAGCCAAAGGCAAATGGGTCAAAGAATTGTCGAGTGTACTGTGGGCTCATTGAACTACACCGAGAAGATCGACTGGAGAAACGCCGTTTGCCTTATACTTTGGAACCCAGGAAATCTTACCCCTGGAGATCGGCCACCCGACACTCAAGTCGCAAGTTTTTGATGTGGGCCAAAACGACATGATGCTGGCTTTGGATTTGATTCTAATTGAAGAACGAAGAGACCGAGCCCTTGCATCCATGGCACGGTACTAGCAGCAGCTGGCAAAGTCGTATAATCAACGCGTTCAGTTGCGCCGCTACACACCAGGAGAGTTGGTCCTGAAGAAGGTGTTCCCAACTGACAGGAAACTGGCCGATGGAAAATTGGGTCCTATCTAGGACGGTCTCTATCATATCGATTCGACCGCTGGAGTAGGGGCATATCGGCTCAAAGACATGTCAGGAAGGAGTCTGCCACGACCTTGGAATTCCACACACCTACGCAAATTTTATCATTAGCCCGACTTGTGGGACATGATGCTTGTTCCGAACTATTTGCCATGTACATCTCTTTTTCTGTAATACAAAGATTCCCATTCACCTACCACAGAATCTAGTTCAAAGATGCTCCGATTAAAGCCTCCAGATTCGAAGTGCCCTTCGTAGATATCACGATTGGCCAAATAAAGTCTCCGGATTTGGAGCCCCATCGACGAATAACGTCTTTGGTCCATTAAAGCCTCTGGATTCGGGGCGCCCTTCGTGGATATCACGATTGGCCAAATAAAGTCTCCAGATTCGGAGCCCTATCGGCGAATAACGTCTTTGGGCCGTTAAAGCCTCCGGATTCGGAGCCCCATCGGCGAATGACGTCTTTGGGCCGTTAAAGCCTCCGGATTCGGAGCGCCCTTCGTGGATATCACGATTGGCCGATTAAAGTCTCCGGATTCGGAGCCCCATCGGCGAATGACGTCTTTGGGCCGTTAAAGCCTCCGGATTTGGAGCGCCCTTCGTGGATATCACGATTGGCCAAAAAAGTCTCTGGATTCGGAGCCCCATCGACGAATGACGTATTTGGGCCGTTAAAGCCTCCGAATTTGGAGCATTCTTCGTGGATATCACGATTGGCCAAATAGTCTTTGGATTCGGAGCCCCATCGGCGAATGACATCTTTGGGCCATTAAAGCCTCCGGATTCGGAGAGCCCTTTGTGGATATCACGATTGGCCAAAAAAAAGTCTCCGGATTCAGAGCCCCATCGACGAATGACATCTTTGGGTTGTTAAAGCCTCCGGATTCAGAGCGCCCTTCGTGGATATCATGATTGACCAAAAAAGTCTCCGGATTCGGAGCCCCATCGGCGAATGACGTCTTTGGGCTGTTAAAGCCTTCGGATTCGAAGCATCCTTCGTGGATATCATGATTGGCCAAATAGCCTCTGAATTCGAAGCCCTATCGGTGAATGACGTCTTTGGGCCGATTAATCCTTCGGGCCGTGCGTAACACAATGATGTCGATTAAATCAGGCTGATCAATGTTCATTTACTCGTCTGAAAAACGTTTATTCAAACATTTATATGATAAAACACATGCAAGCACGTATGCGCCGAACAAAAATTATAACAAAACATTGAAAATAAAGTTATTTTTTATTCGACCAACCAATAAATACATAATTCTAGATGCGATCCGCGTTTGAACATTACAACGAATATTTTTATTCAACGTCGCCCTCCTCATCGCTCTTTTCAACTTCAAAGGCGGCAAAGGGCAAATGATCACGATGATCTAGGTCACATAAGTTGGAATCGACACCCTTTGCTCGGAGAGCCGCCGCGGCCTGAAGAGCCGCGATCCAACCATGCTTAAAACCCCAATTCTCGCATCGGCAGACCTCCTCAGCAAGTGTCTCTTTCGTTTTGTCAATCCCAACCTTCCGACTAGCATGGAAGCCCTCATAACCTTTGGTCCTCGCATTTTGTATGGCAAACATGCCTGTTGTATCTCGATCAGCGATGACAAGACTCAATAGCCGTTGGGTCACCCTCTCATCCACAATCGGGTAAGATTGACCCGCCGCATGCGGATAGGCGACTTTAACCTTCCTAAGCTCCCTAAGCTCGCCCTCGGCTTTCTCCGCACAAGCCTCTGAACTGCGGACCCGTTCGTCCATTTTCTCCATCTCCCGGCGCGCAGACGCATACCGACTTCATAAGCAGTGTACAGCCCCTTCACCGCCCCATGAATTCCTTCTCAAAACACTTCCAAATCTCGTCGTCCAACCATCGATTGTTGGACTTCCGATGGAAAGATCTGTCGAGCGAACTCGACCGCTACACCCGGATCATTGATGATGGAATCTGCCTCAATCATCGATTTATTCCCCACGAACACCGCAAAACTCAATCGTCGTGGCGTCGCGTCTAACTCATTCCTCGATCGTGGTCACGGGGAGCTTCCCCGTTGATGCTTCTCTCTTCGGGGTGATCTGCTTCGACGGCTTGGAAGTTGACATTTTTTGCTTTCCTTGGACGTCTTTCCTCCCGTATGCACAAGCTCGCTGCTACGATTCATCGCAGCATCTAGCTCAGCCAATGTCCGTCCCTTTCCTCTACTATTGAAGAACAGTCTGTTTGACATTCACCCTCGCCCCAAGCTAGTTCAAATCGAATCTGAATAAGAATAAGTGGACCCACTAGCACGAAATCACCCCATTTATTCGTAGGTATGCAGCGACCCCGAGGCAATTTCATTAACGCTTTTGGCAGTCTCCAAACGACGGAGGCCGATTGATATCTGCCACAGCCACTTCATGCACCAAGTTCTAGCTTGTTAAAACGGCCTAATTATCTAAATGGCAACTATGGGAGAACACCTAAAAGTCCATGCACTGGCTGGGGCAAGGGTAGATTTATTAATCTAACCGGCTAAGCATCTTGGCCCCATGCTGATTGATATGTGCCACAGCCACTTCATGCACCAAGTTCTGGCTTGTTAAAACGGCCTAATTATCTAAACAGCAACTATAGGAGATTGCCTGGAAGTCCATGCACTGGCGGGGGCAAGAACAGATTTATTAATCTAACCGGCCGAACATCTTGGCCCCATGCCGATTGATATGTGCCACAGTCACTTCATGCACCATGTTCTGGCTTGTTAAAACGGCCTAATTATCTAAACGGCAACTATGAGAGACTGCCTGGAAGTCCAAACACTGGCTGGGGCAAGGGCAGATTTATTAATCTAACCGGCCGAGCATCTTGGCCCCATGCCGATTGATATGTGCCACAACCACTTCATGCACTAAGTTCTGGCTTGTTAAAACGGCCTAATCATCTAGTCGGCAAGTATACAAAACGTTTTATCCAAAACAGCAACCAAACAATTCCGTTCATTAGTAACAGCAAAGTACAAAATGAATTTTCATCAAGTAAATTGGGCACAAATTGTAACCATTTTACATATGAAAATTATTAGACAAAAAGCTGTAAAAAGCTTAAAATTACATGAAAATCCTAAAACAAAAAACAAGAGCCGCTCAAATTAGCTCTCGGAGTCAGACTCCAGCGGCTCAACATCCACTTGCTCATATGGAATTGGCATAGCCAATGTCACATCAACAGCAGCAAGGGCTTTGAGCCAGCCATGTTTAAATCCCCGATTCTCAAATTTGGGAACTTTGTCTACATATTCATCAAAAGCAATTTTTTTCCCAACATCGAATGCGCTGGAAGCCTTCAGGTCGACTGTTTCCTTCACCACCTTCATCTCTTCCAACCCAACCTCCAATTTAGAGATCGCCTCCTGGTCCAATTTAAGCACATCGTCACTCGCATATGCCCTCTTCTTGGCGACTGATCTCAATTCTTCAGCATTGCGGGTTCTCTCCATCTCGGCCTCAGCACGGGCGCCCTCCGATTGCGCCCTACTCCTTTGGCCCTCAACCTCCGCTTGTAAACGACCAATTAGCTCGACGGCATCGTGATAGCGACAACCCATGTCGGCTATCCTTCCGACGACCTACAAAATAGGAAGTTAAGAACAAAATAATATTTGCGTAAAGAGAAAAGACAAAGTGCAAGTATATACCAAAAGAGCCGATTGCACGGCCAACCCAATTGCAACCAGATCCGTCTCTGCCCGAAAAGTCGCCTTGTCAGCAGGCAGTGAAACGGACGTCGCCAAGCTGAGTGCAACCGCTGGATCTTTGATCACTGAAGCATCGGAGGAGATCAACATAATCTTTATCTTGGGCTGAATAACAAAAGGTACGATCACATCCGACTCCTCCAAACGAGGTTGCTTGTTGGCACGGTCTTCTTCTGAGCCGGCCTCGACATCGGCAGGGCGCTTCTCCACCCTTTGCTCAGCTTCAACACTTGCCTATATAAAAGGTTCCGCCTCGGTACTTCCGTTCTTTGTTGTCCCCTCAATAACAGGCAAGGAGGACTAGGACTGAGATTCGGCAGCCCGAATCTCCTCCGCCCTTCACCGTGCGGCAATCCTTTCCGCGTTCGCCTTCTTGGCAAGTTTAGTGAGGCTCAACCCAGCCATATCTTCTGGGAACGCGCCGGGAAGGTCCTCCAGATCATGAAAAATATCGTCAAGCGGACGGTCCTCTCGACCCGAGGTGGACGGAGAATCAGCCGAATTGAGGTTGGCTTCTTCAAATGCTAACTTCAAAGACTCATCAACCTCAGTTTCGGATTGGTCTGACTCGGTGGCCTCAGCAACTTCTGGTCGCTCCGAATCTGATCCCTCGCAACCGACTTGCCTGAAATTTCTGAAATCAGTCAAGATAAGGGCGATAAGAAACTCCTCACCCTTTGGAATTGGGATGTTTTCTGCCGCCGAAAAGGTTGTATAAGTCGGCTCATAACGGAGTAGAACATGGGCCGCCCTTCCTTGCTTATGAAGACTCGATCAGCCAAAATACTTGAGCGCAGTCTTGATTTCTTAAAAGACGGTGTCGTCAGTCGATGTCAAGACTTTCTTCAAATCGTTTCCTGCAAAAGCAAAACCATGAGGTGCCGAAAATAAGGTTTTATAAATATAACAAGTAAATAAATAAAAGAAGATACTCAGCCACCTGGTTCATCCCTCCGTCTAGGAATACGATTAAGGCGATCCTCGCCTTCGTCGAATTCCTAGTTTCCTTGCACGACGACCATAACATCATCGACTCGCTTCCTAGAGCTGGAAAGCATAATCACTAGTTGATGGTCGGTGTCTTTGGCCCTAAGGAAATAACGCTCGTGCCGACCAGTAGACTTGGCCAAGGTGTAGCAATGCCGAATAGCAGGAATGCCAAGGTTAAGCCTAAGGCAGCGGTTTAGTGTGATAATCCCCATCACGACCCTAAAGAAGTTGACGTTGGGTTGGGAAGGAATTAACCCCCAATGGCAAAGCACGGCCCTAAGGAGTGGGTGAAGGGGGAAACGGACCCCACCCTCTGCGATTCATAGAAGAGGGAAGACGATCATGGTTTCGTCAACCCTCTCCATATCGAGGGTGCCGTCTGCCACAAATGACAAACGGACGTCATCAGGAATGGAAAAATGGCGTCGGAAGCCAGAAATTCGATCTAGTGAGAGGAGATCTTTTAAATGTTTTGCCATTTCCCCCAGCCAATAGGATTATGCTAAGCCAAAAAACAAAGCAGAGAAGGAGAGAACTTACAAGAGGCGAAGGAGATAGAGAAGAGTAGGAAGTTGCAGAGATAGTTCGAGAGGCAGTCCAGCGACGGGCATCTAAAAGCGTGTATGTATTTGAAAAGACGTCGAAATTTTAAATCACAATAAATAGAAGTGAACGAGGAGGCGGGAAATTGAAATGATAACCGAGAAGCGTGTGTACAGACATTTGCGTTGGAATGTGGTCAGCCGCCGAAATTCGGCTCTGACTCTTCGAGTTTGAAGCCAAACACTCCAGCCAACCGTCGTTAGTGGAATGCTTGGGGGGCAATTGTGGGGGTCGAGATTCGGGAGTCGTAGAGATTCCAGATAGTCGAATCTGGTAGAGTCGAGGTTCGAAGCACTCGGCAATTGGCTCGAAAGCTCAAATCCAACCTTACTCGGCCAAATAACCAATTAAGCAAGGGGCCGAGTGAAGATCGGTCCATTATAAAATGTGCTGAATATGAGGTGGGGAATGGACCTAATCCCGAGGCCCAAAGAAGAAAAGATATAAATAGAAGAGACATCAGTCAGAAGCAGGTATGTGAGAATAATTGTGCTTAACTTAGAATACAAGCATTCTTGAGTGTAGAGACTGACTTGTCCGTCGGAGTGCTAATTTCGGCACCCCTGACCGGAGTGTTTATTCCCTTTTAGGTGACTATCAGCGGATCTCGAGCGCTTCCCAAGATCAGAAGAGTATCTCCAAACCACTTCTCCACAGTTATATATTTTCATATTTTCGCTTAGGAGCTGATTTGGATTGAAGCTTAAAGAATGATATCGCAGTTTTGAAAAGAATAGTGGAACATGTGTTGGAAAGACAAACTCAATTTGAGTTTGGTGAATGAGAATTCCAAAGAAGAGGAGAACAAGCAAGACGCTGCTGGAAAGTTCCAAAGAGAAGAAGAGAAAGCCAAAATGAAGAAGAAGAAGAAGAAGAAGAAGAAGGAAGCTTCAAGGAAGCTCCATTGATGAAACCTAGCTTAGAAGAAATACTGTAGCACACTGATTATACACGGTTTGTACGCGATTATCGAGTCTATAAATAAAAAGCTGTGAGATTGTTTTAGAGAAAGTGGGAGAAAAATATAATCTCCTGGGAGAAACATAACATCTCCAGATAAGCAGAATTCTAAGAGAGTTGAGAGAATTTGAGAGTTTATAGAGAGGTAGCTATGTTTTATATAATTTGTTTGTGATTGAATAAAATGAGTATTTGTTCAATTAATTTTTCTCTTTGTATACCATCACTGTGACACCCCCACTTTTGGACATCATATATTAGTATAAATAATTCAACATGGTTAAGTATTAAGTTCGAATATAAAAGTTAAAGAAGTACGTTCTAAAGCTTAATCTTAATATAATCTTAAATGTTTCATTTCTTACACTAATCTCCAGACATTGTTACGTTAATACATAAAATTTCATCAAAATAGATAAGAAGGTGGGCAAAACAGGCCTTAATGGCCAAGCTAAGACAGTTCTAAGTGAACCATGGCTGAACTTCGGCATCTTCAACAAAATCTTCCCCAAGATTTTCTCTTTCTTCTTCACCTGGCATTAAACATCGTGAGCTGCAAAGCCCAATAGGATACAAGAAACCAAAAAAAAAAAAAACTAGCCACTTCTTATAGTTTGAAAACTTATGCAATAATAACATAATGGAGTTAATTAACAACATTTAAAAATATACAATCATCATGAAAAAGATAATAGCGTAGCGAAAACAACATATATATATATAGACATGATCCATCACGAATATATTCACAATGAAAATGTTAGATTATCTTAGAGTTCATAACGTAATCTCATTTAATTGTAAATTCAGTGAGCCTACGGTGACTCCCCGTGAAGTGCCGTCCTACCCAACCATTGACCTTGGCGAGGGACTATTCTGCACTTCCTCTTGATCACGAGGCACTGGATCTAAAGATGCTATGTGCTGAGTTAAATACTTAGGGTGTATCATTAGTGGTTCGTCACAAGAGAACTGACCTTCTAGAGGTACTCTCTCTATGTGAGACCCTCACTACCACCCTTATCCCAAAACCAAATCCGTGAGGTCAGAATAAGATCCGGGCCATGTCAAGGCTTCACAAGCCAAATAATCACATTTTCTTAGAACCAGGTCGCACCCTGCACCAACAAAACATCAATATACCTTTTCCTTGTATTCATTCGCATGCGCATGGTCCAAAACCACCCATTTCATTTTCCCTATATTATGGTTATAATAGCTCTTGATGAAAATACTCATATCATAATTCATTCCAACTGATCAAGCGTATTTAAGTGCATGCAAGAAAAACTATGTAAGAATGAGACAATACAAAAAGGTTTTAAGCTATCACTAACTTGATTCCAGATTCCGAACGGTTTCCAGCAAACTGTCCCCTTAAATAAAAATATAGAAATGATAGTAAATAATATTTAAAAATTTTGATTTTTGGTGGAGTTATAGATTATTAAGTTGGGAACAATTTTGAAGAGGGCTCGAAGTCATTTGGCCACTAGAAAATGTCCAAATAAATTAAAAATAGTAGGTAGCTCCAAATTCATCGCGTTTTTGAAAAACAGACATATCTCACACCATGCTTTATAAAACGAGTTGAAACCTGTGGCATTGGAAAGATAACTTAAAAACCTCACATTGCCAATTTGAATCACTCAAAATTTTTTCTATGAAAGAAACCGTGGCCATGTAAAGTAGGCCTTGCTGTTGTCTTAATAGCAGAGGTGAACATTAGGCATATTTTTAGTTATCAAATAGTGTCAAATAATTTTTGCAGAATTCTCACATATAAATAAGACCCTAAAGTAATTCCAGTAGCTTCAGATTTTCAAAATAATAAATAAAGCATTTATTTCATGGTTTTGAAATGAAAATAGATTCTGCACAGTGCAGTTTCTGTTCGAATGAGTAGTGGGTTGTTTTCCTTAGTTTCCTACTTAGGCATACTAGTCTACATTATTTATGGAGAGGTATTTTTCTTGCATTCAAGAGGTACTACATCTTATGACAATAGAGCAAAGAGAATATAAAAATAAAAACAAGGAAAAAGACAAGTGAGTTCATCTAAGGCATGCAAGAGAGATCTCTCCTATTGAGTTTGTTCTTGTTTCCTTCACGTATTATAAGACATATCAAATTACTTTGCATTCATTTTTTTAAAACTTAAAGAAGTGGAGTATTTCTAAGTATCGTACCTTAGTGAAGTTTTGAAGACCTTTCAAGTTATGAGTCCTTTTCCTTCCTTCCTCCTTCTTCCCCTCTTTGTCTCTCCTTTCTTTGTTTTCTTTCTTCCGCTCTCCACTCTCTAGCTCCATTCGAAAATTGTAAGTGGGGAGTTGGGGGAGCTTGTGTTTCATATATAGACTAAAATGAAAGGGAGAGTTTGGAGAAAATATTTGCTAAAAGAATCCATGAATGTATGGCCATTGGGGGGTTGTCTACCCAATAAGCACATTTATGACAACCCATCTCTTCACTCAAAGGTAAGAAAATGGCTATTTAAGCATTCTAAGAGGGCTGCACTTTTGGGATGAATCTTCATATAAGACAAAATCAACCCTTCCCCATGAGAGTTGACTTGGCCGGTGTCACGGCCCGTATTTTATTACTCGGATAACATTACCAACATTCATTAATTAAGTCCATTTATAAATTGTAGACACCCTATTTTTAACGGCCTTTATGACTTGGACACTATTGCATACACACCCGATGATGAGTTTATTTGCTTGCCAAGTGCTCGAAATCCTCAGCAGAATGCCACAGCTTTGAGCCTTTCAAACCCTACACCCTTTTTGCCTCATTTTTGGACCATGCCTTGGTTCTTCAAGCTTGTAGCTTTTGGTGGCCTGCCAACCACTTTCAGAGGCTGTCGGCCACCAGTGATGGCCAGCTGGCCACCATTGTATTTTGTAGATATTTTATGCCAGTTGTGCTAGCTGTTTGCATAGATGCATGCATCTATCCCCATGTGTAGGGTTGGATCTCCTTGAGGGAATTTCATTTTTTCTATATATAGGAGGCCCCTCTCTCTTTTTTTAAGGTTAGAAAATTTTGAGCTTAAAAATTTTCCTCTCTCTTTACCAACTCTCTACACTTTTGCCTATAATTCTTCAACCTTTGCCTATACATCCTTATCCAAATCTTCTCACCTTTGAGATAAGGTACTTTTGAGCTTGGTTTGAGCTCTAGAAGGTGTGTTTATTTGGTTTTGTCGCTTGGAATTACTTCTTCTCTTCAAGAGGTACAATGCTTTACCTATTTGCTTTCTTTCTCTATTATTTTTCTTACTATTTTTCCATTGTTTTGGGCTATCAAAACTCTGTGTTTTATGGGCTGAAGCTTGGGTTTAAGGCCATTAAAGGTTGAATGGTTGATAGCCTTTCTTTGTACCTTGTTTTAGAGGCCTTTGCCTTTGTGTTTCCCACCCTTTTACTATCTTTTTCTGAGCTTTTAAACACTGATTTTTAGAGCTTTTTCAGTGGCCAAAATCATGTTTTGAAGTTCAAATTTGGAGGGGTTAGCCTCCCATCCTTGTGTCTTGCTTACTCGCCAAGTTGGTGTCATGTTTTAGCATTTTAATCTAGATTTTTTTAGCTCAATTCCAGCATGTTTTAGGACTTATTTTAGACTGTATTAGCACTATTTTGGGCTATTGTTTGCATTTGAGCTTCATTTTGCATGCTTCTAGTGTAATAGTCCTCATAAGCTTGATGTTTTAGGTCTTAGACATCACTTATTTGAGTTGATAGCACTTATTTTGGGCTTTTCATACTTCATTTCACTATTAATAATCTCTGCAACCTCCCTCCATTCTTGACTTTTTATTTTGCGTTGAAAGTGGTTTCAAGTCACTTGTTTGCCCAAGTGTGAAATTAAGGTTTCATACTTATTGGTTTAATCACTTAAGGGTTTCATTACCAATGGTATGATGCTTCTTTCATACCTAAAGCAACTTGTGTTTTGAGCCCTCTTTCCATTAGAGGACTTTAATTCATTATTGGACTTAATTGAATTAGAGAATGGTTGGTAAACTAAATTGGAGTAACTTGGAATTAAAAATGAGCAAGATGTTAATTTGGTTGTGTTCAATCGGATGTTAATTGAACACATAGAACTTGGACTATTTCATACTTGCTAGTGATGAAATGATTCAAGTCTTCAAGGTCATCATTTCCCTTGATCTCTCATAAAAGGGAGGAGGTTTGTGTCTTGTTTTGCATTTATTGAGCTTGCACACTTGGTTTTACAAGCCATCATGCAATGAAATTGCATCCATTAATGGTTTGTGAACCAAACTTGCTACTCCTTTGATTTGCTCATGAAAATGAGAGGTGAGTTGTACAAACAAACCCTTGAAATACCCTGTATATGCTCTATTTGTCCTTTGTTGCAACAAAATGAACCTATGCAGCAGTGGCCGACAGGTGGCCGGCAACGTTCATCACTGGCCGGCCGGTCGACCACTGGTGCAAAATTCATCAATGAGTTTATAAGGCAGAACAAGGTGAGCATCAGTGTTTGTGTTCAATTGTGCAAATAGAGGCATTCAGAAGCAAAATAGTGGCTTTTCGGGTGGAAACCGAGCACGTGCATAAGCATCCTTCGCATTCCGAGCCTATTTAAAGTTTAAATATTTAGATTAAATATTTGTTGTAATTAATTAGTTGTAGCTAATTAATTTTTTTTCAAGTGTTGTAACCTAATTAACTAGAAAAGTTAGTTGATTCATGTGTTGTAATTATTTAATTAGTTAGTTAACTAATTTGTTAATTCAAGTGTTGTAATAATTAACTTAATTAGCTTTAGTCTAATTAGTTAGATTAATTAGCTTAGCATAGTTAGCTAGTTTATTCATTTGGACTCTCCTTCGTGAGAGCGCAATGTAATAATGTGTATGTCTTCCAACCCCACATCTTTTTCCCTTTTATTTAACTGCTTATGATGGTTAATTTAGGGACATCACGTTTTGTTTAGCATTCTTCATGTTTGTATCCATTTCGAATTGCATGCACCGAGGCTCGGTTCATCATTCTGACAGCATTATTATCGCTTAAGTTTTTTTGAATACATACTTAGACCGCATGTTATCAAATTGATTCATATGCCATACTAGTTGTTGAGCCTATTTAGATTGCATATCGCATGCATTGCATTAGTCATATTGTATAAGTTAGGAATCATGCATTTTTCTAACTCACATCTTTTTGGCTTGGAATACTAGGTGAGCCTTTACTCGCTTTAGCATATCGCATGTGTGTGATTGTTACTATGTTTAGTATGCTTGCCATGACGCTAATTGCTTAAGTGTTTTAACTACTTGAATGCCTGTGGATGAAGGCTAGTTGCTTGAATTGGAATAATTTGAGTAATGTTTATAAGCAATCACTTTTTCAAGTGGTACATATTCAAAACAATTTTCAAAACAAACATGACTCGAGATATTTCCATTTTTGCAAGTTAGTCTATACTTGTGTGTGTGCACATCACATAGTAATGCTAGCCTAATAAACCAGAATAAGAGCATATAATGTTGATAAAAATCATATCATGATTAGTAGAGGTCGATCTTTGATCGGGCAAGTGGGGGTGCTCAAAAGTATTCATGACCTTCCCCTCTCGTACCTAAGTTCCCGAGCCGAGACAATCTTGGTGATGACGGACACATGGCCTTTGGCACGAGTCATGGGTTTCCTAAATTTCCCATAAATATTTAGGTGGTGACTCTGTATCTAGCAAAGCAGTCCATTTTTGGCAATTTGATTCAGAATGAATTTTCCAAACGATTTGCCGGATTTGGGCTCTTTGGTGTTTATCAATTTTACATTGCACTTATGAGATTAGATTTAGAACCGCAAGAGACCGACCTGTAGGGCTTATTTCAAACTTCTGAAAGGGGACGCGAAAAAGTCGAGCTACACAAATGTCAATTCATCTTTTGATGAAATGATGAATTATTAAATGTACATGTTCCCTCTCGTAATACAACAATGACATTTTTACATACAAACAAAAGAAATGTCCCAAGGCTTATAATAAATAAGAGAGCATTGTCCATTACAAATCATAATGCTCAACCAAAGAAACAATTAAAAAGCACTACAGCTCATCACCACTTTACAACCATGCCATGTGTTTGATCCTCAAATCCAAAAACATTCCTTGTACACATGTATAGATAGGGGGTGAGCAACAACTAGCTCACCAAACAATCTCATATTATAATGTTAGAAGATATGCGGGTAACAAAATACTCATACATATTGTAGACACCCCATTTTTGACCGCCCTTAAGACTTGGGCACTACTGATTGCTTACTTGATGGTGTAGGCTATGCTATGCAAAGGTTCAATTTCTTTGGCAAGAAGAGTGTCAAATCCAAACCTCACATCCCATTTTTGGACCAAAAAGATTTTAGACCTTAAAACCATCTCTTTCAAAACATTTTTGAAAAAAAGTTTCTACGATGTTCCGAGGCTCACGTTTTATTAAATGTTGCGCTTTTCGGTAAGCCAAGCAAGGACAAAGTGGAAGTGAATGAAAGAGAGGTGAGCTCATTGAAAATATCTTTAAAACATCTTGTTTAGAGGTTTGGAGTTGAAGAAAATTGGAGGAGAGAGAAGAAACCAAGTTGAGGAAGAAGATGGGCATGAACCGTTAAGAGAGAATCGAGCAGCCCTCGCTAAATCAGGCCTATCCTTTTGTACACTTGGATTTCAGCCATGAGGCCACCACCGTTGCAAAGTGGACTTCTGGGGCTTCATTTTGCACTCAAGAATCTCCTAAAGCCGAGTCCAGACGAGGGAGATATGGCTGGTTGAAGTTAGGCATCAATCCAGTTGGACCAAAACTGAGCAGTCTTCACTAAAAGAAGGATATCTCTTAGCACACATAGAATTTTGATGTGAGGCTTTCACCATTGGAAAGCTTACTTCTGGGGTTTCAATTTAGCCATAAGAATAACCTGAAAATGAGTCCATATGAAAGAGATATGCCCATTTGAAGTTTGACCTGCAGAGTAGATTTTTGCTGTTGGCCAGAAAAGTAACCGGTCGGCCACTTAAGGTGGCCGGCCAGCCACTTATGTCCAAAATTCAGATATTTTGCAGATCTTTTCCCTCCAGCTATTCTACATAACCTCCAGCTATCCCAATTCAGATATTTCGACCAAGGCTTGCATTTTTGCTATATATGGAGGTCATATCTCTCATTTTAGGAGGTTGGCAAGTTTGAGAGGCTCTCTCTATAAAATCCCTCTCTCTCTACAAATTTTTGTGAGCAAAATCTTAGCCTCTCTCTCTTCTTGTTTTGTGCCTTAAGCTTAGAATTCTCTACACTTTTACAAGGAGACCCTTAATCAAACATCCTCATCTTGGAGCTGAGGTTCTTTGAGGCTTATTTGGAGCTCCTAAAGTTGGTTTGAGCTCAGATTTATACCTGTTTTGCAGCTATGCTTCAAGGGTAAGAATTTGTTCCTTTTAAGCTTTGTTTTAGCTAAGTGCTTGGCTATCTTTTTACACTACTTTGAGGCTGGTTTTAACCTCTAAAAACTCTGATTTTAAGGTTTTAAAATTGAGGTTTAAACCTTGTTTGGTTAGGGGGTGGTCCCCCCCTCCCCCCCTCCCCCTTTTGCTCTTTGGCTTGTAAAGCCTTTTGAGCCTTCTCTTAAGAGCTTTTGAGTCCATCTTTTTTTGGCCTTAAAACCACTGAATTCCAGAGGAATTTCAGTGGTAGAAACTTTCTTTTGAAGTCCAAAATAGGAGGGGGTGGCCTCCCCTCCTTCTCTCTCTATGCAATGCCTTGTTAGCACTACAAAGTAGCATCTTTTTATGGCTTATGTTAGCTTAGTTCAAGCATGTTTTTGGCTATATTTTAACATGTTTAAACTCTATTTTTGGCTGGTTTAGTCACTGGTTGCTTGTATCTTGCACTTGTAGTGTAATTTTGCTTACTAGCCTAACATGTTTGGTGATTTAGCCTATTATTTTAGCATGTGTTGGCTCCACTCCAGCACATTTTTGCTCATGTTTTTCCATGTTCAAACTTTGTTCCAAGTGGTCTTGGTCACATGTGCTTTGCTTTGTATAGCTATAGTGTAAATGGCCTCGACTAGCTTTGAGTTTTGAGACCCTTAACATGTTGTGTATGTGATGATTGCATGTTTTGGCATCATTTAGCATGCAATTTCAGTGCATATAGTGTAGATACACTCTCACATATTCCACTCTTTCATCGCTTTTGAGAGTTATGCTCTATGCCTTGCTTGTGAGCCTACATGCGAACATGTTTTTCTTGCTATTCGAGCTTCAATTTCAACATGTTGTAGTCTCTGATTTGGCATGATTAAGCTTTGTCCAGAGTTGGTTTGGTTGTTTATGCTTGATATTGCACGCTTATAGAGTGATGCTCTTTACTAGCTTAATGTATTTGGCTTTTGAGCATGTCTTGTATGAATTGTTTGCATGATTTAGTGTCTTAAGCATGCTATTTCAACTTTGAAAATCTGCCACCTCTCTCATTTCTTCATCTTTTTTATTTTCTTTGAGAGTTGGTTGGCCTTGAGATTGTGTTTAAGCTTAGGATTGAGGCTTGTGCTAAATGGCTTTAACCCTCTTTTGAGGGTTCCTCCTAGTCAAAGGCATGGTCTCCCCTATGCCTTAAACCATTCTTTTGGTTGACCTCCTCTCCTTAGAGGACTTGTACATTGGACTTAACCGATTAAAGAATGGTTTGGTAAGCTCAAATGAGTAAAGAAGAATTGAACTAAGTAAAACTTGTACAAGATAAGCATTTGTGTGAAGCATTGCATGTGTTTGGGTCGGACGTTAATCCAAACACAAGAAATGTGAGACGTTTCATACTCAAAGTGATGAAACGTGTCGCATTTCTTGGTCGCCAACACCCTTGACCATGCATGATGGGGTGGAGGCACTTTGAGTATTATGTGCGCATTCACTAAGCTTGTACAAGCTTGGTTATTCAGCCATCATGCATTGAGATGCTTGATTGGTGGCTTGAGAGCCAAGTACCACACTCCTTTGAGCTTGAGACATGATGAGGAGGGTGGTAGTACACACATTTCTTGCCAAATACATTGTCTTGGCTCTGTTGCTCTCTATTGTAGCAAATGCAGAATTCTGGATAGAGATGTAGCCGGTCGGCCACTTGCAGCAACCTACCAACCACTTGCACTGGCCGGCTGGCCAATTGAGGTAACCTACGAACCAGTTGAGGTGGCCGGCCAGCCACCTGCAGGGAAAATTGTCCAAAGTGTTCATGTGTTGGGGCAGATGCAATTTGGAAGTTCACATGATGTTTTGAGATCACCACGTGTGTAAACAGAGGCAACTCATGGCAAGGCAATGCATTTTCGGGTGAAGCAAACCGAGCATGCATGTCTCCCTCCCCCCGGAGGCCATTTTACTGCTTTACTTAGCTAGTTAATTTACTGATTTTTATAATTAATTAGTTAATGTGTTTAGCTAATTTAATTCATCTTTTTAATATTCTAATTAGCTTAGATTAGCTAGTTATTCAATTTCATTTGGTTTGTAATAATTAATTAGCTAAGTTAGTTAATTAGTTGGTTGGCAATAGTTAGCTTAGCTTAGCGTAGCTAGTTAACTTATTTATTCGGACCCTCCTTCGAGAGGGCGCATTGTTGTAATAAGCGTGCGTGTGTGTGTGCATGTCTTCCAACCCCACTTCTTTCTTCCTTTTACTTAACCACTTTCGATGGTTAGATTAGGGCACGTTTTGATTAGCATACCTTATGCTTTGTATGTGTGCATCATTTATTTGTCTTGCATGCATCGGGTTCGGCGCATCATACAAACTGCATTGTATTTCAATATTTATTTGAATACGTGTATCAATTGTTGCTTCATATGCCATCTTAGATAGCCGAGCCTATTTAGTTGCATATGTTGCATTAGGCATCTTGTATAGTTAGGATCATGCATTGTTTTCTAACTAGCTTCTATTTTGGCTCGGAGTACACTGTAAGTGTTACGCTTTAGCATCCTTGCATGAGTGTGAGTGTTGCCATGATAGCATGCTTGCCATGAGGCTATGTGCTTATATGCTTAACTGCATGAATGCCTGTGGGTAGAGGCTTGATTGCCTGAATTGAAACAACTCAATGACTGTAAGTTTTAAGCCCACTTTGCGAAGTGGCAAAATCATGTTTTAAAACCCACTTGAGGGTGGCAAATCCATACTTTAGCCTACTTGCGAGTAGCACTTTCAAACCATTTTCGAAAACAAACATGAGTCGATTTGTTCCAAGTCTTGCGATTTAGTCTATACTTGTATGTGTGTGCCACATAGTAACTTAGATTAATAACTGGATAAGAACACATGAGGTTTATAAAATAACATATCATGTTAGAAGAGGCCGATCCTTTGATCGGGCGAGCGGGGGTGCTCATTTCAGGACCTTCCCTTCTCGTAGCCAAGTTCCCGAGCCGAGGCAACTTTGGTGATGACAGACACATGGCCTTTGGCACGAGTCAGGGCTTCCTAAATTTCCCAAAAATAAAATATTTAGGCGGCAACTCTGTAATCTGGCAAAGCAGTCCATATTTGGCGCTTTTTATTCAAAATCGATTTTCCAAAACGATTTGCCAGATTTGGACTCTTTGGTGTTTATCAGTCTCACATTGCACTTTGTAAGATTAGATTCAGAACCGTAACAAGAGTCCAAACTGTAGTAAGACCAAATTCGCACCCTCTCCAAAAGGGGGGTGCACGAAGAAAGTCGGGTCTACACATATACGTGAAATCATATCATGTCAAAATCATATGATTTTATTACATAACCTATTAAATCTAATTTATTGTAACGTCCCCAAAATAATACAATAAATATAACCCAAAGCATAAATAACTACTGTATAAAATTAGAGTGTAAAGTCCTTTCATTTCATAACATTAATAGTACAAAAGAGTTTAACAAAAATAAATGCCCTATAGGCTTACACATTTCCAAGCCTTGACTTGGTTACAACAAAAATGAGACTAGCTCTTGCAAATAAAGCCCTTGGCTATACAAAATACACAATCAAAACGAAGAAGCCCTTGCTCCCAAAAGTCCCTCCAAATTACTGTCTTGGTGGAGGCATGCCATCATTACCTGAAAATATTTTTCCCAAATAAGGTGAACCACAGCCCAATAGGAATAATCTAACACAATATATGAGATTTAACAAAGGTATAAGTAAATATGCATTAACAATAGCCATGATAAAACATCCACATTTTTTACATAGTCATAAGATACCAATTCCAAATCTTAATCCCTTTCCATTCAATTCATTTCAATACGCAAGCCAGTTTCATCATTCCTTAATAACCCAAATGAGACTGCAACTCAATGGTTCTACAATCATATCATCAACATAAAAACACTTCAAACTTCCATTTTATGGATATTTCGTCCGCGGGATTGGCATCTATGTGTAATTTCGGGACTTTCACCTAGGACACTTTGGCCAACTTAATTATAATGAAGTCCATCCTCTTTCTCCTCCCAAATAATCATTCATACATATGCAATGTATTTAAACATAGTAATATTTAGTGACAACTAACAAGAGATCAGTTTCAATTTACCTAATCCTCATGCGATTTCTACAACAATTATGGTTATCATCCACTGATGGCCCAATACAGTTATTTCTAAACAGATATACAATCTCAAGACAGATAGTTTATTCAAAACTTCCAAAAGTATGAGATAATACATAACAAATCCCATTATTTATATCAATAATCATCCAATTTCACCTTTTCAATGTCAATTCCAATTATTTATACAAAATGACAATTTTACTCAACTAGGGCAAAAACCCTTTTTTTTTTTTTCCAAATATCAACCTAAACATTAAAATCAAACATTTTGACACAACATGATCTTATGTTCAAACCCCACACTCATTTATTTCGCATTCACCAAAAATTCCTCTTTTTATTTTATATCCAAACCCTAGGTTTGTTCACATTACCCCCAAATCCCACCATTGTTCACAATGCCAAATAACTAAGTTAAAAACCATATTAAAGTGTTGAAAATCCCTACCTCAAAGAGAGAAGACGAGCCAAGCAAGAGTGGAACTCCAAGGACACCAAAACCCACTTCTATTCGGATCAAAAAGAAGATCTTGAGACGCTCTACCTTTTTCTCAAAGGCACTAGGATGGAAATCCCAATGGATCTAGATGAAATAGCAGAGAAAAGGTGAATTTTAGAGAGAGAAACTCAAGATCTAGGTTTTCGGGGAATTTTAGAGAGAGAGAGAGGAATGAAAAAGTGAACAAAAACATCATGTTCACGGACTATTATATACACAATCCGCTCGAGTGTGGAAAGTGACGCTCGAGCGTCAAACACAAAGTTCCACTCGAGCATGAGAAGTTATGCTCGAGCATGGAATACACACTTCCAGAAGTTTTGAAAACGAAGAACCCCGCTCGAGCGTGAAACTGGACGCTCAAGCGTCCAATGCACTCTCCTAGTATTTGGAGATCTGCAAAAGTACTGAGAGTTGACAAATCCCACTCGAGCACAAGAATGGCTGCTCAAGCAGAAGAGCAAAATTTGTGAAGCCCGCTCGAGCGTAAGAATGCCCGCTCGAGTGGAAGAGCCAAAATTTAGGCATCACAAGTTTGGAAAAACAAGCAACCAACCTGTTCCAAACGCACAATTATAACCCGACAACCAAAATAAGAAGAAGACAAGGGAAACAAGATAAGAATAACCATTCTAAACCATACCAACCCAAGTTCGAAATATAATAAGTGATGGATCAAAACCGGAATTGCTATATTTATTTTAATTAACCACAACTAGTTAACTTAAACAAATAAAATGCTTCAATAGCAACATGACATCCTTTTTAATTCATTTAATTACCCATTTGTCAATTGAATCAAATAGTTAAACAATTCATAGTGACATTTAACAAAGCATTAAATACATTTTATATAGTCTTATGAGACGAATGCATATGCCATGCCATGCTCAAAATATTTTTCTCATCTTTTGAAAATCTTATGCATAATGCCAATTTGAAAACATATTAGTCCAACCATTTCAATATAATTCCAAGGTGGTAAATAGGACTCAGGTAATCCCTAGGCTAGGCATATCAAGCACTACCAAATCCCCACTTTACCGATCTTTCACCGGAAGGCACGTGCTACCTCCTCCGCACGTGTTTTCGGTCTTTCACCACGGACACTCAGGCCAACTTAACCAATATCAAACTACACCCCCTATCCAAACTTACCAACCTATTTACCCAAAACAAATCCAAATGATCTTATTTCACGAAACAATTCCTTTCTCAAAACAATAGTTTTCAGTTGCAATTCGAAATCCATGATAACAATGAAATTGAATAGCAATACAATATGTAACAATGCATTAGAAGAGTTCCAATTTCAATTCTACCACATAATACTCCATTGTGATCAATTTCCATATCTCTATCAATGTAATACCATGATACAATCCCAAAAGATAATATAATAATGTCAATGTTCATGTATTCACCACATGTAAATTAATAACTTCCAACTTAGTCTTTTCAAAACAATTCAACAATATTCTTTATACATAACAAACTTCCAAAATCAAATATTTTCTTATCTTTCCAAGAATCTCCTCATTCAAATACCAACATGGAAATCCTCTACTGGTTTCCAAAATCAAAACTTTTAAACAATAGGTTCACCAATAACAATAACATATAACACCAAGAAGGGTTCAAGGTTTCATCAATTTCTAACTCACATACTTTATCAATGAAAAGTAATTACAATCTTTCCAAAACTCATCCCCATCCCAAACATTAAATAGAATCAAATTCTCATTTTTCCCATGCAAGTGAAATCTCGGGATCTTCAAATTCAATCATAATTCTCAAAAAGCATAAGTTAATATTCCAACACTTAATCAATTATATCAAAATCTTCTATTGACTGCAATTATAAAATATAACACGAGTGTTCACTTTTCAATTATCACTCCCCCTCCCATCGAATTAAACCAAGGAAAAAATAATAAATAAATAAAAGTTTTGATAACTCATTTTTTTTTTTAATCCAACTCATCCATTTGCTCCAAATGAGCTAAAATCACATTCTATTCTTTTCTTGTAAAAAACCGCCAAACAATTCAAATATCTCATAAAAATTTGGAAGTATGAAATTATTATTATAACATTATTCAACTAGTAAAACTAAGAACCCAATACCATACCACATCAACTCAATCTCGCTTATTTCTCCAAATCTCATACTTGGTAAACTTCATCACTTTTAATCTCATAATATTAAGATTAGGAATTAAACCAATAACACCCCTTTAATTACGAAGGATTTAAAATATTAACCAAACTAATTTAATTCATCAAATTAGTAAGTTCATTATTTTCACCATCT
This sequence comes from Camellia oleifera, assembly GCA_022316695.1. Lineage (NCBI taxonomy): Eukaryota > Viridiplantae > Streptophyta > Magnoliopsida > Ericales > Theaceae > Camellia > Camellia oleifera. Next base: position 157,498,218 of record CM039308.1, on the reverse strand, counting down.
TCCAAATTAATAATACCAAACTTAACCTCACATGTCTCATCTCTCAAATGCACCCACATTTCATGCCTTGCCAATTTTCCCTAAATCTCTACAAATAACAATTTCACAACTTTTTCTAAAATTACCTAATCAACATGATATTTACATTAAAAATTATAAAACATGCCCAAGAGTGACATTTTTAAGGTTGTAAGTTCAAAAGTCCACATTTCACATTTTCATTTTCACAAAAATGAACACAACTTAATCATTAACATATCACCTTCCAAAAAGTATCATAAATATAACACTTATAAAGTTTTTAATCCCAAAACAACTCTATAATTTCAACTTAACAATTTACACAATATTCCTCAATATCAATTTATTTTTTTCAAAAATAAATTCCAAAATCAAAGATAAAAAAAAAATATTTAAACTTTATATTTCTCAAAATAAATCATCTAATCATAACATGATGTAAATACAATCCATACAACTTTTAAATTTTATTTTCGAATTTTTTTACAAAATTATCAGCACAAAATGATTTTTCCAAATTAATCTCAAAATGCCAACATTCTTAACAATTTTAACATAATTTTTCTTCCAAAAATTACCAAACAAAAATCTGAAAAACTTATATATATATACAATACTTCTTAAAATGACAAATTTATCAAAATAACCTTAACATAGTTTTAAAGTAATGATATGAAGAAAGTATCTATCTCAAATATGAAGAAAAACAAATACGAAAATGCAAACATCGCCTAATAGGATTCGAGACCGCCATTGCGAAGATCACGACGAGCTCTTCGACTTTCATTTACAACACTTTTGCAAAATCTCACTTTAAATGCTCCCACTCTAAGCCTAAAACTTGAGCAACTATAGAAAAAGAGAAAGGGAGAGAGACGAATAGAGAGGTTTCACCCCCTCTCTGTCAAAACCAATTAAAGAAAAGGAAAGAAAATGAAAAGAAAGAAGAGATAAAGAAGAGGGACCAGGGAAGGGGAGCAGCCCCACGTAGGTTGCCTTCCCAAGAATTGATTTCCCTAGAAATATAATTTTTAGAATAATACCTCAAAATTTTATAATATAATTTTTCTCACCACAAAATATAACATTTTTATACAGCACAAAATATAATATTTTGCTCACTATGAAATATACACACATGCTCCCCTCTCCCCTTTTTTTTTAAAATTTTTATTTTTATATACACTCATTAATAAGACAATCAAGTGAGGACAAAATTCTAAATTGCCTTTAGAAGCTTCATTAATCTAATTGTGAGGATTAGTGTTAATTAAGATTTAGTTTAATCAAGGCCTCTAAACAATGATTAATTTAAAATGTGTCAAACTTCTATATCTTATGCATTAAATTAGAATAACTTTTCAAGAAAATGATCATTTTTATTTAATAAATTTGTTACAAAATTTCTGAGCCTTACAATCACAACCAGTATATACCCCTCTCACACTTACAACAGTGGTATCAAAACTTATAAAGAAAATTGTCATAATTTTCCAACAATGGTATTAAAGTTTACCACTGCCAACAGTGGTATCAAAGCATGTAACGAGTTGAATCAAATTGAATTTATACTTTAATCTCAGTTGAGAATTTATTTTAAACTATTAAACTCCATTCATTTTGGATATAATTGATTGAATCCTGACCCGTTAGTAACCATGTAATATTGTTGTGGTTTTATTATTATTATTTAATTAGCATAAAAGAGTTGTGAATATTTATGGTGTGTACCATTAAATGAAATATATTTTGTGGTGAGAAAATATTATATTTACTTTTGTCATTAAAGATGTTGACATGTATTTTTAATTGATATATATATATATATATATGGTTAGATATTTGTTTAGTTAAAAACAAAACAACAAAAAAGAAAATATCTATAAATAGTAACCTCCTAAATTTTTTTCTTCATACTTTTGGGAGTTCTTTCCCAAAGGAAAGAAAAAAGGGGTTCCAAGTTGGTTTTTCATGGGTTTGATCTACTGTAAGTCATTTTTGACCCCTAGTGCTTTGGATCAAAACGTAGAGGGCGAAAAAGGCATCGTTTGGCTCCGAACAGATTTAATTTATGTTGCCAAAAAATTTGAAAGCTTTTTGGCTTGAGGTAGAGATTTTTCTTATACTTTTTTATGCACTTTTACTTGATTATATAGAGCTTAGAGTTGTATATAATTTAGGGCTGGTTTGGCAACTCCTATATAATTCAAAAAGTCAAAAAGTTACACAAAAAGCAAAAAAGACATTACTATTCACAAATAAAAAATATTTTAAAAATATTTTATATATGTTTTTATAATACAAATCAGAGAGTGGACGTGATAGTCGTCCTTGTGATTGAGACCAGGCCATTATACACTTTTTTTGGGGCAAAAAAAAATTCCATAGGTAAAGTTACAAAACTTGATGGTAATATTGGGCCCTTAGGGGCCCACTAAGAGTTTCGTTTTGATAATTCGAACCGTTCAATATGTAGAACTCGTTGAGTAATATATTCTTGTAAAAAATCATATTGATTGGATATCGTTAACTATATGATCAAATCAATTTTGTATAAACAAAACGGATGGTGTGATAGTTAACTATTGAAAAAAACTAATCTGATTATATAGCTATTGATATCTGATAAATGTGATTTTTTACAGACATATAATATTCGACGAGTTGTACATATTGAACAGTTCAGATTATCAAAACGGAACCCTTAGTGGCCCCCACGAACCGACCATCACTGCCCAAACACTTTGCCCAAATAAGGCAATTATTTTCTGTGCAGACATGCTGAGGCAGCCGCAAGGCAACCGTACGACCAATCAAATTTCTTTCACTATACACTTTATTTATACAATTTTTTATTACACATTTTTTCGTAAAAAGACAAAAAGTTAACCCAAACATCCATCTTTTTTTCCTCAACTTTTTAGTGCAAAAAGACAAAAAGTGAACTTATTTAGGACACCCCAAACAACCAATTAGAATTCTTGAAAATTTTGTGATTTATTTGCTCAAAAGAGAAAATTTGAGAAAAATAAAGAGTTGATGCCCAAATTGCGAAAGTGTAAAATTGGAATATATTTGTAAGGTTATGAAAGAGCTATGTTTTAAATTTGAACAAAAACATATTCCAACTCGATCGGTTTTGAAATTTTTACCGATTTACGATCAAAAGAGCATTTTTAAAGAAAACAAAGGAATTATGTTTAATTTTTGGGGCTTTTGATTAAAATAGGATGTCATAGTTGAATAATGCTTGCAGAATGAGTTTGGAAAGAAAATGATGTTTTCTCGGGCATTAACAGTATTATTTTGCTTAATGTATCTGTTGGAATAGAAGCTTTCTTAATTTAATTGTGTGGATTAGTGTTAATTAGGATTTAGTTTAATCAAGGCCTCTAAATAATGATTAATTTAAAATGTGCCAAACTTCTATATCTTATGCATTAAATTAGAATAACTTTTCAAGAAAAAGATAATTTTTATTTAATAAATTTGTTACAAAATTTCCAAACCTTAATATCACAACCAGAATATACCCCTCTCACACTTCCAACAGTGGTATCAGAGCTTATAAAGAAAATTGTTATAATTTTTCAACAATGGTATTAAAGCTTACCACTACCAACAATGGTATCAAAGCATATATTACAAATCTCTCTCTCTCTCTCTCTCTCTCTCTCTCTCTCTCTTTCTCTTTCTTATTTTCTAGTATGACACGATTAAGGTGCAACCGTTGATCTGAGCTGGCCAAAATGTTGTAGATAGATCTAAGCCATTTGAAGTCAAATTTTGATGATCCAATAGTTATTTCTATCTATTTAGAGCATTCCAGATACATCTGTATGGTCATATTTTGCAAATTCCATACCAGCAATTTGCAGATTTTGTTTGAAGAGATTAACGAAAAAAATATTATTTAAAGCGGAAGTCGAACAATACAACAAAGAAAACATCACAGATGAGTGATAGAAGACGTCCCAGATATCATAGACAAGATAAGCAATATGTGGTTGCTCTATAACATTGAATAGACATATGTCAACAGGTGGTTGACTACCGTAGACAACAGATGCTTGTACAATGCAATAGACAACAGATGGTTGATTTGCAAGAGAGAATGCATCAATAAGAGGTTAACAACACCGAACAACAGGAGGTTGCTTTGAGAGAGATAAAAGTTGATAGAGGATTGACTAAAAAGGCTAGACAAGTGGTCATGATGAAATCTACGAGCACATATGAGGTATTATGTCAACAATCAAGCTTAAGAGGGGCTGTTGAAGTTATATGCTTGAAGATTTCTTGGATTAAAAAAATCCAACAAATTGAGTTTAATGGGGGATATTGGAAGTCAAACTCAATTTGAGTTTGGATAAGAAGGTTCTAGAGAATTCCAGATTGAAAAAGAGGATTTCAATTTGAATTTGAAGAAGAGAAGAAGCTAGAAGCTTTTAGAGAATTCATGAAGTTCCATCACTGTGCATTTGGACGCTGCAAAGTTCAAGTTGAAGAAGAGAGTCTAGAATGAAGAAAAAAACTTTTGGAACTGAGTAGTTCAATTTGGATTTGGTTTCATACTATTTGTGTTTTCTTGTAGTCAGATTGTGTGTTTACATTGTTAGATGAATATATAAATAGAGAGGTTATGAGATTGTTTTAAATAAAGTGGGAAAAAATATAATTTCTAGAAGTGGGAGATACAAAATAATCTTTAGTCACGAAGATTGGATTCTAAGAGAATTTGAGAGTTATAGAGAGTTGCCCTGTTCAAAGAGTAAAAAAGATTGACCTCTATAGCAGAGAGGGGAGCTCAATGAGAGCTGAGTGAGAGAGAGTTCTCTTTCATTGTAATCTCTTTGTAATTTTCATTATATAGTGAAAATGGTTACTCTCCCATGGACGTAGGCAGTGAGGCCGAATCACGTTAAATATTGTGTCTCTTTGTGAATCATAACAAGTGATTTATACCCCTCTCTTATTTCCAAAATGGTATCAGAGTTTACAAAGAAAATTGCCACAATTTCCCAACAGTGGTATTAGAGCTTACCACTGCCAACAGTGGTTTCAGAGCAACGATGAAATCTTCATCTCACAGAGTAATTATGCAAAGGATATTCTCAAGAGATTTGGCATGGAGTACTATAACTCTATCACAACACCTGTTGAAACAAGATAAGAGTTAATGAAGAACGAGCAAGGAGATGTTAATCCTACATATTTCAAGATTTTGATTGGAAGCGTGAGATACCTGACATGTACTAGGCCAGATATACTCTATAGAGTTGGGTTTGTCAGCAAATACATGGAGATCCCTGATCAGTCTTATCTAAATGCAACAAAGAGAATACTCTATTACATCAAGGGTACCATTAATGATGGACTATTCTATACAAAGAGTCAAGACTTCAGACTTACTGGTTATTTAGATACCGACTGGGGAAGAGACTAGGATGAAAGAAAAAGCATAACTAGATTTACATGTTTCATGGAAGATACAACTTTTATATAGTCATCAAAGAAACAAGCTATTGTGACCTTGTCATCTTGTGAAGCTGAGTATATTGTTGCTAGCTCAGCTGTCTGCCATTGTATATGGGTCAGGAATGTGTTGAAATATTTGAGCTGGGCCACAGGTCAGGCCAAGTAGGCTAGGCCCATGGGCTAGGTTAGGCTTCAAAATGATGGCCCAGGGGCTTGGGCTAGGCTCAGGCCTAAACGGGCCGAGCCTACCCTAGCCGTGGGTCATTTTTACACTCCCAAACGTAAGGATGTAAATTTGGCCTGGCTTGGCCCATATCGGGCCCCGCAGTGTAACGCCCTCAAAAAAAACATTAAACATTCATTCGAAAGATACATACACATTATGGTAAAGTTGTATTCCATTCATCAGAGTATTCTACACAAAGGATGTTACATGTTAATCATCAAAGTAAATACCCTATGGGCTTACATCTTTCCAAGTATAACTTGCTTACAACAAAAGAGGGTCAAAATCCCTTTACAAGTTAAAGCCCTAGGCTTTGAAATGAAAACACATAACATGAAACAAAACAACCAAAATAGCGACTCCAGCCTTGAGACCTCCCAAGCTATGACCTTGGAGGCGGCATGTCACCTGTACCTGAAAATGGTGTCCCCAGTAGTGTAAGCCCAAGCCCAATAGAGATATGCTAAACATAATATGAGAAATAACTAAAACATTAGCCTCCGATAAACGTTTAACATATGTAAACCAACATACATCCGTTCCATAACCAATCAACATTTACAACCGTATTTCAATCCATCTCTATTTCCTTATCCAAATCAATTTTTTAACATAGTACATTATTTATCCAAACAATTCAAATGAGACTATGACTCATATTATTAACACTTCAATCATCAACATCATTTAGATGTATATTAGGTTTCAAGACTTTCACCCTGGACACTCCAACTAATTTAGTTATCAATGGAGTCCATCCCCTATCTCCTCCCAAACAATGGAGTACATCTCCTATCTTCTCCCGAACAATGGAGTACATCCCCTATCTCCCCCCAAACACATATACATATACAATGTATTTAAACAAGTTGTTATATACAATGACTTATTCAATCACATATTCAATGTTTATACCGAACCGTCATATTCAATGACATATTCTAATCGATTAGTTTCAATTTCTCTAATCATCATGCAGTGTCTACAACAATTAAGACTATCCTCCACCGATAGCCCAAAGCAACTATTTCTAAACAGATAAATAAATATATCAAACAGATAATTTATTACATTTTTGATCGATGAGTGATTTATCAATCCAACAACACCATTTCATCTCATATTTTCCCAATTTCATGATTTCCAATTCAATTTCGTATTTCCATAATTAATTTCATTAATTGCACAACTGACCTATTTAGGTCCAATTAGGGCATTATTCCCCTCTTTCTCAAATATCAACCCTAAGGCTCAATTTCATTACTTATACCCAAATAACCCCATTTCAAGACTTCACATACACGATGGACTCCAAAAATAGAAAGAGAAAAAAAAAACCCTCTTTCAAACATTTCAAACTTTAAATTTTCAAACCCTAACTTTACCCAAACTTTCCAAATCTCACCATTTATACAAAATGACTAAAATTTATGTTAAAACTCATAAGAAGGAGTAGATTATCCCAACCTCAAATGGAGAAGCTCAAAGGAGATGAAGAGAAAAACCCAAGATGCTCCAAAGTCTAACTTTTTTGGATCAAAATGAAGCCCACGCAATACTTTAGCTTTCTTACAAAGGAACTAGGGTAGAGAACCTCTAGAACATGGAGTATTTGTAGAGAGAGTGTGTGTATGTAGAGAGAGAGGCTGATGATATTAGGGTTTGGAATGAAAAGGGGATGAAAAAGTGATGTGAAACCCGCTACTGCGAACTGATATATACGAGGTCGCTCGAGCGAAGAAGTAGTCGCTCGAGCGACCAGGCACAAAAGGACCTCGCTAGAGCACAAGAAGTGTTGCCTGAGCAAACAATGCAAAGCTTCAGCTCTGCAACCCAGAAGTACGCTCGAGTGCAAGAGTTCTCGCTCGAGCGAAGAAACACAAAACATAAGGCTCGCTCGAGCAAAGAATGCCAGCCTTCAGGTCTGAAAGAGACGCAGACGCACGCTCGAGCGCAACACTGCTCACTCGAGCAAAGAGACACAAGACACAAGGCTCGCTTGAGCGCAAGAAAGCTCGTTCGAGCAAAAACTGCATCTGAAAAGAAACCTGAAAACCCACAATACTCGCTTGAGCGCACAAACCCTCGCTCGAGCGAAGAAGCAAACACCCAAGGCTCACTCGAGCGCAAAAAGCCTCGCTCGAGTGAAGAAGGAAAAACATGGGCAGCAACCATTTGAACCAACTCATAACCAACCTATTCCAAACTCGCCCAACACATCCCAAAACTCAAATACAAGGAATTAAAGGATAGAAACAAGATAAAGACAACAACATACAACCACTAGCCCCAAGTTCGGAATACAATAAATAACGAGGAAAATCAGGGTCGCCATATGCGGGCTCTTACCAAAACTCGGGCCAAGCTGAGCTAGCCCACGGGCCAAAAAATTAAGCCCAGGCTTAGCCCTAGGCCCAAGGGTATTCAGGCCTCGAGCCAGCCCGGTGCGCTTGAACTGGGCATGGGCGGGCCTAACATTTTTTTTAATTATTTTTTAAAAAAAAATTCGACCAAAATTTTATTATTTTTACTAAAAAAGACACTGGGCCTCGGGCAGGGCGGGCCTTGAGTCGGCCGATGGGCTAGGCCACGGGCTGGGCCAAGCCAGGCTTCAAAATGATGGCCTAGGCCTAGGCCTGAGCCCAAACGGGCCTAAATAGACTGGGACCACCCCGGGTCATGGGTAGGCTTTGGGCCACCCACGGGCCACAGGCCATTTTTACACTCCTAAAGTAACGTGGAGAATCAAGCTTATAGAGGGATGATGAATTGTAAGTTTATTCAAGTAGAGCCTTCACTAGAACCTTCACCACCATCCATCATTGTGTATTTGGAGGCTACAAAGTCAAGAATGAAGGTTGAAGAACCTCCTAGAAAAAGGAGTCCAATTTGGTTTTGTTTAGCTATTGTGTGTTTTTTCCCTTGTGTTTAGATTGTTTGTTACATTTCGGGATTAGTCTATAAACATATTGAGTGTTTAGTTGTTTGACAAGAGAGTGGGAGAAAATGTAATCTCTAGGAGTGTGTTTTCAGCTGCCGTGAGCCATAGGCTACTACCTTCTCCTCTTGCATCAAAACGCAACCCAAACCTTCTTATGAGGCATCACAATATACAGAATAGCCTAAATTGCTCTCCGGGATAATCAAAACTGGAGCAATGGTGAGTCTAACCTTAAGCTCTTGGAATGACTTCTCACAAGTCTCGTTCCACACAAACTAAACTCCCTTTCTCATCAGTCTAGTCAAAGGTGAGGCTAGTTTGGAGAAATGCTTCACAAATCTTCGGTAATACCCAACCAACCCCAAGAAACTACGAATCTCGAAAGCATTCTTAGGTTGTGCCCAATCTTGCACCACCTCTATCTTGGATGAATCCACAGTCACCCCTTCTCCCGATACCATGTAGCTTAAGAACTTAACCTCTTTTAGCCAAAACTCACACTTCCCAGACTTAGTATACAGCTTATGGGCTCTAAGCAACTTAAGCACCACTCATAAGTGTTCCTCGTGCTCCTCCTCAAAGGGTGAGTAAATCAGGATGTCGTCCACAAGGACGACCACAAATCGATCTAGAAACTCACGGAAGATTTGGCTCATTAAGTCCATAAATATAGCTGGAGCATTGGTTAGCCCAAAAGGCATCACTAGAAACTCATAATGCCATACCGTGTACGGAATGCCGTCTTCGAGATATCCTCCTCCCTTACCCTCAACTGATGGTAACCCGATCTCAGATCTATCTTAGAGAAACAAATAGATCCTTTCAACTGATCAAACAGATCATCTATATGAGGCATTGGGTATTTGTTCTTAATGGTAACCTAGTTCAACTTTCGGTAATTTATACAAAGTCGCAAGGCTTCATCTTTCTTCTTAGCAAAGAGGGTCGGTGCTCCCCAAGGTGAAGTACTAGGGCGAATAAAACCCTTATCTAATAACTCTTGGAGTTGAATCTTCAACTCACTCAACTCAACAGGTGCAAAACAATATGGTGTCATAGAAATCGATGCTGTGCCAGGCATTAAGTCGATAGATAACTCGATCTCTCCGTGAGATGGTAAACTAGTAAGATCCTCGGGAAAAACATCCAGGTATTCACAAACTACCCTTGGGAACTCAAGCCGAACTTCATTACTTTCACTACTCAAGAGGCTAGCAAGAAGACAGCTAAGCTCACTCTATCCACGCGGATCATATACCGGTGATAAGCCTCTATCCACCTGGTCTCCCAAGAAATAAAAGCAATCCCCGCTCGAGGTACATGCAGTAACCCTCTGGTGATAGCAATCTATAACAACCTGGTATAACGATAACCAGTCCATACCCAAAATAACATCAAAGCTAGACATGTCAACCAAAACAAATGCAAATGGAAGTTGACGACCTACGACCTCTATGTCACATCCCCGACACCCCTGTTTCAAGATAACCTCACCACCAATAGGTGACTCTACACAAATAGGAAATACTAACTGTGCCAACTCCAATCCCAAAACTAATGCAAATGTAGACGAGATAAAAGAATGGGATGCACCCGTATCAATCAACACATTAGCAACTGAATTGCAAAACAAGATGGTACCTCTCACTACTAAAGGAGCAAGCACAAGATCTAGCGCTGTAACTGCGTACACATGCCCTATTGGCCTCTGATCTACCTGCTCACTCCTCAGAGTATAAGCCTGCTGCACTGACTGAGCCAAAGAAGCTCCCTGATTAGCCCTCGAGGCCTGTGCTGACTGTTCTGGCTAGTGACTCTGTGCCTGTCTCGAACCAGACGCACTAGACGTACCACCCAACTGTGGGAAAAACCTCTTCAAGTGCCCCACCTGACCACACTGATAACAAGTGGGCGGCTGTCCTCTACCCTAACTCTAGCCCTGAGAACAAGCCGAAGATAATGCTGTTCGCTGCCCTCCTCCTCTCTGTGGGCAAGGTGGAGACTTGTGACCCAACTGGCCATATTTGAAACAAATTACGTCTCCCTAACCACCTCTCCCAGAACTCGGGCTAGGCACTAGAAAGTTAGACCTCGACTGAACTCCCTGGGACTGCTGAGGGTTAGAGCCCCTCTGTCTCTTACCATCTCCCTGACTATCCTGACTCCTCTTGAAGACCCTCATCCTCTCCTCCTCTGCCTGTATGATGGTCTCAAGATGGACCGCTACCTCCACAAGATGCCCATAATCCTTAATCATGGATCCGGCCACTCTAAACATGAGTCTGATCCTCAGCCTCTTCTCAAACTCCAAACAACGGCGCTCCTCAGTTGCCACTAACTCAGGTGCAAACCTAGAGAGACAAGTGAAGGTCGCCTCAAACTCGGCCACAGGCATGTTCAACTGCTTGAGTTGAGAGAACTAATTCCTCAACTTTTCCCTAACAGTGGGAGGTAGAAACTTCTCCTGAAAGGCATCGACGAAGGCCTCCCAGGTCCCTCCAATGCGTCGTCGCGCATATTTCCACCACTAACCCGCATCTCCCTTCAATTGGAAAGACGCCAAGGTCACTCTCAAGCCCCCATCTTTGATGACGAACATCTCAAAAGTCTTTAGCATCTGTTCTAGCCACTCATCTGCTTTCAGCGGCTCCTTTGGGTCACCCAAAAACTCATCTGGATTCAACCAGAAGAATTTCCTCTTCAAAAAACAAAGCCTTGCTTCAGTTACCTGGGCCTGGACGTGATTCTTTGCTCTGAGAATGTCTATAGATTCCCTCAATGCTCTGGCCATTTTGCGGGCTAAGGCACCCATGGCCTGCTGACCTACTAGCTCGGCCACATTGGCTTGACCAATCCCTTCCTCATGCGCCTATCATCTCATCTGGTATAGGCACCTCGTACCTCCTAGGCCTACCACGCCTACCTCCATGACCACATCCTGACATCCTAATAAAGGTAACACAAGAAATTAGCACATTCACAAATGTGCCAAAGCTAACTCACTCACGTCCTAATACATTGGACAACTGTAATCCACTCCACATAGGCACATAATCATGTAAACACATACAAACTTCATTTCCGGATAATGACCGTCCCACAGTGTTGCTACAGTTCCAATTAGAAATAGTAGTGATCAAGTGCTTTTCTAACAGGACTCCTAGAAACCCGTGGACCCAATCAACATCCTAGAAATTCAATTCCATACCCAAATAGTCACATAAGCATGTTGTCATATAAACACATATCGTTTACACTTAAGTCTCTAGCAAACGAGACAAACTCATTGTGGTACTAACCACTTCCCACGTACCCAAAGTATTCAAACCTGGTACGCTCTGATACCAAGTTGTCACGCCCCCAAAATAATACAATGAATACAATCCAAACACATATCAATAACAACATGAATCAGAGTAAATAATCCTTTTATTACATGAAGTTAATAACACAAAAGAGTTTAACAGAATTAAATGCCCTATTGGCTTACATATTTCCAAGCTTTGACTTGGTTACACAAACGGAGACTAGCTCATACACATTTAGCCCTAGGCTATACAAAAATATACAATTCAAATAAAGAAGCTCTTGCTCCCAAAATGTCCCTCCAAGCTATTGCCTTGGTAGAGGTAAGTCACCAACACCAAAAAATGTTATTCCCAAATAGGGTGAGCCACAACCTAATAGAAATCATCTAGCACAATATATGAAACTTAGCAAAGGTATAAGTACACTATGCATACACTACGTCAATGATAGAGACATCCACAGTTATACAGTCATAAAGTACCAATTTCCATTCATTTCATTACATGGACCAGTTTCATTATCTTTTTGACAATCTAAATGAGACTTCAACTCATTAATTCTACAATCACATTAACAATGCATGAACACTTCAAGCTTTTCTTTCACAGAAATTTATTCCGTGGGCAACCGTCAAACAGGACCCAGGTAAACGTAGGCTATACAAGCACTACAATTGCCATTTTACGGATATTTCATCCGTGGGCTAGGCACCCATGTATAATTTTGGGACTTTCACCCAGGACACTCCGGCCAACTTAATTATAATGGAGTCCATCCCCTTTCTCCTCCCAAACAATCATTCATACATATGCAATGTATTTAAACACAATATCAAACAATGGACCACATCCCCTTTCCACTCCTACATAATCATACATGTACAATGTATATAAACATAGTCATATTCAATGAAAAACAACAATAGATTAGTTTCAATTCACTGAATCCTCATGCAATTTCTACAACAATCATGGCTATCCTCCACCGATAGCCCAATACAATTATTTCTAAACAGATATCCAATCTCATGACAGATAATTTATTCAAACTTCCAAAGGATGAATCAATACATAACCAATCCCATCATTCATACCAATATCCTCTCAATTTCACATTTTCAATGACAACTTTAATTATCTATATAAAATAATCATGGTAGTCATCTTAGGGAAAAACCTTCCCATTTCTAATTATCAACCTAAATATCATTTTCAATCATTTTGACCCAACATAATTTCATTTCCACAACCCACATTCGTTTATTTCATGTTCTTCAACAATCCCTCTTTTCATATTATACCCAAACCCTAGGTTTGCTTACAACACCCTCAAATCACGTCATTGTTACACAAGATACAAATAACTAAGCTAAATATCATACGAAAGTGTAGAAAAGATCCCTACCTCAAAGAAAGAAGATGAGTCAAACAAGAGAGAAATTCCAAGAACGCCGAAACCCACTTCTATTCTGATCAAAATGTAGATCTTGACAAGCTCTACCTTTTTCTCAAAGGCACTAGGGTGAAAAGATCAATGGATCTAGATGAAATCTAAGAGAGAAGGTGAATTCTAGAGAGAGAGGCTCAAGAACAAGCTTTTTGAAAAGTTTTACAGAGAGAGAGAGAGAGATATGAAAAAGTGATTCAAAATATCATCTTCTCGAACTGTTATACGCACAGTCCGCTCGAGCGTGGAAAGCCCCGCTTGAGCGTCAGACACAAGGTTTCACTCGAGCGTGAAAGTTGGCGCTCGAGCGTAAAATACACATTTCCAGAAGTTTTGCAGACGAGGGTCCCTGCTCAAGCATGGGACTCTACGCTCGACCGTCCAAAGCACTTTCCCAGTATTTTCAAAACTGCAAAAGAAATGCGAAGAAGTGGCAAATCCTGCTCGAGCGCAAGAATGGCTGCTTGAGTGAAGAAGCAAAATTTGTGAAGCCCACTCGAGCGGGAGAGTCAAAATCTGGGCAACAAAGGTTTGGAAAAACAAGCAACCAACCTGTTCCAAACGCACAACTACTACCCGATAACTAAAATAAAGGGGAAAACAAGGGAAAAAGTAATGAATAACTATTCAAAACCAAACCAACCCGAGTCCAGAATGCAATAAGTAACGGGTCAAAACCCGGAATCACTATAACTTCACTCTCTACTTTTCTACACATCTTTTCATAAAAAGTCAAAAAGTTACTAAAATAGCCTATTCACAAACGAGGTCTGTATCTAAAAAGTTCCAAAAAGATTCTCTTTCCGGCGGTGTTCCAATGATTACAAATTATTTTATGTTTCTAAAGTGGAGTATAAATCTGCAATTTTAGAATGTAAATTTAGACTTTTTATATCTGAAATAAAAGTTTTGGAATATTCTCTTTCATTTTCAGCATAAATTTTTAGATTTTCTACTCTCACATTGATTCATGCCTCTTTTAAGTCTTCTCCCATACTATTGTGGATGTATCACTTTCTCAACTCTACCTTCTAATGGTGTTTGAAGTACAGCAACGGCAGTGGCAGAGATGGGCAGTGGTGACAAAGACGACTTCGACGGGGACAATGGGTTTTCAAACAAATTTTGCTACAAATTTTACTTTTTAGACCATATCTTTGAAAAGATTGATGTTTTTTCTTAAATTGTAACTAGCCTTTTTAGCGATTTTTTTTTTTTTGTTATTTTTTTTTCCTTTTATTGTATGATTTGTTTGGCTTTTGAATCTTGTTCTATGATGATCGGGTACGCAAAACCGCTTTGTTCCTCTTTGATTTATGTTTAGTTTGCTCTTGTTTAAGTGTCGAGTTTAACTTGACGTCTTGTCAACTGTTTGGGTTTGTTGTTTTTGGAAACTTTTCTCAAAATCCTCATTCATATTTATTCCAGTGTTGAGTCTCACGTGTTTTGGGAGGTAGGGGTTGGATCCGAGAGTTTTTCATTCAATTGGTAGAATTTCGAACTGGGAGGTAGGGTTGGATGTGCGGAAGAGGGGTTGAGCGTGTGTGAGGTTAGGCCGCACGTACGGAAAACAGGGGAGGCTTGGATGCAATACTAAAGTAATTACACATGAAGTAGCAGGTGTGGGAAATGATGGCCGCACGTGCAGGGGTGAAGGCCACAGGTGCGAGGGTGCAGGTTGCACGTGCGGTGGAGGCATGCCGCATGTGCAAGGAAAGGGGCACACATGCAGGACTTTGCTAAGTCCGAAAATCAGCCTTTTTCTTTCTTCTTGGACTGAGAGTGTATATCACTTTTTCATCATCTCTCTCTCTCTCTCTAAAAACACTTTTCTCTTCCTTCTCTCCACATTTCCTACACCAAACTAGATTAAATCCTTGATTTCTCCAAATCCATTAACATTTTGACCCTAGTTCCTTGATCAAAGTTGGAGAAATCTTCAAGGGCTACATTGTGTGCGGTGGATATTGGGCTTCGACACCGTTAAATTTGGGGCTTGCATCTCTTTTTCCTTAAAGAACTTGAGGTAGGGATTTTTCTTTAAGTTGTATATACATTTTTACAAAGTATGTTGTTATTGGGACTCTTTCTTGTGATGATTAAACTTGGGTTTGACTCATTGTGGACTCGCCTTTTTCCGTGCCCCTGCCTTTCGGAAAGGGTTTGAAAAGAAGGCCTCACAGTTCGGACTCTACCTGTGGTTCTAAATCTAGTCTCACAAGTACAATGTGAAACTGATAAACACCAAAGAGTCCAAATCCGGCAAACCTTTTTGAAAAATCGATTTTAAATCAAATAATGCCAAAATTGGACTGCTTTGCTAGATACAAAGTCGCCACCTAAATATTTTATTTTTGGGGAAATTTAAGAAACGCTGACTCGTGCCAAAGGCCACGTGTCCATCATCACCAAAGTTGCCTCGGCTCGGGAACTTGGTTACAAGAGGGGAAGGTCCTGAAATGAGCACCCTGCTCACCCGATCAAAGATCGGCCTCTACTAATCATGATATGTTATTTTATAAACCCTATGCGTTCTTATTCCGGTCATTAATCTAACCTTACTATGTGATGTGCACAAGTAAATATAGACTAGTTGCAAGACTTAGAACATTTCAAGTCATGTTTGTTTTCGAAAATGGTTTGAATTTGCCACCTCAAGTGGGCTTAAAACATGATTTTCCACAACAAAGTGGGCTTAAAACATGTATTCGTTGAATTGTTCCAATTCAAATAACAAGCCTTCATCCGCAGGCATTCATGCAATTTAGCATTTAAGCACATAGCCTCATGGAAAGCATGCGAAACATGGCAATATGGCAATCACACTCATGCAAGTACGCTAAAGCATAAAAGACTCACCGAGTACTCCAAGCCAAAACAAAAAACTAGTTAGAAAGATGCATGATCCTAACTATACAAGATGCCTAATGCAACGCATGTAATAATGCAACTAAATAGGCTCGACTATTTAATCATGGTATTTGCAACACTTTAATAGCATGCTTTGAAACACGTATTCAAAGAAGTGTATTGAAATTGCAATGCAATTTGAATGATGTGCCGAGCCTCGGTGCATGCAAGACAAATGAATGGATGCAAACATGCGAGCATAAGGTATGCTAATTGAAAATATGATCCCTAATCTAACCATCAAAAGAGATTAAATAAAAGGGAGAAAGACGTGGGGTTGGAAGACATACACACACGCACGCACACTTATTACAACATTACGCCCTCACGAAGGAGGGTTTGAATGAATAAGCTAACTAATTACGCTAATTAAGCTAAGCTATTACAACACAAAACTAATTAACTAACTATTCTAAGCTAATTAAATATTACAAAACGAATTAATTAGCTAAACACTTTAACTAACTAATTACAAAGCAAGTAAATTAGCTACAACTACTGAACTAAATAAAGCAGTTAAATGGCCTCGAGGGCTAAAGGATGCATGCATGCTCAACTTCTCCGCCTAAAAATGCTACTGCTTTGCCATTACAGCCTCTGTTTGCACATGCTTGAACACCAACAGTGATGCCGACTTCCAGAATGCCTCTGCTCCAACTCAGGAGCACACTTGTGCAATTTTTCATTGATGGTTGATCGGCTGCTTGTAGTGGCCGGTTAGCCACTGTTGGTGGCCAGTCGGGCACCCCTTCCTTGAACTTTCCTTTTTTGCTGCAACAGAGAGTAAACAAAGGCAAAACAGTGTATTCTCATGGAGTGTATGTACTGTTACTCTCCTTATCATTACACAAGCTCAAAGGAGTGTAACTTTTGGCCCTTAAACCATCAACCAAGCATTTTCAATGCATGATGGCTAAGGAACCAAAGTTGTACGAGCTTAATGAGTGCAAAACAAGACTCAACAAAGCCACAACCCTCTCATGTATGATCAAAGGTGATGGCGACCAAGGAAAGTGGCACATTTCATCACTTTTGAGTATGAAATGTCCCGTTTGCCTCGTATTTGAATTAACGTCTAATCCGAACACATGCAATGCAACACAAAGACGCTTAATCTTGCCTCGTTTACTTGTTCATTTTTATTTACTCATTTTAGCTTACCAATCCATTCTTTAATTGATTAAGTCCAGGGTGAGCGTTCTCTAATGGAAGAGGTGTCAACTAAGGGATGATTTAAGGCAAGAGAAAGGTCATGCCTTTGGTTAGTAGAAACCCTCAAAAGAGGATTGAAACCATTAAGCACGAACCTCAATCTCAAGCTTAAACACAACCCGAAGGTTAACCAACCCTCAAAGCAAATGAAAAAGTGAAGAAGTGAGGGAGGTTGCAGATATTTAGGTGCTGGAATTAGGCATGAAAACACATTAAAACATGCAACCAAAATACACAAATGATGCTCAATGCCTATAAACACTAAGCTAGTTAAGGAAATTACACCACAACTATGCAATACAAAGCTCAAAAGTAACAACCAGCCCAAAACAGATGCAAAACAGCCCAAAATATAGCTTAAAACATTCGGAAATTAAGCTAACACAAGCTAGAAGAATAGGCTAAAACATTAAGCATGCTAGACTAGTAAGCAAGACACAAGGAGGGGAGGCTACCGCCTCTATTTTTGGACTTCAAAACATGTTTTTACCCACTGAAATAGCTCTGAAAAACACTGTTTAAAAGCTTGGAAAAAGATAGTAAAAGGGTGGGAACCACAAGGGCAAAGTCCTCCAAAACAAGGTATAAAGAAGGCCTATCAACCCCTCAACCTTTAATGGCCTTAGAACCCAAGCTTTAGCCCAAAAACATAGAGTTTTTATAACCCAAAATCAGTTGGAAAACATGTTGGAATGAAGATAAGAGTAGCTAAAACAATAAACTAAAACATGGGGTTACACTACAACCATGCAAAAGACTACTCATACAACACAAATAGCCCAAAACAAAGCTAAAGTAGCCCAAATCAGAGGCAAACATATACTGAGATTAAGCTACAAAATGCTAGAAAAACATGCTCGCATGTTAAGCTATCTAGGTATGCAAATAAGACATAAGGAGGAGAGGCTAACCCCTCCAATTTTGGACTTCAAAACAAGGTTTTTACCATTGAAAAACCTCTGAAATTCAGTGGTTAAAAAGGCCAAAAAAGTTGGTTTAAAAGTGATGAATAAAGGCACAAAAGCTTTAACAACAAATAAATGAGAATGGTGAACCACCCCCTAACTTGAAATGGCCTTAAACCAACACTTTTAACCCACAAAAGTATATTTTCTTTTAGGTCAAAACCACCCCAAAAATAGTATAAAAAGATGACAAAAACAAATATTAAAAACAAGCTTAAAGGGTAAAGGTTATACCTCTTGAAACCAAGCACACTTTAGGCACAAATAAGGCACCAAATCCAGCTAAAATCACCTTCTAAAGCTCAAGAAGGTCCCAAATAATCTCAACCCAAAGATAAGAAACTTTGGTTAAGGGTTGATAGGCAAACTAGAAGTGTATCTCCACTTGTATG
This sequence comes from Camellia oleifera, assembly GCA_022316695.1. Classification (NCBI taxonomy): domain Eukaryota; kingdom Viridiplantae; phylum Streptophyta; class Magnoliopsida; order Ericales; family Theaceae; genus Camellia; species Camellia oleifera. The sequence goes on along the minus strand of CM039308.1, from coordinate 157,479,318 downwards.
CACAAAAGGGCAAGAGAGAGAAATCTAGAGAGAGAGAATTGTAGAGAGAGAGAGGATTATAGAGAGAAAGGCTCCCAAATCTTTCTAACCTTGAAAACAATAGAGAATGGCTTCTATATATAGAAATACAAGAGCCTTGGTCGAAAATATCTAAAAATGGGACAGTCGGAGCAGTGTAGAACAGCTGGAGGAGAAATATCTGTAAAATCTGAGCTTTGTTCACACTTGTGGCCGACCGGTCACCATTGGTGGCCGACCCGCCACCATTGGTGGCCAACAAGGGTCACTCTTGGCCGACATATGGCTGTCAAACTCCATTTGTGGCCGAGACATGGCCGACAAGCTTTACTGGTGGCCGACAAGCAAAAACTGGTTTCTGGCCTCGACTTCAAATAGGCATATCTCCTTCATCCGGACTCCTTTGCAGGTCATTCTTGAGTCTAAATTAAAGCCCCGGAAGTAAGATTTCCAATGGTGGAAGCCTCACATAAAAATTCCAAATGTGCAAAAAGATATGCCTCTTTTAGTGAAGGTTGCTCATTTCCAGCTCAATCAGATTGATGCCTAACTTCCAACAACCATATCTCCCTCATCCGGACTCGGCTTGAGGTGATTCTTGAGTGTAAAATGAATCCCCAGAAGTCTTCTTTCCAATGGTGGTAGCCTTATAGCTGAAATCGAAGTGTACAAAATGATAGACCTGATTTAGTGAACGATGCTTGGTTCCCTCTTGACAGTTTATGCCCAAGTTCTTCCCCAACTAGGTTTCTTCCCTCTCCTCCAATTTTCTTCAACTCCAAACCTTTAAACAAGATGTTTCGAAAGATTTTTCAAAGAGTTCACCTCTCTTTCATTCATTTCCACTTTGTCCTTGCTCGGTTTACCAAAAAGTGCAACATTTAACAAAATACAAGCCTCAGAACATCATAGAAACTTATTTTTTTCAAAAATGTTTTGAAAGAGAAGGTTTTAAGGTCTAAAAATTATTTAGGTCAAAAGGCTTTGGTCCAAAAAGGGATTGCAAGATTGGGATTTGAAGCTCCTCTTGCCGAAGAAATCAAACCTTTGCACTGCACAGCTTTCATCACCAAGTAAACAATCAGTGGTGCCCAAGTCTTAAGGGGGGTCAAAAATGAGGTGTCTACAGTTGCCCCTCTTTGACAGAACTCGGAAGTCATAAAATGACATGAGTGAATGTCAAAGCCCAGAGATGACCCATTTTGACAAGGCCGTAAGACTTAGGCAAACAAGCAAAATGCAGATGCAGTTGGTTGAACCCGAAGGTTGCCTACGTATCCCTTTGTAAGGAATCAAACCAACATAATTCAGGGGCAGAATGCAAAATGATATACAATGTAATTGAATCATCAAACCACAAGCAGTGCAAAACCACACAAATACCATAAAGTGATGGAAATGCAAAATCAAACTACGTTTACCACAAAAAAGGTGCCGAAGCATTCTAACCATAATTCTTGCGGAATAGGTGCATGCACATGCAGAACTATGTGTTTCACAAAAAGAATACAAGTAATTGGGTGGGATGATATAAGTGAGAAATGATCTGCTGAGGAAAGATCATGATCCTAAATGCTGAATGCAACAAAACAAAGTACAATGCAATGAATGCAATAGATGCAGTGAATAAGGCACAAGCCGAACCACATTTTACCTAAAAAATGTATGGACACAAAACAGACCACGTCTAACACAGAAAAGGTGCCGAAACCCTCAAACAACAATTCTTTTGGTGGAATAGACGTGTACACATTACCACAAAACCATGCTTCAACGAAGGAAATGTATGAGCACATGCCAGACTAAGCTTAGCATGGAAAGGATGCAGGCGATAAAATGGATAATGCAATGGATGTAACAAATAGTGCAGTAGATGCAAAAGGGTGACATACTCCAACCACGCTGGAATCGTGAAAGGAGGAAGAACAAATCCCAAACACGTTGAAATCATGTGAGGAAAGGAAAACTCAAACCATGTTGGAATCGTGAGAAGAGGTCCTAAGATAACTACTCAGGGGTGTGTTCCACGCAACCTGAGATAAATTCCAAACACGCTAAAATCGTGTGAGGAAAAGAACACTCTAACTACGTTGAAATTGTAAGAAGAGGTCTAAAAATAACTACTCGAGGGCATGTTCCACACAACCCGAGATAAATTCTAAACACACTAAAATCGTGTGAGGAAATGGACACTCCAACCATGCTGAAATCATGAGAAGAGGTCGAAAGAAAACCAATGAGATAAATTCCAAACATGCTGAAATCTTGTGAGGAAAGGGACACTCTAACCAGGCTGAAATCATGAGAAAAAGTCCAAAGAAAACCAATCAAGAGCGCGTTCTACGCATCCTGAGATAAATTCCAAACACGCTAAAATCGTGTGAGGAAAGGGACACTCTAACCACGCTGAAATCATGAGAAGAGGTCTAAAGAAAACCAATCAGGAGCGCGTTCCACGCATCCTGAGATAAATTCCGAACACACTGAAATCGTGTGAGGAAAGGGACACTCTAACCACGCTAAAATCCTAAGAAGAGGTCTAAAGAAAACCAATCAGGAGCGCGTTCCATGCATCTTGACATAAATTCCAAACACACTAAAATCGTGTGAGGAAAGGGACACTCTAACCACGCTGAAATCGTGAAAAGAAGTCCAAAAACAAGCCGTCAGGAGTGCATTCCATGCATCTTGAGAAAGCCCCGAGGGACAACGATCCTAAATGCTGCTCAGCGTAAAAGGATAAACGATACAAGATGACACAAGATGCAAATAAATGCAATAAGTGTGATGATATGATACATGTTACAAGCAATGCAGTGCATGATGTTTAGGGAATGCAATAAACAAATAAAGCGGCGCTTTAAAAAAGCACCTCATGGGGTGAGTGGCAATGAACCGCTCTACTTTGACGGGGATCTCCCTCTTGTGTTCTTCGAACTCTTACCTTTGACTCACAGTACAAAGGTCCTGAAATGCTGATAAGGAGCAACATCTGCATATAGAAGCCACGGATGCTACTTTTCTTCCTAATCATATTTACAACTTTCCCTATTCTCCAACGGGGTGACAAACTAGGTTAGTTCAGTATCTAGAATTGAGGCGCACACATGCTATCTCAATCTATGGGGCTGCCATATAGATTTCAAGCCGAAGATACACCCCTGGGTATTCAAACCAGACTTTAGTCTCAGAAATTCTGAACCTTTGTGTTATAGGCATCACCATTCGAACTCTAGTTTCCACCATCGCATTTGGTCTCCTAGGAACTCATTACAAACACAGCCAAGATGCCTCTGGCAAGGAATGGAACTCAAGGAAAGCACTTATGATCGCCATTCTAGCTTGAAGTAGGCTTGAGCTTAAGGTAAAGGTATACTCATATTTCAGAGCATTGACAAGACCTGAGGAGGTACATCCAAAATGCAATCTCGGAAATTGCTGAAGTTGAAACAAACTCGGATGCTCCGATTTTCCTTCTTTTCTTTTGTTTTCCAGTCTGGAACCCATGTAGCTTCAGATAGGTCCTTGTTCTACTGTTCTCACATGACCTGGTTTGAACCCTACAGTTTATGAAAGAAAGAATCCTGTTTTGTACAAATGTGGAGAATGACATAGCACTCTGAGCACAAAACGATTTATTTTTGAAATTGAGCCATGAGTTCTTAATCGAGTATTGAGCCTATGACTGACCACAGTCAAAACAACTCAACAAAGGAAAACAAAGGTAAAATAACCTAAACACATCTGTTGACACCCGAAATGACTCGAAATAAGAATCGAGACAAACAAAAACAACAAACACAACAATAGAATGTGTTCCAATGGCGAGAGACCTCTCAATTCATGAAGAGCCAGTTTCTCCAGGTATTGTTTCCTACCCTTTCTCATTTGTGATTCTCACATCACTTTGGTACTCAATCTCTTTTTCTCTTAAAAGCCCTTTCCTCACTTTTTTCTTACCGCACATCTCTCTATTCTTGAATCTCTCTGATTTTTTATCCCTCCCCTGAGTGGTTGATGAATAAATAGGAATTTGTGGGCTCTTGCCCCTGGCATTCTGCCAGATTCTCCTTCTTTCGCTCACAACTAGTGAGCTTTCTCCCACAGAGGGTTTGTGGTGCGACCAGATGCGTAGCAAATCTATAACTGACATCAGTTGACGATGCTCGTGGCTTAACTGATTGAGATGAACTACAATACGTCTCACAGGCCAGGTATACAATTGATTGGTCTCACATATTGCATTTTCTACATTCCCATTCTGGGTCAGACGCCAATTTGGGTGTGATCAAACCTATCTAGATGAGAGGGTCAAATACCCTGCTCCATTTCCAGTTCGTGCTCCGCACTTGGCTTGATACCTCACTGTTTGGAGGATAAGAAAGTTTTCGGCCCTCTGCTATTAGCTTCAGTGTGCCCTTTCTGGTGAGTATGGTGACAATGGGGAAAAGACAGAAAACCTGACTCAACTGTGCCCCTAGTTCATCATTTTGACCATTTTTTCTGTTTTGGCTTTCTACTAAAACAATTTTAATCAATATGAGAGTTAGGTTAACATGCATGTTCGATTTTCTGATTTAAATTCATGCAAGTCAGGTTGTGAGCACTGAAAATTTTCCTTTCTTTAGGTCCAAGAAATGGTCCAGTTTTTGAAAAAATGGAATAATTTTCGAGAGAATTAGTCAACCTCATTAAAAATTCTCAAAAACTGTTTTCACAAATGGCCACTGCTCGACAAACATAGAATTTACTCTTGAGATGCACAATTTCATATCTAAATTTGATTTGTCTTGCAGCTGAATCTTTCTAACGGAATAGAACAACCAAATTTGAACGAAGACAAGCCAATTTGCACATGGATAAGATAGCCGAGTTTGAACAAGGATAAGCCTAACAACATGGATGAGCCAAATAGGCTGAAAATGATTAGGGTTGAACTTCAGGATGAAGTTGCCTATGTATCCCAAAGATGAGAATCAGGCCGTATGTAGTTCCGGGTTAAGGTACATTCGGGTGTTGACACTCTCCTTTTGCGCTCTAACTTTTGCCAAGGCCATCCTTTCGGGTTTTCAACCTTGCGAGCTTTGTTTTTTTTTTCTTTTCATTTCTTTTCTTTTTCTTTATTTTTGTTCTTTTCTTTTCTTTTTTCTTTGTTTCCATTTTTTCACTTTTGTTCTTTTTCTTTTTTCTGCTCTAACTTTTGCCTGGGTCGCCCTTACGAGTTTTCAGCCCAGCGAGTCTCTCAAGGATAAAAAAGTTTAACTTATCCATGTTGATTGGTTTTGAGATCTCGAAACCATCTGAATCTAGTAGAATGGCTGTTGTTCGTTGATGATGTAGGAGTCTATCCAATCGGGTCTGAATTTGCCCCTAGTGTTATGGATAGGAACTCGATTGTCCTTCAGCAAAAGCTTTTTTCTTTCAGATTCTACAATTTGGCTTTCTTGCTAGTCTTCATTAGCTTAAGAAATGACTCATCTTTGACTCTTCGAGCACATCTGACATTTTTGCCCCTAGTTCAAGGGCTATTTCTAATCTAGCTTTGCAAGCTTCCTTTGATCACATCTGACCTTCTTGCCCCTAGTTCAAGGGCTGCTTCCAATCCAGCCATACAAGCCTTATGTTTTGGTTGATCATTGAACATTTTGAATCAAAGCTCAAGGTTTGAAAGAAAAAGGGGTCCAGTCTTGAGGCCGATAGTGATCCTATGCTATACGATCTCGAGAACGATTCCACGCATGTCTTCGTAGGACCATGCAAAATATTTTTTGAAATCTTTTAAGAAAGTGACTAGTTGCTCGCGCTGAAGACAATGTAGAACCAATCTAGATCAAGCTAGGATCCTTCTCAGTACTCACATTAACGAACATGATTTTATTCATTAAGGGCTTAGCACACCTCTCTTCCTCTTAATTGATCAATTTTTTGCAAATCCCCGAGGAATTCCTCCCTCTTTGTTTTCATCATGGTGTTAGAAAAGTTTTAAAAAACTTAGGTCAATGCAATGATTTCAAGGCACAGAAAAGTAGGTGAAAATGTACTGCCGTTTTATACAGAACTTCTGGTGCAATTGGCTCAATGACAGAAACAAACAAAAGAAAGAGTGTAAAGGATAAACACAAAACAAGATGGTGATGTCTGAGGTAACACCCCCGAAATCACCGAACTTCGACAGAACAAGACAGACTCCATACCAAAAGACTGACTCAATACAACAGAATATAATTGACTCAATACCCAACTCAGAAAGCATAATAAACAGTATTCGAAAATTGCTCAAAACAGTGCATGCCATCCCCATATCTGGAGTAAAAATGAGTGCCATCAACAGGTGGTTCATCCCCCAATCACATAATCATATTATCCCCTAGGTTCATTGATCTAGTGCCGATAGACTTTGCAGGACCTGGTGTGATGATGACCTCGTTATCAATCAGATCTTGTATTTTGTGGCGAAGACGAAAACAACTATCAGTGTCATGGCCAATTTGTTGATGGAAGGCAAAGTACTTGGCAGCATTATGCTTGGCTGGAAGTAGGGCTGGGCATAGGGTTATCCAACCCGCCCAAACTGCCCTACCCGAACCGAACCGCACGCGCGTGGGCGGTTTCGCAAACAAATTAGGGTAGGGTGCGGGTTGGATTTTATATAAATTTCGGGTTGCGGGCGGGTTGCGGGTTTGAACCGCACCCGCCCAACCCGCCCGCATTAAATTAATTTTTTTTTTTCACCCCTTCAAATCTAGCCGTCCATCACCATCTCACTCAACTCATTACAAACAAAATGAAAAACCCTAAATTTGTCTCCCTCACTCTCTCAGTCTCATCTCAACTCATCTATGTCTCTCTCTCTCACTCTCTCGTTTCGTTATTCTGCACCGATCACTCTTTCTCACTGTCTCATTGTTCATCTCATCGCACCGATCATCGCACCACTGATCTACTCACAGGTAAACCCTCTCTCTCAATCCCTGTCTCTCTCTCTCGCCCCGATCGTTGATTTTTTTTGTTATATATATATACATATATATATATATCAGATATGTCTCTGATCTGATCTGTCTCCCTCACTCTCTCATCTCATCAGATCCACAATTTGGTTTTGCATCTCTGCACCGATCGACTCACAGGTAAGCCTTTCTCTCTCTCTCTCTCTCTCTCTCTCTCTCTCTCTCTCATCTCTGCACCGATCGAATCTGAGTGTTTCTTTGGAAAGAAATCTGATTTTTTTTGGACCAACAGATCTGTTCTATTTTTTTTGGAATCTGTGTTAATATGAATCTGTGTTAATCTTTGTTGAATCTGTTCTTAAGAATAATTTGAATCTGTGTTAATCTTTTCTTTTTTTTTGTTTTATATATATATATACAAATTTGTTCTTAAGAATTTTTGTTGAATCTGTGTTAATCTGAATCTGTATTTCTAATGTAAGTTTACATTCTGAAAAAATATTTTTTATTAATTGTTGAATTTTGTAAGTTTACATTCTGTAAGTTTACATTTTGTTGAATTTGTTCTTAAGTAATTTTTATTAATTGTGTATATTATTTAATTCTGAATCTCTCTTAATCGAGGATTCTCCCACTAGAAGATGAAGCTCAAGCAATTGGAAGGTCATCTTGGATCCCTTCAACAATTCTCCAACCCAATGGTCTCTCTCTCTCTCTCTCTCTCTCTCTATATATATATATATATATTGAATTTTTGTGACTGAAGTGAATATCATGCTCTACTTGTGCTGCAGATTGAACTAGAACAATACCCAACTGGACCCCATATCGCTTCTCGGATGTTATACACTGTATACTCTTCTTTCTCCTCTAGCTTTTCTATCTTCAAGGTTTTCTTTTTTTTTTTTTTTTTTTGGGTTTGTGTTTTTATAAATTTTTGTTTTGTAAAAACATGTTTTTGGAAACCCATTAGGTAGAGAATTCATTTGGGGATGTGGCCAACAAGGTAGTGGCAGATTTTGGTTGTGGGTGTGGAACATTGGGTATTGCAAGCTTGCAGCTGCTCTCTTGGGTGCAGAGTGAGTTGTTTATCTATCTTCCTTTTTATTTTATAAGTTTTAATTCATTAATTATTAATGTTGGAGCTTTTTAGAAAATATGAGAAAAAAGGTCCAAAATAAAGATTGACAAAATGGGAGAAAAAAAAGGTTTAAAAATAAATTTTTGAAAAAAAAGTTCAATCCGCAAACCGCCCGCAACCGCCCGCACATCCGCGAACCCTATCCGCACAAACCGCAAACCGCATTGCGGGCGGTTGCGGGTTGACTTTTTCTCAAACCGCATAGATGCGGGCGGGTCCAAACCGAACTGCAAACCGTCCCAAACCGAACCGCGGACACCCCTAGCTGGAAGGGGATCTGGGAGAGGCCGAGGGTCAAGGGGTTTGAGATGGCCTTATCCTATAAGGATTTAGAGAGCTGACAAGGTCATGTAAAGCGAGGTGAAGACCCTTTGGCCTCGGGGGTTGGTGCTTCGAGGTTTGTGGAGTTGTGTTGGATGTACTGGCAAAGGGGTTGGCAGGTGCTGACTACGTTAGATGATCTCTTCCGAGTGTAGAAATAGAGCTAAAAGGGGTGTTTCTAGTACGACAGCCCTTCTCTCGACTTGCCGCTTGATTTAGAATGCTCTCATCCTGAGTGGCAAAAGTGTCATCCGCAGTCTTTGCAACAATTGCGAGCACTTGCTATTTGTTCAGCCCTTCAGCCTTTAAAGCCTCAACAGCCCATTGAAGATGTTCATAAGGACCAACGCCTGCCCTTACCTTGTTCTTGCCATTTGCCTCCATTTTGCCAAAGATTGGCCTTCTTCAAATGCTGCATGTCCCAAGATTGGGGAGCCTTTTGGCACGAAATTTCTAGCCCATGATGTGGTTAATGATGGAGCCAAAATTCCAAAGGCTAAATCCGCCACAGTTCTTTGCAAATCTTCAATCATGCTCACTAGCTCAGAAGTAGTGGGTTCATGGGTTTGAAATGATTGGGGTTCGAGTGCATCCATCATGCACAAGTTCGTGCCTTCTGGAATAAACACCTCAGGCTTGGGTAGATGGACTGGGGTGATGTATATGCTGGGGTTGTAAGTAGATAGCAGTGTATGGATTAAATTGAGGTATGGAGGTGATAGGTTAGGGGTGGCCTAAGGTCCTTTTGGTGGAGCCATGATCTCTTCGTCAATAAGATCCTGAATCTTATAACGGAGGTGGATGCAATGGTTTGTATCATAATCGTGCTACTGATGATAGGCATAGTATTTAGCTGAGTCATATCTTGGTGGAAGAGGATTTGGAAGGGGTCGGGGTTCTAGGAGTTCTAGGTACCCTTTTTCTCGCAGCATTTTCAAAGCTTGAGAGAGACTCATGTAAAGAGGATGGAAATTTCGGGCTTAGGGCTGAGTTGAAGTGGTTGGTTTTTGGCCATTGAGGGGAGTGGTGATAGTGTCTACTTCTGAGCATTTCGCAGCTGTGCTACCATTAGTAGTAACATTAGAACTGCGAACAACATTCTTCTTCAAAGGCTCATTATCTTTCGCAAAGACCCCTTGTTTGATGACATCCTCGATTTGAACCCCCGTTTCATGAAACTCTGGAAAGGTAAACAGAGGTAGAACGATCATCTTCTGTAGCAACTTGCCATGCAGATTCCGAACAATCATCCTGATCTAATCGTTTTCGAAAGGCCTTGTAGTCATCATCGAGGCCTTCGCTCTCCATCTCGCCATGAACTCTGAGAAACCCTCATTTAGCTCTTGACGGGTGGCTTCGAGATCACGAGTTATTACCTCGATCTATGTGTTGTAGGAGTATTGAGCAATAAAGGCCTCAGCTATCTCTTTCCAGTTATATTTCATAGAGTCCTCCAATTTAGCATACCAGATTGCGGCTATCCCAAACATGGTTCGGCTAAAGAGAGACAACTTCTGGGTTGGGGTCAAACCCATTGGCCTTAGGATATCAGAAAACAAGTGGAGGTGCACCATTGGGTCTCCGTCGAAGCAGTCGATATGCAGCATTTTAAACCGCTCCGGTAATGTAACTGCAGATTCAGTATACCCATCCTCTAAATCCGAGATGGAGTTCACTCCTTGTGCTCGTTTGAATAACTTCTCCAGTTTATTGACCTTAAGTGCAGTTGGGTCAACCTCAAATTCAAACGAAGCTTCGGTTTGATAGACAGGAGCTTTAGAGGCTTGTGCTAGGATTGGCTCCGCCGGATTGCCCTGAGTCACTTAGACATTAGCAGTATGGGCAGTAGCTCTAGGTGTCGGGTTACCTGTGGGAGGCACATGAGATGCAGAAGCCGCGACCGACTGTGGCTATTGTTGTTGTAGCCGAGTTATCACTTCAGCCTGACGAGCTATGACCTCAGCTTGACAAGCAGTGTCTTGCTGCAGTGCTTCAAATGTTTGTTGTAGGTGCTACATGGGTTCTTCCACACTAGATGGGGGATATTGTGCCATTTAGAACCAGCATTTTGAACTCGTGCTAAGTGAGAAGCAAATAACCGTTCCCGGACCTGACTGGACACTGGTGAACCAAAGGGTGACTGCTGTAGACACTGCACTGGTGAATCCTGTCCGACTCTCCTCTGTCTTGTACCCAGGGGGGGTGAGGTAAACTCAGGTTGCTTTTGAACAATTTCCGACCTGACAAAGTCTATCGACACAAGTCTAGAGTACTTGGGGGATTGAAGCCTTCTGAAGCTATGGTTTCAGGACTACCTTGCAAAAGAGAAAATAGACAGCATCTCAGCCTGATTTCACTAGAACAGATATGAGCACAGCTGAATGACTGTACTCTTTACTGAATTCTGCCCCAAAACTGATACCCAGACTTCCAACTGATATATACATTCCTGCAAAGTTTCACTCTAAAAGCACATATCAAGCAAGTGAGAGCCAAAACACCCCTATGATGGGGTAGGGTTACCTTGTCCTAAATTCATCAGGAACTAGGGATTCACTACGCAAAATAAGCGGTTTCAAACAATTCCTGCATTCGAGTGAGCAACCTGTCCTAGTTTGGAACAGTCTCTATGGCTTCCGATATGCAACTAGGTAGATTGATCAAAAAGGGTACCTCGGCAAGACTACCTAATATACCTCTCACACCTAACACCGAGAAGTGAAAGGAGGATCAAATGGTACAGCAGTAGTCCAGATCCAAGGGTTGTGTTCCCATCGTGGCAGAGCCCACAAGTAGTCAACCTTTTGGCATGCTTTTCCAAGCAAGCCTCCGGCAAACTACTCAGGAATAGCAAATGGCAAACACTATGACTTAGGCGCACCAATGCAAATGAAAATGCAAAGAAACATATAAGTGTAGATAAAACAACATATCATGAGTTCGAGTCAAGTTCTCCAATTCCCCAGCAAAGTCGCCACAAACTGTGGAATTGCCTTTTTCTGCGCCCTCGCCCTTCGAAAAGGGTTTGAAAAGAAGGCCTCACAATTCAGACTCTACCTATGGCTTTGAATCTAGTCTCACAAGTGCAATGTGAAACTGATAAACACCAAAGAGTCCAAATCCGGCAAACCTTTTTGGAAAATCGATTTTAAATCAAACAATGCCAAAATTGGACTGCTTTGCCAAATACAGAGTCGCCACCTAAATATATTGTTTTTGGAAAAATTTAGGAAACCCTAACTCGTGCCAAAGGCCACGTGTCCGTCATCACCAAAGTTGCCTCAGCTCGGGAACTTGGGTACAAGAGGGGAACGTCCTGAAATGAGCACCCCCGCTCGCCCGATCAAAGATCAACCTCTACTAATCATGATATGTCATTTTATAAACCTTATGCGTTCTTATTCTGATTATTAATCTAACCTTACTATGTGATGCGCACAAGCAAGTATAGACTAGTCGCAAGACTAGTCACAAGACTTGGAACATTTCAAGTTATGTTTGTTTTCGAAAATGATTTGAATTTGCAACCTCAAGTAAGCTTAAAAGATGCAGATTTGCCACCAAACATAGTGGGCTTAAAACGTGTATTCGTTGAATTGTTCCAATTCAAACAACAAGCCTTCATCCACAGGCATTCATGCAGTTTAGCATTAAGCACATAGCCTCATGGCAAGCATGCGAAACATGGCAATATGGCAATCACACTCATGCAGGTATGCTAAAGCGTAAAAGACTCACCGAGTACTCCGAGCCAAAACAAAAAACTAGTTAGAAAGATGTATGATCCTAACTATACAAGTTGCCTAATGCAACGCATGTAATAATGCAACTAAATAGGCTCGGCTATTTAATCATGGTATTTGCAACACTTTGATAGCATACTTTGAAACATGTATTCAAAGAAGTATATTGAAATTGCAACAAAGTTTGAATGATGTGCCGAGCCTCGGTGCATGCAAGACAAATAAATGGATTCAAACATGCGAGCATAATGTATGCTAATTGAAAATATGATCCCTAATCTAACCATCAAAAGCGATTAAATAAAAGGAAGAAAGACGTAGGGTTGAAAGACATACACACACGCACGCACACTTATTACAACATTATGCCCTCACGAAGAAGGGTTCGAATGAATAAGCTAACTAGCTACGCTAATTAAGCTAAGCTATTACAACACGAAACTAATTAACTAACTATTCTAAGCTAATTAAATATTACAAAATGAATTAATTAGCTAAACACTTTAACTAACTAATTACAAACCAAGTAAATTAGCTACTACTAATGAACGAAATAAAGCAATTAAATGGCCTCGAGGGGCAAGGGATACATGCATGCTCAACTTCTCCGCCCAAAAATGCTACCGCCATGCCATTACAACCTCTGTTTGCACATGCTTGAACACCAACAGTGCTACTGACTTCCAGAATATCTCTGCTCCAACTCAAGAGCACACTTGTGCAATTTTTCATTGATGGCCGGTCGGCTACCAATGGTGGCGGTCGGCTACCATTGGTGGCGGGTCGGCTGCTTCTGGTGGCCGGTCGGCCATCCCTTCCCTGAACTTCCCTTTTTTGCTGCAATAGAGAGCAAACAGAGGCAAAACAGTGTATTCTCATGGAGTATATGTACTGTTACTCTCCTTATCATTACCCAAGCTCAAAGGAGTGTAACTTTTGGCCCTCAAACCATCAACAAAATTTTCAATGCGTGATGGCTAAGGAACCAAACTTGTACGAGCTTAATGAGTGCAAAACAAGACTCAACAAAGCCACAACCCTCTCATGTATGATCAAGGGTGATGGCGACCAAGAAAAGTGGCACATTTCATCACTTTTGAGTACGAAATGTCCCATTTGCCTCGTGTTCGAATTAACTTCCGATCCGAACACATGCAATGTAACACGAAGACGCTTAATCTTGCCTCTTTCACTTGTTCATTTTTATTTACTCATTTTAGCTTACCAATCCATTCTCTAATTTTTTAAGTCCAAGGTGAGCGTTCTCTAATGGAAGAGGTGTTAACCAAGGGATGATTTAAGGCAAGAGAGAGGTCATGCCTTTGGTTAGTAGAAACCCTCAAAAGAGGATTGAAACCATTAAGCACAAACCTCGATCTCAAGCTTAAACACAACCCGAAGGTTAACCAACCCTCAAAGCAAATGAAAAGTGAAGAAGTGAGAGAGGTTGCAGATATTTAGGTGCTGGAATTAGGCATGAAAAAGCATTAAAACATGCAACCAAAATACACAAATGACACTCAATGCCTAGAAACACTAAGCTACTTAAGAAAATTACACCACAGCTATGCAATACAAACCTCAAAAGCAACAACCAGCCCAAAACAGATGCAAAATAGCCCAAAATATAGCTTAAAACATTCTGAAATTAAGCTAACACAAGCTAGAAGAATAGGCTAAAACATGAAGCATGCTAGACTAGTAAGCAAGACACAAGGAGGGGAGGCTACCTCCTCCATTTTTGGACTTCAAAACATGTTTTTATCCACTGAAATAGTTCTGAAAAGCAATGTTTAAAAGCTTGGAAAAAGATAGCAAAAGGGTGGGAAACACAAGGGCAAAGGCCTCTAAAACAAGGTACAAAGAAGGGCTATCAACCCCTCAACCTTTAATGGCCTTAGGACCCAAGCTTCAGCCCAAAAACACAGAGTTTTTATAGCCCAAAATCAGTTGGAAAACATGCTGGAATAAAGATAAGAGTAACTAAAACAATAAGCTAAAACATGGGATTACACTACAACCGTGCAAAAGACTACTCATACAACACAAACAGCCCAAAATATAGCTAAAGTAGCCCAAATCAGAGGCAAAAACATGCTGAGATTAAGCTACATAATGCTAGAAAAACTTGCTCACATGTTAAGCTATCTAGGCATGCAAATAAGACACAAGAATGGGAGGCCAACCTCTCCAATTTTGGACTTCAAAACAAGGTTTTTACCACTGAAAAACCTCTAAAATTCAGTGATTAAAAAGGCCAAAAAAGTTGGTTTGAAAGTGATTAATAAAGGCACAAAAGCTTTAACAACAAATAAGTGAGAAGGGTGAACCACCCCCTAACTTGAAATGGCCTTAAACCAACACTTTTAACCCACAAAAACAGAGGGTTTTATTCAGTTCAAAACCACCCCAAAAATAGTACAAAAAGATGACAAAAACAAGTATGAAAAACAAGCTTAAAGGGTAAAGGTTATACCTCTTGAAGCCAAACAGACTTTAGGCACAAACGAGGCACCAAATCAAGCTAAAATCACCTTCTAAAGCTCAAAGAAGGTCCCAAGGAATCTTAGCCCAAAGATAAGCAACTTTGGTTAAGCGCTGATAGGCAAACTAGAAGTGTATCTCCACTTATATGCACAAAAGGGCAAGAGAGAAACAAATCTAGAGAGAGAGAATTGTAGAGAGAGAGGATTATAGAGAGAGAGGCTCCCAAATATTTCTAACCTTGAAAACAATAGAGAATGGCCTCTATATATAGAAATACAAGAGCCTTGGTCGAAAATATCTGAAAATGGGACAGCTAGAGCAGTGTAGAACAGCTGGAGGAGAAATATCTGCAAAATCTTAGCTCTGTTGACACCTGTGGCCAACCTCCCACAATTGGTGGCCGAAAAGGGTCACTCTTGGCCGACATATGGCTTTCATACTCCATTTGTGGCCGACACATGGTCTACAAGCTTCACTGGTGGCCGACAAGCAAAAAATGGTTTCTGGCCCCCAACTTCAAACAGGCATATCTCCTTCATCCGGACTCCTTTGCAGGTCATTCTTGAGTCTAAATTGAAGCCCCAGAAGTAAGTTTTCCAATGGTGAAAGCTTCATATCAAAATTACAAGTGTGAAAAAAGATATGCCTCTTTTAGTGAAGGTTGCTCATTTCCAACTGAATCAGATTGATGCCTAACTTCCAACAACCATATCTCCCTTATCTGGACTCGGCTTAAGGAGATTATTGAGTGTAAAATGAAGCCCCAGAAGTCTTATTTCCAATGGTGGTGGATTCATTGATGAAATCCAAGTGTACAAAAGGATAGACCTGATTTAGTGAAGGCTACCCAGTTTCCTCTTGACGGTTTATGCCCAAGTTCTTCCCCAACTAGGTTTCTTCCCTCTCCTCCAATTTTCTTCAACTCTAAACCTTTAAATAAAATGTTTTGAAAGATTTTTCAAATAGTTCACCTCTCTTTCATTCATTTCCACTTTATGCTTGCTCTGTTTACCGAAAAGTGCAACATTTAACGAAATGCGAGCCTAGGAACATTGTAGAAACTTGTTTTTTTCAAAAATATTTTAAAAGAGAGGGTTTTAAGGTCTAAAAATCATTTTGGTCAAAAGGCTTTGGTCCAAAAAGGGGTTGTAAGATTGGGATTTGAAACTCCTCTTGCTGAAGAAATCAAACATTTGCATTACACAACTTTCATCACCAAGTAAGCAATCAATGGCACCCAAGTCTTAATGGCGGTCAAAAATGAGGTGTCTAGACTCATGTGTTGTGAATAATTTTAAAAGTGGGTTTCCATAATGTTTTCTAAAAAGCCTTGAGATTTTGGGTTATTTTGTTGTAGATGAGTACTATATTGAAATGACTTATTTCAAAATGAAGAGAAGACCTAGTGTATGGAAACCCTAGAAATTTGGGAATTTTAAATAAAATGTAGTGATGCTATGAAATTGATTTTTGACAAAGGTTATGACAATGTTGAATGAAAAGAATTTTATGGAATATGAGGAATAGTTGGTTTTGAAGTTGTTATTCAAAAATGTGAATATAGTCATGAAATGACTAAATTGTTGACGAAACATGAAATATGGAAGTATTGCTACTCTTGGATAGATATAAATTAATATATGTTTATTTTGTGAAATTGCATTGGAAAGGGAAATGGAAATTGTGATCAAAATAAAGAAATTGTGTGGAAATATTGCAAATGGAAGACTATTATAATGCCTTGATATATGTTGCATTCGTATTTCAATTTATTTGGTTGTTACAAATTTTGAATTGAGATTTGAAAACTTTTGCATTGAGAAAGGAATGTTGTGAAATAAGATCTCATTGAAATGTTTTGGGGGTAAATATGTTGGTAAGTCCGGATAGGAGTTGTAGATGAAATTGATTAAGTTGGCTTGAGTGTCTAGGGTGAAAGACCAAAAACACTCACAGAAGAGGTACCACATGCCTTTCGGTTAGCTACCAATAAAGTGGGGATTTGGTAGTGCTAGTTATGCCAACTTGCAAACACCAACCAAGGGATTACTTGAGTCATATTTACCGTCCCTTGAACTTGATACAAAATTATTGAATTGTTACAATTTTAAGTTTTCATTGAGCATGATGGTTTCAAAAAAAAAAGAAAAAAGAAAAAAAGGTGATACCGTGACTTTCCTTTAAAAGCATAGCATGGCATGTGCATTTCAATTTAGGAGGCTTGTATACAATGTATATACTTTGTTAAGAATTTCCTACTGGGCTTTATGCTCACCCTATGGGATTTTGGTGCAGGAAAAGATCTGGTGATTCCGCCAAACTAGGGCGTCGATGTGTAAGTTGAGTACGCAAAGCTCTTGTTTTGTTGTGATTATATTTTTGCAAGCCAAGGGCTATACTTGTATGGGTTCGAGCAACCATTTTGTGTAACTAGGCTTAAGACTTGGACTTTGTAGCCTTTGAGGGCATTTATTTATTTTTGCCTGGACGTTCTACATGCTATAAATTCATGTGCTAGAAATTGTTGAATGTATATTCGCATGTGGGACTATTTTGTAAAAACCTCTCTTGATCAAGTAATGTAAGTGTTGGAGATTTATTTCGGTTCATCATAAAGAACGGTGGTTGGTGTACTCTTATTGTGTATTTTCTTGGGGTGTTACATGTTCAGTTGTTGATTCTAAAGTATAAATATTTTACATGTTTAAATAAAAATAAAAATAAAAACCTTAGTCTCTTACTCTCTTATGTCTCTTACTCTCTCAACTACATCTTCTGTGTAAGACTATTGTCTAGCCAAAATTGTGTCAACATTTGGTAGAGTGAAGTTTGGAGTGAAGATGAAAGAGACAATTCAAACTCTTAGTCTCTTCCTCTCTCTTCTTCTCTGTCCAAATTTTTAGTCAATATTTCAAACCAATTTCATCATCTCTCTATTTCTCTCTTTTACTGCCCCTTCACCTGGTTGTTACAGGCAGTGTAACATCAGAAAATTTTCAATTGCATCTTCTATGTAAGACTATTGTCTAGCCGAAATTGTGTTAACATTTGGAGAAGTGAAGTTTGGAGCAAAGATAAAAGAGACACTTCAAACCCTCAGTCTCTTCCTCCCTCTTCTTTCCAAAATTTTAGTCAACATTTCAAACCCATTTCATCAACTCTATTACTCTCTCTTACTCCCTCTTTGCCTGGTCCTTGAAGTCAGTGTAACATTAGAAAATTTTCAATTGTATCTTTTGTGTATGACTCTTGTTTAGGCAAAATTGTGCCAACATTTGGAGAAGTGAAGTTTGGAGTAAAGATGAAAGAGGGCAGTCTTCACTTTATATGTGTATATATATATGCTGCCCTCCATGTTGCTATCCTCATACTTGCAATTGTTGCTTCTCTCTCAATGGCGAATTTAGGGTTTCAAAGAAGGGTTTGTTCTTATATTTTTGTTTTTTTGTTAATGATATTTTTGTAAATTCTATTAAACTAATAGTAATATTTATGTTTTCTTTTAGAATGGTCAAATTTTATACATGAGAAATAGGAAGCGAGGATACAATGCGTTCAACATCATGTATACTCTCCGTGCTGCTCAACTTTCTATCAACGTTTTCAAGAGGACATCATTTGCTCAACAATTTGATTATCACCAATGGCTAAGGAGCTATAATGATCCTTCAATCCTGAAACCCTATTTCCTGGATATATGGAGCAATGCAACGTTGTCTGTGACTGAGAGGATATCCGATCTGTTTTCTATATATGCATATGGAAGTATAGTTACGATATGTAGAAGATTATTTCAATGGGATTTAATTTCTATGTTGTTTTCAGGTTTTTCTTTTGCATCTTTTTTGTGTTCTATGTTTTCAAATATTATTATTATCAATTTAATGAATTTTTTTATAAAAAAAAAAATTGTTTATCAATACTTGTATAGGCAAATTGGTGATGCCTTGGCAACTTCATTAAAAAATGAGTACCATGGAAA
Organism: Camellia oleifera; assembly: GCA_022316695.1. Lineage (NCBI taxonomy): Eukaryota > Viridiplantae > Streptophyta > Magnoliopsida > Ericales > Theaceae > Camellia > Camellia oleifera. Next base: position 157,460,676 of record CM039308.1, on the reverse strand, counting down.
TCTCCGACCACTGTGTTTGGTTGAGAATTTAGAAAGGGATTCAGCAAAGGAAAGGAAAAATGTGAGTGAAACGGTGAAAGATAGAGTGAGTTAGAATCGCTGACATGGAGCAAGTAAATTAATGTTTCATAATCTAAAACAAATTCGATATGTATATTAATTTCAAATTCTTTTTATCCATTTACTATTACTTGTTGAATGTCCTATCATTTATGGTTATATATTTTCATATTTTCGCTTAGGAGATGATTTGGATTGGAGCTTAAAGAATGATATCGGAGTTTTGAAAAGAATAGTGGAACACGTGTTGGAAAGACAAACTCAATTTGAGTTTGGTGAATAAGAATTCCAAAGAAGAGGAGAACAAGCAAGACGCTGCTAGAAAGTTCCAAAGAGAAGAAGAGGAAGGAAGCTTCAAGGAAGCTTCATTGATGAAACTTAGCTTAGAAGAAATACTGTAGCACACTAATTATACATAGTTTGTATACGATTGTCGAGTCTATAAATAAAAAGCTGTGAGATTGTTTTAGAGAAAGTGAGAGAAAAATGTAACCTCTAGAGAGAAACATAACATCTCTAGATAAGGAGAATTCTAAAAGAGTTGAGAGACTATGAGAGTTTACACAGAGATAGCTATGTTTTATATAATTTGTTTGTGATTAAATAAAATGAGTGTTTGTTCAATTAATTTCTCTCTTTGTATACCATCACTGTGACACCCCCACTTTTGGACATCATATATTAATATAAATAATTCAACATGGTTAAGTATTAAGTCTCGATAAAAAAGTTAAAGAAGTACGTTGTAAAGCTTAATCTTAATACAACCCTAAATGTTTGATTTCTTACACTAATCCCCAGACATTGTTACGTTAATACATAAAATTTCATCAAAATAGATAAGAAGGTAGGCAAAACAGGCCTTAATGGCCAGGCTAAGACAGTTCTAAGTGAACCATGGCTGAACTTTGACATCTTCGACAAAATCTTTCCTGAGATATTCTTTTTCTTCTTCACTTGGCATTAAACGCCATGAGCTGTAAAGCCCAACAAGATAGAAGAAAAAAAAAAAAAAAAAACTAGCCACTTCTTACAGTTTGAAAAGTTATGTCATAATAACACAGTGAAGTTAATTAACAACATTTAAAAATATAGAATCATCACGGAAAAGATAATAACGCAGCGAAAACAACATATATATATATAGACATGATCCATCACGAATAAATTCACAATGTAAGTTTTAGATTATCATAGAGTTCATAACGTAATCTCATTTAATTGTAAATTCGGTGAGCCTACGGTGACTCCCTATAAAGTGCCGTCCTACCCAACCATTAACCCTGGCTAGGGACCATTCTGCACTTCCTCTTGATTGCGAGGCACTAGATCTAAAGATGCTACGTGCTGAGTTAACTACTTAGCGTGTATCATCAGTGGTCTGCAACAAGAGAACCGGCCTTCCAGAGGTACTCCCTCTTTGTGAGACCCTCACTGCCACCCTTATCCCAAAACCAAATCCATGAGGTCAAAATAAGATCCAGGCCGTGTCAAGGCTTCGCAAGCCAAATAATCACATTTTCCTAGAACCAGGTTACACCCTGCACCAACAAAACATCGATATACCTTTTCCTTGTATTCATCCACATGCGCATGATCCAAAACCACCCATTTCATTTTCCCTATATTATGGTTATAATAACTCTTGATGAAAATACACATATCATGATTCATTTCAACTGATCAAACATATTTAAGTGCATACAAGGTAAAATATGTAAGAACGAGGCAATACAAAAAGGTTTTAAGCCATCACTAACTTGATTCCAGATTCCGAACAGTTTCCAACAAACTATCCCCTCAAATAAAAATATAGAAATGATAGTAAATGATATTTAAAATTTTTGATTTTTGGTGGAGTTATAGATTATTAAGTTGGGAACAGTTTTGAAGGGGCTCGAAGTCATTTGGCCACTGGAAGATGTACCAAATAAATTAAAAACAGTAGGTAGCTCCAGATTCATCGTGTTTTTGAAAAACAGACATATCTCACCCCATACTTTATGAAATGAGTTGAAACATGTGGCATTAGAAAGATAACTTAAAAACCTCACATCGCCAATTTGAATCACTCAAAATTTCATTCTGTGGAAGAAACCGTGGCCATGTAAAGTAGGCCTTGCTATTGTCTTAACAACAAAGGTGAACATAAAGCATATTTTTGGCTATAAAATAGTGTCAAATAATTTTCACAAAATTCTCACATATAAATAAGACCCTAAATTAATTTCAGTGGCTTCAAATTTTCAAAATAATAAATAAAGGATTTATTCCATGGTTTTGAAGTGAAAACAGATTCTGCATAGTGCAGTTTCTGTTCGAATGAGCAGTGGGTTGTCTTCCTTAGTTTCCTAGGCATACTAGGCTACATTATTTAAGAAGATGTAATTTTCTTGCATTCAAGAGGTACTACAGGTTATGACAATAGAGCAAAGAGAATATAAAAATAAAAACAAGAAATAAGACAAGTGAGTTCATCTAAGGCATGCAAGAGAGACCTCTCCTATTAAGTTTGTTCTTGATTCCTTCACGTATTATACGACATACCAGATTGCTTTTGAAACATTTTTTTTAAACTTAAAGAAGTGGAGTATTTCTAAGTATCATACCTTAGTGAAGCTTTGAGGACCTTTCAAGTTATGAGTCATTCTTCTCCTTACTTCCTCCTTCTTCCCTTCTCTGTCTCTCCTTTCTCCCTTTTCTTTCTCCCCCTCTCCACTCTCTAGCTCCAGCCAAAAATTATAAGTGGGGAGTTGGGGGAGATTGTGTTTCATATATAGACTAAAATGAGAGAAAGAGTTTGGAGAAAATAATTGGTAAAAGAATCCATGAATGTATGGCCATTGGGGGGTTGTCTACCCAACAAGCACACTTATGACAACCCATCTCTTCACTCAAAGGTAAGAAAAGGCTAGTTAAGCATGCTAAAAGGGCTGCACTTTCGAGATGAATCTTCATATAAGACAAAATCAACCCTTCCCCATGAGAGTTGACTTGGCCGATGTCACGCCCCGTATTTTATTACATGGATAACGTTAAGAATATTCATTAATTAAGTCCATTTACAAATGTCAATTCATCCTTTGATGAAATGATGAAAAATTAAATATACATGTTCCCTCTCATGATACAACAATGACATATTTACATACAAACAAAAGAAATGCCCTAAGGCTTACAATAAATAAAAGGGCGTTGTCCATTACAAATCAAAAAGCTCAACCAAAGAAACAATTAAAAAGCACTACACCTCATTACCACTTTATAACCATGCCATGTGTTTGATCATCAAATCCGAAAACATTCCCTATACACATGTACAGGTAGGGGGTGAGCAACCACTAGCTCACCAAATAATCTCATATTATAACGTTAGAAGATATGCGGGTACCAAAATATTCACACATATACATGAAATCATATCATGTCAAAACCATATGATTCTATTACATAACCTCTTAAATCTAATTTATTTTAATTAACCACAACTAGTCAACTTGAATAAATAAACATGCTTCAATAGCAACATGACATCCTTTTCAATTCATTCAATTACCCATTTGTCAATTGAATCAAATAGTTAAAAAATTCATAATGGCATTTAGCAAAGTATCAAATACATTTTATACAGTCTTATGAGATGAATGCATATGCCTTGTCCTGCTCAAAATATTTTTCTCATCTTTTGAAAATCTTATGCAGAATGCCAATTTGAAAACACATTAAACCAACCATTTCAACATAATTCCAAGGTGGTAAATACGACTCAGGTAATCACTAGGCTGGTGTCTGCAAGTAGGCATATCGAGCACTACCAAATCCCCACTTTATCGGTCTCTCACCGGAAGGCACGTGGTACCTCCTCCGCACGTATTTTTAGTCTTTCACCATGGACACTCAGGCCAACTTAACCAATATCAAACTACACCCCTTATCCGGACTTACCAACGTATTTACCCAAAACAAATCCAAATGATCTTATTTCACAAAACAATTCCTTTCTCAAAACAATAGTTTTCAATTGCAATTCGAAATCCATGATAACAATGAAATGGAATGGCAATGCAATATTTAATAATGCATTAGAAGAGTTCCAATTTCAATTCCACCACATAATGCTCCATTGTGATCAATTTCCATATATCTATCAATGTAATACCATGATACAAACCCAAGAGATAATATAATAATGTCAATGTTCATGTATTCACCACATGTAAATCAACAACTTCCAATTTGGTCTTTTCAAGACAATTCAACAATATTCTTTATACACAACAAACTCCCAAAATCAAACATTTTCTTATCTTTCCAAGAATCTCCTCATTTAAATACCAAAAACCTTTAAACAATACGTTCATCAATAGCAATAACAAATAACACCAAGGCGGATTCAAGGTTTCATCAATTTCTAACTCACATACTTTGTCAATGAAAGGTAATTACAATCTTTCCAAAACTCATCCCCATCCCAACATTAAATAGAATCAAATTCCCATTTTTCTCATGCAAGTGAAATCTCGGGATCTTCAAGTTCAATTATAATTCTCAATAAGCATAAGCGAATATTCCAACACTTAATCAATTATATCAAAATCTTCTCTTAACTATAATTATAAAATATAACACGAGTGTTCACTTTCCAATTATCAACATCCACCCCCATCGAATTAAACCAAGGAAAAATTAATAAATAAATAAAAGTTTTGATAACTCATATTTTTAAAGTTTTTAATCCCACAACGACTCTATAATCCCAACTTAACAACTTACACAATATTTCTCAATATCAATTTATTTTTCCCAAAAATAAATTCCAAAATCAAAGATAAAAAAAAATATTTCAACTTTATATTTCTCAAAATAAATCATCTAATCATAATATGATGTAGATACAATCCATACAACTTTTAAATTTTATTTTCGGATTTTTTTACAAAATTATCAACACAAAATGATTTTTCCAAATTAATCTCAAAATGCCAACATTCTTAACATTTCAATATAATTTTTCTTCCAAAAATTATCAAATAAAAATCTGAAATATATATATATACAATACCTTTTAAAATGAGATATTTTCTCAAAATAACCCTAACATAACTTTAAAGTAATAATATGAAGAAAGTCCCTACCTCAAATATGAAAAAAAAACAAATCTGAAAATGCAAACATCACCCAATCATGGTTCTGAGTCCACCATTGCGAAGATCACGATGAGCTCTCCGACTTTCATTTACAATACTTTTGCAAAATCTCACTCTAAATATTCCCACTCTAAGCCTAAAGATTGAGCAACAATGGAAAAAGAGAAAGGGAGAAAAAGACGGACAGAGGGGTTTCACCTCCTCTCTGTCAAAACCAATTGAAGAAAAAAAAAAAAAAAAAGACAAGGAAGAGGGACCGGGAAGGGGGGCAACCCCACATGGGTTGCCTTTCCAAGAATTGATTTCCCTAAAAATATAATTTTTGTAATAATACCTCAAAATTTTATAATATAAATTATAAAATGATATAATTTTTCTCACCACAAAATATAATATTTTGCTCACTATGAAATATACACCCATGCTCCCCTCTTTCTATTTTTGTTTTTTTAATTTTTATTTTTATACACACTCATGAATAAGACAATCAGGTGAGAACAAAATTCTAGATTGCGTTTAAAAGTTTCTTTAATCTAATTGTGAGGATTAGTGTTAATTATGATTTAGTTTAATCAAGGCCTCTAAACAATGATTAATTTAAAGTGTGTCAAACTTTTATATCTTATGCATTAAATTTGAATAACCTTTCAAGAAAAATATAATTTTTATTTAATAAATTTGTTACAAAATTATTGAGCCTCACAATCACAACCAGTATATACTCCTCTCCCACTTCCAACAATGGTATCAGAGCTTATAAACAAAATTGTTATAATTTTTCAACAATGGTATCAGAGCTTACCACTGCCAACAGTGGTATCAAAGCATATATTACAAATCTCTTTCTTTCTCTCTCTCTCTCTCTCTCTCATTTTCTAGTATGACACGATTAAGGTGCAACCATTGATCTGAATTAGCCAAATTGTTGTGGATAGATCTAATCCATTTAAAGTCGGATTTTAATGATCCAAAAGTCGTCTCCAACTATTTGGAACATTCCAGACACATCTGAATGGTCATATTTTGCAAATTAAATACCAGCAATTTACAGATTTTGTTTGAAGAGATTAAGAAATAAAAATATTATTCAAAGCGGGAGTCGAACAATACAACAAAGAAGACATCACAGATAGGTGATAAAAGACGTCCCAAAAATCATAGATAAGATAAGCAACAGGTAGTTGCTCTACTATATGATATATCTTGATGCATTCATGATCATTTTTATCTATATGTTACGGTTGGTTAGGATCTTTGGGATCTTTACTAGGCTTAGTATTCATCCCACGTATTGATAAACTTTTTTAGGTACAAGGCTGGAGGAATCGTGTATGACTTGAAGTCTTTAATTATTGGGTACGGAACCTTTTATTTGTTGGTCGTGTGCCATGTATTGTATAAGGGTAAATCGCTTCTATTTTATTTATTGTCATTCAAAGTAAACCTGAGGGTATTGTGCAATGACTTATTTATATCATCATTGTTGTTATGAGAGAATGTTATTATTTATTCTCGTTCATGTTCTCAAATAAATGGAACTATTATAATGGATTTGGTAATGGATTCGGTTAATAAAAGTTGGGGTGTGTCAAAAAGCAATGCTTGGAATGAAACAACATAGGTAAAGGTGTAAATTTGGCCTGGCCCGACTTGGCCCATGTTGGGCTATGCGGGCTTCTATCAAAATTCGGGCCTGGTCGGACCAGCCCACAGGTCAAAAAATTAGGCCCAGCCTTAGGCCCAAGGGTATTCAGGCTTCGAGCGGGGCCAGCCTGGTGGGCCTGGGCCTGGCCTCGGGCTTGGGCCTGGCCTCGGGCTTGGGCAAGCCTAACCATTTTTTTTATAAAAAAATTCTACCAAAATTTTATTATTTTCCACTAAAAAAGACACTGGGCCTCGGGTGAGCCGGGCCAGGCCTTGAGTGGGCCTTAAGTAGACCGATGGGCTAGGCTGGGCTTCAAAATGATGGCCCAGGGGCTTAAGCTTGGCTCGAGCCCAAACGGGCTAGGCCCACCCTCGCTGCGGGTCATTTTTACACTCCTAAACATAAGGATGTAAATATGGCCTAGCCCTACCCATATTAGGCCCCGCAGGCTCCAACCAAAATTCGGGCCAAGTCAGGCTAGCCCGAGGGCCAAAAAATTAGGCCCAGGTTCAACCCTAGGCCCAGGGGTCTTCGGGCCTCGAGCTGGCCCGATGGGCCTGGGCCTAGCCACGGGCTTGGGTTGGGCTTAGGCAAGCCTGGCCTTTTTTTTTATTATTTTTTTAATTTTTTTCTACAAAAATTTTATTATTTTTTACTAAAAATGACACTGGGCCTCGAGCGGGCCGAACCTTGAGTTGGTCGATGGGCAAGGCCACAGGCTAGGCCAGGCTGGGCTTCAAAATGATGGCCTAGGCCCAAGCCCGAGCCCAAATGAGCCTAAACAGGCGGGGTCCACCCCAGGCCACGGGCGAGCGGGCTTCGAGCCACAGGCCATTTTTACACTCCTAAAGCAACGTGGAGAATCTAGCTTATGGAGGAATGATGAATTGTAAGTTGATTTAAGTAGAACCTTCACCACCGTCCATCACTGTGTATTTGGAGACTACAAAGTCAAGAATGAAAGTTGAAGAACCTCCTAGAAAAATGAGTCCAATTTGGTTTTGTTTAGCTATTGTGTGTTTTTTTCTTGTGTTTAGATTGTTTGTTACATTGTGGGATTAGTCTATAAACAGATTAAGTGTTTAGTTGTTTGACAAGAGAGTGGGGGAAAATGTAATCTCTAGGAGTGAGAGATACAAAGCCATCTCTAGTCAGGGAGATTGGATTCTAAGAGAGTTTGAGAGTTACAAAGAGTTTCTCTATTCGAAGAGCTAAATGAGAGATTAACCCTCTGTGGCAGAGATTCAGTGTGAGTGAGAGAGCTTAGTGAGAGTAAGAAAGTCCTTATCCATTGTAATCTCTTTGTAATTTCTATTATATAGTGAAAATGGTTACTCTCCCGTGGACGTAGACAGTGAGGCCGAACCACGTTAAATGTTGTGTCTCTTTGTGAATCACAACAAGCAATCTACACCCCTCTTCCACTTCCAACAGTGGTATCAGAGTTAGTTTGGGCTATTTCTCAAAAAAACATAGAAGAAACATAGAGTATTCAAATTTTTCTAGAACTTTCAGATATCGAAATCAATATCTGAATATACCAGACGATTCGTGTCGACTAGAGGAGTCCAAACCCATCAACCAAAAGAGTCAAGAAGTGACAGAAGTTTATCAATAATTGCAACATTCGAAAACTGAAATTTTTTGAAATTGTCAAAATTCAATTTTTAATATTCCAGATTGAACTACTTGTTAAGAGGATTCCAACGGTATAAAGAACGGCTAAAATGGAGCTAAAACGAAGTCATACGGGGTAATCAAAGTTTGCCTAGAAAGTCAACTATTTCACCGAAGAAGAAGAACCAGTGAAGAAATTATCTAGCGTGACACAGTTGAGTTGCAACTGTTAATTTGAACCATTCAAATTATTTTTGCTAGATTTGAGCCATTTTAAGTCAGATTTTGACGATTCAATAGTCATTTCCAACTATTTGGAATATTTCGAACGTGTCCGTACGACCCTATTTTGCAAATTCCATACCAACAATTTGCAGATTTTATTTGAAGAGATTAAGTAAGAAAAATATTCTTTGAAGCAAGAATCGAAGAATACAACAAAAAAGACATTACCGATGGGTGATAGAAGATGTCCCAGATATTGTGGACAAGACAAGCACACAGGTGGTTGTTCTAAGACATTGACAAGAGATGAGTCAATAAATGGTTGACAAAAGTGGACAACATGTGGTTGTTATACAAGATAAACAACAGATGGTTGTTTCTAGAGACAAAGAACAATAAGTGGTTGTTCTAAGAGACATACGTCAACAGAGGATTGACAAAAGAGGATAACAAAGGGTTGTTCTACAAGGAAAAAATCCTGATAGAGGACATGTACCGTGAGGAAAAGGTCACGGACAAGAAAGAATACATCAATAGGAGGTTGACAGCACCGAGAGAGATAGTAGTCAACAGATGATTGACTCCAAACACCAGAGAAGATGAGAACAAGCAAGAGGCTGCTAGAAAGTTCCAGAGAGAAGAAGAGGAAGCCAAAATGAAGAAGAAGAAGGAAGCTTCATTAATGAAACTTAGCTTAGAAGAAATACTATAGCACAGTGATTATACACGGTTTGTACAAGATTGTGAAGTCTATAAATAAAGAGCTGTGAGATTGTTTTAGAGAAAGTGGGAGAAAAATGTAATCTCCAAGAAGAAACATAACATCTCCAGATAAGGAGAATTCTAAGAGAGTTGAGAGAATTTGAGAGTTTATAGAGAGATAGCTATGTTTTATATAATTTGTTTGCGATTGAACAAAAGAAGTGTTTGTTCAATTAATTCCTCTCTTTGTATACCATCACAACCGGGATACACGTGTTTCCCACTTCCAACAACACGTTATTGTAACATGCCAAGGGGGTACCAGTGTGCGTTAAACAGTTCAGACCCTTGATTTCTTCGATCTTATCTCATGAGTGCAATGTAAAACATAGATTAGAGGCTAGATTTTGTAAATTTATAGAAAAATCATTTTATTGCAAAACCATTGCCAAAAACGGGTTGTGTCATCAGATCTTAGAATTGCCACCTAATATTTTGAAAAAATTAGAAAGCTCATAACTCGTGCCAAGGCCATTGTTCATCGTAACCAAAGATGCTTGGCTCGGAACCTTAGGTATGAGAGGGAAAGGTCAATAGTGAGCACCCCCGCTCACCCAATCAAAGATCAGCCTCTACTAAACCATGATATGAGTTTTATTAGCGTTATATGTTCATATTCCGGTTATTAATAAATCCTAAAAATTACTATGTGAAGCATACAAGTATAGACTATGCCACTCATTTTGGGACAAATTGATTCCATGTATTTTGAAAGAGTTTTGAATATGTGCAACCCAAAGAAATTGAGTTTACAAACATAAAAAATCAATTCATTCCAAAATAAGCGACACAACCTCCATCCACCGGCAATCATACAGTTATATCACATAGGCATGGTAGGATGCTTAAACATAGTAAAAAAACACATACAAGATGGATACTAAAACATAAAAACTTACATGTATATGTAGACACCCCATTTTTGACCGTCCTTAAGACTTGGACGTCATCGTTTGAACACTCGGTGACTACCCATGTTCGTGTTTCGTTTTGAGTTCCCGGAGGTCTCGGCTATGCGCCTTGCCTCAGGATCTCTCAACTCAAATGTTCTGTGTTTTGGTTTTGCACCAAACACTTGTGTTTTTGTTTCTGGGGGTGGAGAGTAGCTTGTTAGCTACCCTTAGCATCCACCGGCCGTGGCTTGAGGCTACCGGCAATTGGTAAAGTATACCATTGGCCGGTCGGCATTCAGTGTGGCCGGTCGGCCATCTGTTTGGCCGGTGGCCTCCTTTTCTGGCCGATAGCACTTTTTTGACTTTTTCAAGCATGGTGCATGCCAATTGTGCCAGCTGGAATGCACTAATCCTGCCCCCGTGCATAAGTATGGCTGTTTTGCCCCTTTTGCACCCTTGGACCTTTGTCTTAGCTTCCTCAAGAAGCTTGCCAGCTGTCCCAGCTTCCTCAGGAAGCCTTGCCCCCCTTGCCCCCTTTGACCCTTTTTGTTTAGCTTCTTTGAGAAGCTTAGTCATTTGCATTGCCTATATAAGAGCCCCTCCTCCTCCATTGTTAATAGTTGAACAAAAAACCAAAGCTTATACACACATATATCTGTCATATACTCTATATATATATATATATATCTCATCCTTTATGTGTGTTTGGAAGCCTAAAAAGTGTGTTTTGACCTTGGTTTTGCACTAAGACACACACCATTACACCATACCTCAACCTTGAGAGGCTTTGAGGGTTTGTTCTTGAGTTTTTGGACTGGTTTTGATCAGAGGAAGGTAGCTGATCTTGCTGTTCTTCAAGGGTTCTTCAAGGGTAACATTCTTACTTTAGATTCCCCAATCTTGCACTAGATTTTTTCCTATCTTGCTTACTGTTTTAGACTTTTTGTATAACTGAAAAAAGTCTTTTATTTGCATGCTTAAGATACTTCATTAAGGTTGTTTTGTGGTTTGGGGTCGACCTCCCCCTCTTAGGCCTTATTTGGCCCCTTTTGTGCTCTCTTTGTTAAGCTTTGATTACTCTTGTGTATTGGCCTTCTCACCACTGAAATCCAGTGGATTTTCAGTGGTGAAGAAAGGGTCTTGAGGTCTTGCATAGGGGGGGGACACCCCTCTCTCTTAGTCTCTCATCTTTGCATGTTCTTGGCTCATAAGGGTAGCATGCATGATTAGGTATTTTTGGTCCCATTTCAGAGGGTTTTGTATGTTATTAGGTCATAATGTGCCTCTTTTTTTGGTCGAATTAGTGGTCCCTTTCATGCTTAATACACTTGCTTTGTATTCCCTCATTTTGCCTAGAAGTGCATCATGCCATTAGACCACCATGCTCTCATGTTTTGACCTTGCTATGTGAAGTTCTTGGTCATATTTTGCTATGCTTGAGGTCTGTTAGTTACTGATTTGGTCATGTTTGACATATTTAATATGGTTGCTATGCATTTTGGCTTGTGAGCCCTAAGCAAGTAAGTCATAAACATGCCTTAGTTGGTCTATTTCAATGATTTGGAATCATTTTCCATGCCATTTTAGTCCATGTTTTTATCTTTTCACACTTGGAATTGTTCTCCTTTTATTGCTTTGAAGATGTGTCCTTTTGTGCCTTGAAATGAGCATTGTGCATGCTTAAATGTTTAAACCTTTGGGGCTGCCATATCAGTGGGTTTTGGGACTTATTTTGGTGCCTTAAAACTCTTTTTTGGTTGTATAGTTCATGCCATGTTTGCTTGGGGGAAATGGTAGTAAAATACCCCTTCGCTATGCCTTAATCTTGGGCCTATTGGTGTGCATGCTCACATGAGTGTTTATCCATCATTTTAGGCATCTTTTGTCACTATTTTGGGGCAGGCTGAGGTCTGCCCCTTTGCATTGCATGATCATTTTGCATTGCTTTGATTTCATACTTGCATAGTATTACAATTCCATGCTTGTATATTGTTAGCTAATTGCATTTCATGTCATAGTTTGCATGATGAGTCACATGGCATTACATCTAGTATGTTTGGCATATTGCATTGCTCATGTTGCATCTTTGAGCCAAGTTTGTATACATGCATTGCATTGTTTGGATTGGGGTGTCAAGCCAAACTTGAGGGGTGAGGAGTGTTCGTACTTTAAGTGACGAAACACCTCTTAACCCTCGGTAGCCAATCCCCTTGACCCCAACATGATAGGGTGTTGGCATTCCTCTCTTTTGGTTGCATGCATTTACATTGATTTGCAAAACTTGGCCTCTTAGGCCATCATGCCTAATTGATGGCCCGAGGGCCGAGGGTCATGCTTCCTTGAGTCCATTGCATGATAGGGAGTGTGGCCATGCTTACATTTGCTTGAAATTCCATGCCATACACTGCTTGCCCTCTGTTACTGTCAAAAAACCAGTTTCTGTAGGAAGTTTTGGCCGACCGGCCATCTCCAGTGCCGACCGGCCATCCATCAATGGCCGATAACTTCATCGGTGGCCAGTGGCCATTTCCCACGGCCGGTGGCCATTCCTACTAGCCGGTGGTGTTCCACAGTGTGCAGAGAACCTATCCCAAGACTTGTGCAGTCTTTAGAGGAGCTAGGCAGTGTAAATAGAGGCAGCAATGCTATGGCAGCGAGTTTCCGGGCAGTACGAGTCAAGCATGCATAATCCAAACATTTTGAGGCGGGGGCTGTGGCCACTTTAATTCTACATTTAATTTGTTAATTAATTAGAAGTTCTGTAATAATTAATTTAGCAGTATTCATCTGTTTTGCAATATTTATTCAGACCTTCCGAGTGAGGGCAATTGTGTAATAAGTGTGGGTGAGTGTGCGCATGTCTTCCAATCCCACGTCTTTCTTCCCTTTTATTTACCCGCTTATGATGGTAGACTATGGCATATTTAAATTAGCATACCTTATGTTATGCATGCATGCATCCATACATTTGTCTTACATGCACCGGGCTCGGTACATCATGCTAACTGCATTTGTATTTCAATTCCAAGTTGAGTACTTGTTAATTTCAGCATTTCACATGCCATCTTTAGGATAGCCGAGCCTATTGTAGTTGCATCTTGCATGTGTTGCATTAGCCATCTTAACATGAACTAGGATCATACATGTGATTGCTAACTAGTCTCTATTTTGGCTTGGAGTACTAGGTGAGCTTTTTATGCTTTAGCATACCGCATGTGTGTGAGTGTTGCCATAATAGCATGATCACCATGAGGCTAGTTGCTTATGTGATATACCTGCTTGAATGCCTGTGGATGGAGGTTGAATTACCTAAATTGGAATAATGCATCAAAACTGTGAGTTTTAAGCCCACTAGATAGTGGCAAAACCATCTTTTCTAAAAACCCACTCGAGGGTGGTAAAACCTATATTTTAGCCTACTTACGAGTAGCAAACCATTTTCAAAACAAACATGAAATGTTTTGTTCCAATTTAGGCGATTTGGTCTATACTTGTTTGCTGTGCGCATAACATAGTAATTCTAGGCTAATAACCGGAATAAGAACGCATAATGTTTTCAAAACAAGGTATCATGGTTAGTAGAGGCCGATCTTTGATCGGGCGAGCGGGGGTGCTCATAGCTGACCTTCCCCAATCATACCCAAGTTCCCGAGCCGAGGCAACTTTGGTGATGACGGACACGTGGCCTTTGGCATCGAGTCAGGGTTTCCTAAATTCCCCTATAAAAAATATTTAGGTGGCGACTCTGTATCTGGCAAAGCAGTCCATGCTTGGCACTTCTTTACAAAAATCTGTTTTCCAAAACGATTTGCCGGATTTGGACTCTTTGGTTCAAGATTAAGAACCGTGACAAAAACGAGTCCGAACTGTGGCATGCATAAGTCCCCTTCCCTCGGGGCGCATCCACAGTATACTGACATCCTGTAAACAGTTACAAAACAAACTTAGCAAAATATGCATGATCTTATATACAAAATTCCAATGCAATTTACACATGAGATACAACTAAAGATTTAGCTTTTAAGATATGACATGTAAATCATCTCAAGAACATGAGGTAGCGCACATAATCACATAGGAATTGATTAAATCCACAAATGCAACCTTAGCCAAATCAAGATGCAAGAAACATGGATGCAAAGCATAGATAGGATGAAAAATAAAATATGATGCATATTCACAAATGAAAACAAGTAAAAGAATGGGATAGAGAGAAGCAGGACGGGAAATTATTACAACACTTTGAATAAATTATTGCAAACCGAATGAGGGAAGGAGAAAGAATATATTATAACAAAATAAAAAACTTTACAAAACACTCAAATAAAAATAAAAGCAAAATAAAAGTTTCATGTATCTTGGACACCAGCGAAATAGGTTAACATTGAGAGGCTACGTCGTCTTGTCCAAAATAAGCTAGCTGACCAACCAAATAGGCCGGTCGTCCAACTAGGCCTAACAAAACCTGTCTTGTTGCAAAGTTGGGAAAATGAATAAACAAGACATATAGAGGTGGTTCAACTGACCACTATCGGTCAACTTACAACAAAATTAATATGAAATCAAAGTAAGAAAATAAATATAAGATAGAAAATACAACAAAATGAGAGAAATTGAAAATTCACCTTCCAAGGAAAGAGTGAACCTCTTTATTTCCAAACTTCCTTTTGATTACCTTCAAGGTGACGAATTATGCTCTCAATCCTCCATTCGAAAATTTGGAATTTTAGCGAAAATGATAATTTTGGGTTGTTTAGCCGTGTGTGTGAGAGGATGGTGAAAACCCAAATTTCACAAATCACTATTGTTTTCTCACTTTTGACACCAATTGAACCCTCATTGATCAAAACTACACAAGGTGGTTATAAGGGAATTTTTGGGACCAAAACAGTGTATACATGTAAACACCCCATTTTTGACCGCCCTTAAGACTTTGGCGCCTCAGGTTGATCACTCGATAATGAAAGTTATGTTGTGCAAATGTTCGATTTCTTCAGCAAGAAAAGCTTCAAAATCCCAACCTTACACCCCATTTTTTTGACCAAAACTATTTTAAACCTTAAAACCCTCTCTTTCAAAATATTTTTGAAAATGTTTCTACAACGTTCCGAGACTTGCATTGCGTTTAAAATATTGCACTTTTCGGTAAACCGAGTAAGAATAACGTGGAAATAAATGGAAGAAAGGTGAACTCTTTGAAAAAAATCTTCAAAACCTCTTATTTATATGTTTGGAGTTGAAGAAAATTGGGGAGGGAGGAAGGGAGAGAGAGAGAGAGAGAGAGATAAACTAGTTGCGGAAGAAGTTGGGCTTGAAACCGTTAAGGGAGAATTGAGCAACCTTCACTAAAATAGGCATATCTTTTTGCACATTTAGAATTTAGATGTGAGGCTTCCACCATTGGAAATTAGACTTTTGGGGCTTCAATTTAGACTCAAGAATGACCTGAAATCGAGTTCAGATGAGAGAGATATACCTATTTGAAGTCGGCCCTGGAAGCATGGCCAGAAGGTGGCCGGCAACCATCATTTGTGGACGACAAGCCACCATTTCTGGCCGGCCGGCCACCACTTCTGGCCTGCCAGCCACTAGTGGAAAACCCAGATATTTTCCCCAACTGTTTCACAAAGTTCTAGCTGTCCCTTTTTAGATATTTTCAACCTAGGGCTCATTTTTTCTATATATAGAGAACCTCTCTTCTTGCTTTCAAGGTCAGAAAACATTTTAGGGGTTAGAATTTTTAGAGCAAAAATTTTCTCTCTCTCTCTCTCTCTCTCTCTCTCTCTCTCTCTCTACATTTCTCTCTCTCTTACAAGTTTGTGCACATTAGCCTACATACACCACACTTTTGCCTACACCTCCTTAACCAAAGTTGTTCATCTTTGAGCTAAGGTGCCTTGAGTCCTTCTTGGAGCTCTAGAAGGTGGTTTTGGCTTGAATTGTTGCCTAAAGTTGATCTTTGCTTCAAGAGGTATAATACTTGCCTTTTTAACTTGTTTTGCATACTTGCTTTTCTATCTTTTCCCACTGATTTTGGGCAGTTTTTGGACTATAAAAACTCTATTTTTGTGGGCTGAAATTTGTGATTTTAGGCCATTTAAGGTTAGGGGGTGGTTCACCCTTCTCTATTCCTTGTTTGTAAGGCCTTTCCACCTTTGTTTCCCACTTTCAAACCATCTTTTTTTGAGCTTTTGAACACTGAATTTCAAAGTAATTTCAGTGGCGAAAATCATATTTTGAAGTCCAAATTTGGAGGAGTTAACCTCCCCTCCTTGTGTCTTGTTTGTTAGCCTAGATAGCTCTATGTGTTAGCTTATTTTCTAACCATTTGTAGCTTAATTCCAGCATGTTTTAGGCTCTGATTTGGACTGTTTTAATTCTATTTTGGGTTGATTATGTCATTTGAGTCTTGTATTACATGATTGTAGTGTAATTGTCCTCATAAACTTGGTGTTTTAGGCCTTTAGACACCACTTGTTTGAGTTGATTGCATTTTTTTAGTGCTTTTCTCACTTAATTTCAGCAAGGATAATCTCTGCAACCTCCCTCATTTCTTGACTATTTGTTTGCTTTGAGGGTTGTTTCAATCTTAGGATTGTTTAAGCTTGAGATTGAGGTCCATGCTTAATGGTTTAATCCTCTTTTGGGGGTTCATTATCAACGGCATGACACCTCTCTCTTGCCTTAGACTACCCCTTGTTTGACACCTCCTTCTTTTTAAGAGGACTTAACTCACCAATGGACTTAATTGGTTAAAGAATGGAAGGGTAAGTAAAATGAGTAACTAAAAGTGGAAACTAAAATTGTGTAAAGATAAGAATTTGATTGTTTTTCGGTGTGTTCAATCGGACGATAATTGAACACAAGGAAAATTGGGGCATTTCATACTCAAAGTGATGAAATATGCCAATTTTTCTAAGGTCACCATTGCCCTTGATTATGCATGATAGGGTAAAGGTTTTGAGTCTTGTTTGTGCATTGATTAAACTTGTACACCTTGGTTCTTTAGCCATTATGCAATGAAATTGCTTGATTGATGGTCTTTAAACCAAGTGTATCACTTCTTTGAGCTTGTTTTGATAATAAGGAGGGATACACAGTACAAACAACTTGTGAGAATACCCTTTCTTTGCTCTGTTTGCTCTCTGTTATAGCAAGAAATGATGCATCATCAGTGGTCAGCCAGTCGGCCACTATTTTGGCCGGCAGGCCATCAGTGTTGGATGGCAACCCCCTAGTGATGGTCGGCTGGCCACCATTTCTGGCCTGCCTGCCACCAGTGAATTTCGAGCAGAATGTTTATGAAGCAGACCAGAGTTGATCTGGAGAAGGAAAATAGTGTAAGTGTTATGCAACAAAGGCATATAGCAACAAGACAGTGGCTATTCTCGGGTGGAAAACCTTGCATCCTTGTGCATTCCTCATTTTCCAAGGTGGAATAGCTAGTTTAGCATAGTATTTCATTGTTGTAATTAGTTAATTTCTTGTACGTAATTAATTAGTTAGTTTGTTGTTGTAATTGTTTAATTAGCTAACTAGAATAGTTAATTAGTTGTTTTTTGTAATTAGCTAGAATAGTTAATTTATTTCATTTGATTTGTAATAATTAGTTAAGTAGTGTAGCTTATCTAGTTTATTCATTCGGACCCTCCTGCGCGAGGGCATCAATGTTGTAATAATGTGTATGTCTTCCAACCCCACATCTTTCTCCCTTTTATTTAACTACTTACGATGGTCAGATTAGGGACATTACGTTTTGTTTAGCATACTTCATGTTTGCATTCACTTATTTTGCATGCACCGAGACTCGGTTCATCATTCTAACTGCATTGTTAGTTTAAATACTTCTTTGAATACATGCTTAGACTGCATGCTATCAAATCGATTCATATGCCATATTAATAGCCGAGCCTATTAATTGCATTCTTTGCGTGTGTTGCATTAGTCATATCACATAGTTAGGAATCATGCATTTTTTTAACTCTTTTGTTTATTTTGGCTTGAAGTACTAAGTGAGCCTTTACTCGCTTTAGCATATTGCAAGAGTGTTGATGTTGCCATGTATAACATGCTTACCATGAGGCTAATTGCTTAAATGCTAAATTGCTTGAATGCCTATGGATGAAAACTTGTTGCTTGAGTTGGAATAATTTGAGTAATGTTCATTATGCGATCACTTTTTCAAATGGTACATATTCGAAACAATTTTTCAAAACAAACATGAATCAAATGTTCCAATTCTTGCAAAGATAGTCTATACTTGTGTGTGCGCATCGCATACTAATGCTAGCCTAATAAACCGGAACAAGAGCATATAATGTTAATAAAAATCATATCATGATTAGTAGAGGCTGATCTTTGATCAAGCGAGTGAGGGTGCTCAAATGTATTCATGACCTTCCCCTCTCGTACTTAAGTTCTCAAGCCAAGACAATCTTGGTGATGACGAACACGTGGCCTTTGGCACGAGTCATGAGGTTCCTAAATTTCTCCAAAACAAAATATTTAGGTGGCGACTCTGTATCTGGCAAAACAGTCCATTTTTGGCAATTTGATTCAAAATCAATTTTCTAAAAGATTTGCCTGATTTGGACTCTTTGGTATTTATCAATTTCACATTGCACTTGTGAGATTAAATTTAGAACCGCGGGAGTCCAAACTGTAGGACTATATTTCAAACTTTCGAAATGGGGCAAAAAAAGTCGAGCTACAATACCACTGATATATCAGTATATTAGTGTGTTTGGAACTCTTGGCTATGATAACAGTGTGCTTGGAGAATAACAGTTCATAATCTAAGCTAACTTCAAAGTTTAGACTCTCTCTCTCACTCTCAAAGTCTCTCCTCTGTCATTCATTCCTTTTTTCTCTCTCCCCACTCATATCAGACCCTTGTTGTATATAGGAAATGTATCTCAGTGGAGTGTATCAGTGGATCATATCAGTGAAGGTGGAAAACAAAGTGGAGCACTACTGTGTAATGGAGCATCTACTCTCTTTGCTTTCACTCTCTTTTTTCTAAAGGGTCAAGCCCTTTTGGCAATGGAGGTTGAGTGTACATGCAATTTGGTGCCTAAACATATCAGAAAATGGGATAACAAAGTGCCCACACGAACCGGAACATCAAAACAAAAAATGACTGTGTTGGCCAGTCATCTAGTCGAACATCTGGGCGGACGACCGACCAAGGGGAAAAATGGACGGGTTTGGCTAGTTCAGCCTTAGTGGCCCAAGGGTTCAAAACATTTCTTCAAAATTGGCCCACAGTGAAGAAATAAAGCCTAAATTCCATCTTTTTTTATAGAGGATTTTATGAGAAACATATTCTGATTTTCATCATCGGGTAATCGAAAGCAAGCGGCCAAGTCTTAGAGTAGGTCAAAATGGGGTGTCTACAGTTGCTAGTGCTACTTTTATGTGTGGCTTTTAATGTATCAATGCGCATTTTGTAGTAACACGGGTGGAATGTGGGTAACTTCTAGTTTGGGATAGGACATTGAAAATGGAGCATTTACCATTGCATTGTGGGAATGGTTCGGGAAGGTTCTTGTTTGAAGACACTACATGATTTATTTGATAATAGTATTTGTTTTTGTCAACCTGTTGAACAATCTGTTTTTAATTTTTTATTATATGGTATACGTAAAATCTTAGTTTTCATTCCTACGTAGACATTTTGTCTCTTATTTTTGAAGGAGTAGAATATGTTTATTATGTTATGATGCTATTGGAAGTACATTGAAATGTTGTGTCATGCCTCGGATTTACAAGGTCTGGCTCACGAGAATAAAGCACCCGACGATGAACAATAGATAACAACTCTCGTGCAAATGAATATTATGTAGTCACACAATATATGTGTTTATCCAATTTTATACATTTCTAGATACAAGATCTAAGTCAAATGGATGTTCTGTAACTAAAACATGCACAGATGTTAGAAATTAAATTAAACGCCCTGAGGCTCACATCATACACAAGGGTGTAACCCTTGTAAGGATGACACACAACCAATAAATAACATAAAGGGCCCTTGGCCTACAAATAACAAAACCACCAACATTGCCGTGTGTTAGAAATTGCATGTGGATTAGGCAATTTGAAATCCTTCATATCATGGAGCATGTAATGGATTTTTTGGAATTTAAAACAATATGTTTGGAAAGAGGTTTTGGAAATTCTTGTATTATGTTTTGGAACATTTGCATTGTTTCAAAAAACAATATTTTGAATCACACGTGTTGTGCTATTGGAAAAGAAAGTAAATAAAGTGGTAAAGCTATGAGAGGGTGTTAAAACAGAATTAAGTTGGCTTGTGTGTCCATGGTGAAAGACCTAAACCCACACAGTAGGCGTTGAGCCTTCCGGTTAGCACTAGTAAAAATGACCTTGTGACTTGTATAGTTACTCGTATGAACACTAGCCTTGAGATTTATCCATTTTATTTATTATCATTTTGGCTTGAAAGGATATTTTAGAAGAAAAAAATTAGCGATGTATTCGCATTTGATTTAGCAATGTATTTACTGGTTGGTATTGAGATACTAGGATCAGTTTTTTGGAAATGGGATTTTATGTCAAACGGATGCTTTGAACTCAGAAAACATTTTGATTAAACGTAAGGTTTTGGTACTTGGAAAGAAAGGATTTTGTTGAGTAATAAAATGGATCTTAAATTGCATTTTGGGCATATTGCATATATGTATTGTGTCATGAGCATTTATGTTGGCAGAGTATGTTTAGTTTTTGAAATACTCTCTACTGGGCTTTATGCTCACCTTACGTTGCTAAAAATGTTTTTCAAGTGTACATGTGTAAATGTGGACCGTGACGTGAAGTTGCGTTTAGAACCTTGTAGGATGGTTCTGTTATTTATAGGTCAAGGGCTCTTTATGTTATTTATTGGCCATGTGCCATCCTTGTAAAGGTTACACCCTTGTGTATGATGTAAGCCTCAGGGCGTTTAATTTGATTTATAACAAATGTGCATGTTTTAGTTACAGAACATCCATTCGACTTAGATCTTGTATCTAGGAATATATAAAATTGGATAAACACATATATTGTGTGACTATATAATATTCATTTGTATGAGAGTTGTTATCTATTGTTCATCGTTGGGTGGTTTATTTACGTGAGACGGACCTTGTAAATCTGGGGCATGACATGCTGATTAAAAAAAAATTAATGTGTTCACACTTTTAAAGTATAAATAATACATAGATTGTGATTGGTCTAAAACAGTAAATATAGCGATTTTGGTTTTAAACCCGGCCCATTTGATATTCTGGATTCGGGTTTCATGATTCTATACTGTTGTTCTTGTCTTATTTCTCTTTTCCCGCCTTAAGTTTGATTATTGGGTTGTGTTGGTTGTGTTTGGAACAGGTTGGTAGCTTAGTTTTCAAACTTTTGTTGCTTAGAATTTTACTCATTCGCTCAAGCGTCACTACTTGCACTTGAGCGGGCTTTGTGAATTCTCAGTACTTTTACAGGTCTGCAAAACTACTGGGAGAGAGTATTCTATGCTCAAGCGGTTCTTTCTACGCTCGAGCGATCTCAACTCAAGCGGCCTTTCTTTCACACAAACGTTGGTCTATTGTTTGCAAAACTACTAGAAGTGTGTATTTTGTGCTCGAGCGTCACTTCTCGCGCTCGAGCAGACTGTGCGTATATCAGTTCGTGATCAGGTCATTTCTCCTCACTTTTTCATCACTCTCTCTCTGCAAAACATTTCAAAACCCTACATCTAGAGCTTCTCTCTAAAGCTCCCTCTCTCTCTACATTTTCACCTAGATTTGGTGGTTTCTCTACCCGTGTGCCTTTGTTAAAAAGGTGGAGCATCTCAAGGGCTATGTTTTCATCCAAATAGAGTTGGGTTTTAGCTTCCTCCGAGTTTCTTCCTTGCTTTGCTCGTCTTCTAGCTTTGAGGTAGAGATTTTCCATACTCTTGGATGACTCTTAACTTAGTTATTTGTTTTGTATAAACACTATTATGAATTGAGAGGATTTAGAACAAATCTCGGATTTTGGTTTAGAATCAAAAGGGGGGTTTACAAATGGATGTATTGAAAATGGGTATGGGAGTGAATGTGAGGTTAGGTTGTAGTAAAATGGTCAATTTTGATACTTCGGTTGGATTTTCGAAGAAAGAGGAGTTTTCCCTAAGATGACTCAAACATTTGTCTTGTACAAATAAATGGAATTGGTATTAAAAATGTGAAATTGGATGGATGTTTGTATAGATGGTGGAGTTAGATATGTATTATTTCTCACCTATGGAAATTTGGATAGTTTATTTGTCTTGGAGATTGCATATCTGTTTTGCGCTATTGGTGGAAGATAACTATGATTGTTGTAGAAATTGCATGAGGATTCGGCAAATTAAAACTAATTTCTTATCCGTTGTCATTGAATATGACTATGTTTTTAATACATTGTAAATGTACAATATTTGGGGATATACTCCATATGTGGGAGAAGATAGGGGATGTACTATATTAAATTAAGTTGGCCCGTATGTCCAAGATGAAAGTCCCAAAAACCACGCGTATACATGAGTGCCGATTCCCGCAGACGAAATATTCGTAAAATGACAAATAAAGGTGGTTGTATGATGGTTGCACTGGTTAGAGACCTATTAAGTTGTATTCTCAATTTGGTTGTCTAAATGAAATGAAACTGATCTCAGGATTTGAAATATACAGTTGGTACTGCATGATTTGCAAAAACATTATGAAACGGCTTATCAATGGCATTGTATATGCATATTACCCTTATATCTTTGTTAAGTTTCATATGTTGCATTGGATTATTTCTAATGGACTTTGGCTCACTCTATTTGGGGAAATCATTTTCAGGTGCTGGTGATATGCCTCCACCAAGGACTTAGCTTGGAAGGACTGTGGAGCTGAAAACTCAATTTTGTCATTTTGTATTTATTTTTGTACAAGCCTAGGGCTTTAATTGTCTTGAGCTTAAGACTCACTTTTGTTGTAACTAAGCCTTAACTTGGAAAGATGTAAGCCTTTAGGGTGTATAAATACCTGTTTAGCTTTTGTTACATTATTATTGTTTGGTAACACATGTTGTAGATTCAGGGTGTTCCATTTATGAATGTCTATTACATGTGTCACCCTTTTGTACAATCAAATTTCATGTAATAAAAGAATATTAAACTCTAATTTATATTGTCATTCAACTATCGTTATGGATGGTTTATTGTATTTATTTTTGTGGCATTACAGTAAATTTTATATTCAAAAAGTGCATTGATCCTACTTCAAGGTTTGGACTTCACTAGTTTGATCCAATAGGAATTTGTGTATTATTCACCCATGTTGTGAATAAAATTTGACTCAATTAGAAATAACTAAATGAACATATTTATGTTCTTAGCTATAGTCTTGTTCAATTTTGGGACCTTTTTTTTGCCAAGAATGGACCTATACAAGGAATGGTCATTCTAGAGAGGGTAAGAATAACAAATTTTAAGTGAACTAAATACTATCTAGATCATAGTTAATTTATATTGAAAGTTAATATTGATTACATTATCGAGTTGCTTCTGTCATTAAATTTGACTCCTAAATTGGGCTTTTTAAATTACGAGTAAATTAAAATTTGAATATGTTTATGATGTCACATCATTCAATAATAGGTCCCACCACTCATATTTATGTCTAATAATGTATTAACCCATAAGGTGGTACATTAAAGATGGTATAATAAGTGTAGCATTACTCAATTTTGCTATAGAAACCATAACTTAATTGAATTAATGTTAGACAAGAGTCAACCATGGTTACTTAAATAACCAAACTATAATTTTACAGCGGATCAACTCTAATACTTTTATCACATGAGCTTTTAGAAGTGTAAGATTGAATTGTAATATATTTACTAATCCATTGTTTAGTTAGAGAAGTGTAAATCGGAGTAATAGTTAAATACATATAATTTTTTTTGCCAAGTAATCTAAAAATTATTTATCTAAGGACTAGTGGTCCATTCCAGTGCAATACTCCTTTAAATATAATCATATTTTATAACAAATTAATATTATACAAATTAACCTTATTGTTTGACAAACTAATCATATTATGAAGTTATTCTTTAATTTTAAATTCTAAAGTTGTATTATTATACATCAATTGATTTGTTAATTTGTGCAATATTTTTCTTTATAATAAGCTTCTCTTAATAAGTAAGATCAATTTTAATAATACATAGATAGTTACAATGTGCAGTAAATAATGGTGTGATGATTATAATAGTGGCGACATTGATAGAGTGTTGTTGTAAACCTAAGAGGCAATGTAATCATAAGAGATTAAAAATTCTGTAAGCTAAAACTTTAAACATTTTTTAGGTTAGTGTTTAAAATTTTACGTGATACAAATTGTAATTATCAAAACAATGCAATTTATTTTTACTAAATATATTCAATATTCAATTTTAAATACTTAATCGAGTTATCAAAACACCACACACTCCCATTACAAAACTCAAACAACTTGAAACCAGACCAATAGTTCTATACCACACCACATTCATTATGGAATGTTCACAACCATATAAAGTTCATCAATCGAGTGAAAAAAGGTTAGCTTTTACATAGAGGTTAACAATAAAATGACATTCAAATTGGTACTCTCCTTTGGTTTACCTCATGCATCATTTGCACGATCAGCATTCTATACACAAAACATAAACAAATAACAATCCAAACAAGACCATTATTTCTTTCATTTCATATTAGTTCTCACCAAATCAACCCATCCAAACAGACTATCAGTGTACAAAAGAATGTTTGGCAACAGAATACAAGGAAAATATGTTCATTACAATTTACAATTAGCACCTGGCAACATTTCAGACAAAAGCTTGACTTTCTGTGGTTTAGAAATTTCTCTGCCACAAATTGACTTGGTCTATGTTCTGTAGACTTTCAATCTTCATACATGAGGACACTACTGGATGCTTGCCTTGATGTTTTGGGGCTCAAATATGACATTCAAAATTTTGCCAAGAACATAAATTTTTTTCTGACATTTCTAGCGTCCAAATACTTGAAGAGTTTTTGGTCGATTGAAGCCAGTTTGAAAGCGTCATCCTTTGTACATGTTTCTTCGATTTGTATTGTACCCCTCGTTTTTCTGTTAATCTGAACTGGTAGGACCACTGTGGACTCCTTTAGGTAAGCAGGATCAGCCTGAAGAGTCTCATAATCAATATGACAGAAAACTCATTAATTAAGTTCGACAGAAAATGAGTCTATATTCTTTAGAACCTAAACAAATCTATTCTCGTATATAATACATGCTTTAATAAAAATAAATAAATAAGAAAAAGAAGATGAATTTCAAGTTCTAATAACTAACCAAGACCCCAGCCAAAACCATATATAAAAAGATACAAAATAGTTGGCAAGTTTATGCATTAATTTGGAGATATAAGTGGTGTCTCCTTATCACTCCAACTTCTGTATATTCAAGCCATATGTGCAGAAACTTGCCAAAACAATGAAACATTAACATTTTAGGACTCTAAACATACCTGATCTTTAAAGATCAAATTGAAGTAAACGCGACTTGTACACAACTTTCTAGATTCACTCTAATTTCACCTTGATAGATGTTTAAGAACTTGAAATATAAATATTTTTCAGCTCGTGGTCTGCAATATAGAATAAAATAGTATGTTTTTATGACTCTTGAGCATAGTCAATCTTTTCACCAAGACAAGCAGTGAGAGAACATAGTCAATCTTTCCACCCACCCATCCACGGGCATACACACACACGGAAGGAGAGGTTTACTTGATGTGAAAGATGAACCACACACGATGCCATATTCAAGAAAAATAGAAACCCGTACCTTCGAAAAAGGTTCGTATGCCAACAAATTTTAGCATCCCGGGTGAGACCAAAGCTCCTCAGCCATGTAAGGAGCATATGGTGAAAGCAATAAGAGGCGCTAGCTCCAAGCTCCTCTTTATTGATGTACTCTATCTTTTTGTTTGTGTCCATCAATAAAGATTTTTTTGCCAATCAAAAAAAAAAAATAAGACAAATGGTTCAATGGCTGACCTAGGAAATTTATCCCAATATAGATGCAAAAATGCAGAAAACTAATTAGATTTTTTTACCAAAAAATTATATAATTGATGGACAAATAAAACATAATTCATGCCATTAAATGATGTGAACAATCAAACATATGGTAGAGTACACCACGACTACCAAACTATTGAGATATGCTTCCTATATCAGATATACATCACATATCAGATATACATCCATTACTCCATTCTTCTCATCTTATCATTTATCATTCTTATCATTACACTACAAGAAAAGTGGGTATAAAACACGAAACTTTCTGCGACGGCGTGTATACCATCGCAAAAAGTGGTCTTTTGCGACGGCATATGAAGCCGTCTCAAATAATGTCTTCTACGACGGCAGTTTCCCCGTCGCTAATAAGCACAGAACAAAAAGTCACTTAAATACGGAAGTATTCGCGACAGCACTGTGTACCATCACAAAAATATTTTTTTTGAGACGTGTGAAATTTACCGTCGCAAATAGTGGACATTTGTGACGGGAATTCTCTGTCGCAAAAAAAAACCCTTATTAAAATGGCGTCATTTTATAAATGGATTTGATCATTTGTGATGGTTTTTCCATGCCATCGCAAATAGTACTGAAAAATTTCATCTCCCTCCTTCAGCCGAAATGGCGCTCGATCAAATTCCCTAAAATCCCCAAAATCCCTAACACCATTCTCCCTCAAAACCCCCAAAATTCCTAAATTGAGTTCGTGTATCACAATCACAGAGACGAGTTCGACGACGATCTCTCTCCGTCTCTCGATGAGTGACGATGGTGACGGCTAGCAATGTTCGAGTTCACTGACGATCACAGCAACGACGACGAGTGTTCACCGACAATATCTCTCTCGACGAGCGACGACGGCTAGCGGTGGTGCGGTGACGGCGTATTATGATCTCTCTCTCTCGCACGAGCTTAGTCAGTATGCTCACACACACACACACACAAATATTGTACAGTGTGGACACACAATTGTGCATTTTTCTTGTAGATTTTAAGGTCTTGATTGTCTTCTAGTGATGCCCATTTATGTGAACCTGTTCTAAAGAAAATTAAATCCTATTTAAGATAATGGGTCTTCGCTAATTTTGTTTCTGAACCTTCAGTTCTTGATATCCTGGAATTCTTGTGGCATATAAATTCAAAACCATGTAACTGATCTTTTGGATTCTACCACATTTTGCTTGTGTTGATGTGTTTTTGGTGAGAATTAGCATGAGCAAAAGGCCTTTTCTATGTGTAAGAAAAGAGATGAGGTAGGTGATGGATCTGTGTTTTGTTGAATTCAATCTCTAGTTGAGATCGGAGCATATGGAGAGTGTCTGTCTATTCCGTTGATATTTGCTGTCTTGATTTGCCAATGAATTCAATTCATTAGTATCTTCCATTTTTCAGTAAACATGGAAGTTAAGTAGTCAAAAATTTTGCAGGAAATTCATAACTCTTGTCTTTAATTGATTTACATTGATAACTGACTGATTCTTTTGTAAATTATTCCTTGTAAATTTATTGGAATGTAAAATCTCCAATTGAATAGGTGCTAATTCATTGCCTCATGAGAGGTCAATTTTTTGCCAAAAAATAATGAATCTACTATCTATTCTTCCAGTAGATTGATCCCCAAGTAGTTCTTGCCTACTTTGTTATGTTTGCATATGGAAAGTAGTATCATAACATTGGCCTCTCAAGTACCTTGAATCTTCATCTGCGTTTAGTGTCATTCAATTGCTCATGATACTTTCTTGTGGTTGTAGATTATGTATCAAATATTCCATTTGGGTTTATATGAATTTATTAGCAATATGAGTAAACATAGTAGTTTTAA
This sequence comes from Camellia oleifera, assembly GCA_022316695.1. Classification (NCBI taxonomy): domain Eukaryota; kingdom Viridiplantae; phylum Streptophyta; class Magnoliopsida; order Ericales; family Theaceae; genus Camellia; species Camellia oleifera. The sequence continues at coordinate 157,432,388 of CM039308.1, read as the reverse complement.
GAAAAAGCATTCCTTTAGGGCCGTTTATGATTTCATATAATTACCAAAATTAATGGGGTATATGTTAATTTTTTTTGGGGTCTAATTTGGTTGAAAGAAAGAATATAGTTTTATGAATTATGAATAGATATTGGTAGAAGAAATTCTTGATAGTTTGACAAAGATTTCAAAACTATTAAAAAAAAAAAAAAAAAAAAAAAAAGTGGACAATCTCTATTCAATACATGATGAGTTTAATCGTCAACTCTTTATGCTACCTGAGGATTGTCAGACTTTGGAGGCTGGGAATGCCATTTTCTATGAGTTGATAGGTCATGACGGACATGGATATTGTCGCACATACGGGAGAACTGTACCTCGGAGAGCGGTGTATAAAGATGGTGTTGGGCCATCACAGTCAACACCCCAGCCATCGACTATTGTTCAGATCACCCAGCAGGTTCGTACGGAGCTAAGGGATGAGTTGAAGGAGGAGCTGAGGGAGGAGATGCGAGCAGAGTTTTCTACACATTTACAGCAGATGAGAGCTGAAATGATGGCCTTTGTGTCACAGGGGGCGAGTGTGGATCCCAACAGACAGGTTCGATATAAATTAAATTTTTTGATAGTTAAATTTCCACACAACATTATGTATAAAATTTGAATATGATTACCACATTATGCATTGACTATCATAGGTTCCTGATGCATCGAATGGCCACCGGGCATTTAGGGAATCTGCAGAAGACGAGAATCCATATATACCACCACCAGAAGATCAGGTATAAAATGTATCTTTGCATTCTAAGCTAAAATATATCTTTGCATTCTTTGCATTCTAAGCTAAGAGACTTGTGGGAGAAGACGAGACTCAAATCGGGTTTCCGGATTGGGAATTAGAACCGGATTTCACTTTAGACAAACTAGTTCCTTAAGAAACTTGAATTCGAGGTGTTGATGCCCCAAAATCACCAAACGACATCAATTTAGCACGACACTTGGCACACACGACTGCCTATGTACAAAAGACTTGTGGGAGAAGACGGGGCTCGAATCGGGTTCCCGGTTTGGGAGTTAGAGTCGGATATCACTCTAGGCAAACTAGTTCCTTAAGAAACTTGAATTCGAGGTGTTGACGCCCCAAAATCACCAAAACGGGGTCGGATTGGCACAAAAATTTGCACACACAACCGCCTAGGCACGAGAGACTTGTGGGAGAAGACAGGGCTCGAATCGGGTTCCCAGTTTGGGAGTTAGGGTCGGATATCACTCTAGGCAAACAAGTTCTTTAACAAACTTGAATTCAAGGTGTTGATGTCCCAAAATCACCAAACGGCGTCGGTTTAGCATGAAACTTGGCACACACGACGGCCTACGCATGAGAGACTTGTGGGAGAAGATAGGGCTCGAATTGAGTTCCCAATTTGGGAGTTAGAGTCGGATATCACTCTAGGCAAACTAGTTCCTTAAGAAACTTGAATTCGAGGTGTTAACGCCCCAAAATCACCAAAACGGGGTCGGATTGGCACGAAACTTTGCACACACGACTGCCTAGACACGAGAGACTTGTGGGAAAAGACGGGGCTTGAATCGGGTTTCTGGTTTGGGAGTTAGGGTAGGATATCACTCTAGGCAAACAAGTTCCTTAACAAACTTGAATTTGAGGTGTTGATGTCCCAAAATCACCAAACGGCGTTGGTTTAGCACGAAACTTGGCACACACAACAGCCTATGCACGAGAGACTTGTGATAGAAGACGGGGCTCGAATCGGGTTCCCGGTTTGGGAGTTAGAGTCAGATATCATTTTAGGCAAGCTAGTTCCTTAAGAAACTTGAATTCGAGATGTTAACGCCCCAAAATCACCAAACGGTGTCGGTTTATCACGAAACTCGACACACACGACCACTTAGGCACGAGAGACTTATAGGAGAAGACGGGGCTCGAATCGGGTTCCCGGTTTGGGAGTTAGAGCCTGATTTTGGTCTAGGCACACTAATTCCTTAAGAAACTTGAATTCGAGGTGTTGACGCCCCAAAATCACCAAGCGATGTCGGTTTAGCACGAAACTTGGCACACACGACCGCCTAGGCACGAGAGACTTGTGGGAGAAGACGGGGCTCGAATCGGGTTCCTGGTTTGGGAGTTAGGGTCGGATATCACTGTAGGCAAACAAGTTCTTTAACAAACTTGAATTCAAGGTGTTGATGTCCCAAAATCACCAAACGGCGTCGGTTTAGCATGAAACTTGGCACACACAACAGCCTACGCATGAGAGACTTGTGGGAGAAGATGGGGCTCGAATCGGGTTCCCAATTTGAGAGTTAGAGTCGGATATCACTCTAGGCAAACTAGTTCCTTAAGAAACTTGAATTCGAGGTGTTGACGCCCCAAAATCACCAAAATGGGGTCGGATTGGTACGAAACTTTGCACACACGACCGCCTAGGCACGAGAGACTTTTGGGAAAAGACGGGGCTTGAATCGGGTTTCCGGTTTGGGAGTTAGGGTAGGATATCACTCTAAGCAAACAAGTTCCTTAACAAACTTGAATTCGAGGTGTTGATGTCCCAAAATCACCAAACGGCGTCGGTTTATCACGAAACTTGGCACACACAACGGCCTACGCACAAGAGACTTGTGGTAGAAGACGGGGCTCGAATCGGGTTCCCGGTTTGGGAGTTAGAGTCAGATATCATTCCAGGCAAGCTAGTTCCTTAAGAAACTTGAATTCGAGATGTTGACGCCCCAAAATCACCAAACGACATCGGTTTAGCACGAAACTTGGCACACACAACCACCTAGACATGAGAGACTTGTGGGAGAAGACAGGGCTCGAATTGGGTTCCCGGTTTGGGAGTTAGAGTCGGATATCACTCTAGGCAAGCTTTTTTTTTTTTTTGGATAAGTAAGTCATATTATAACCAAAAAAGAAAGATATACAATGAAGTTCAATACACAGCTTTTGATGGAAGCACAAAAATAAACAAAATAAACTACTCCATCAAAAGACAAACTGAGCTTATAGAAAACAAGCACAACATTCCCAACAAAACAAGGATTCAAAATTTCCTTCTAGCATTCTTCAAGTCATGAAGTTTCGCTTTAAGTTTTCTTCTGTTATCCTCTTTTGAAGTCTCCCCATAACTAGGATCACTTGGAGATGGACTCCCTCTATTTCTCAACTCTTGACTTGAATCTCCATTTCCTAACTCGTCCATATCACACGATTCAAGAACAGCAAAGGCATTCGATGTTGAGGGGGCAGAAGACTGTGTCTCTCTCTCTTTGTTAATCAATGGCGTTGAACCTTGCCCACCATCTCTCCCCTTTTTCTTCACCACTTCCCATTTAGTAGGAATTTGTGTTTTAGTGTCTTTGACTCTCCACTCATGTTTGAAGAAGGGAAGGTTCAAAGACTTTGGCTTTTGAGGACACAAATTAGTGGTATGGCCGAAAGTCTTACAACCATCACACCTTTGGGGCTTTCATGGTACTTCAACTTGAATCTCATATGGGTCACCATAACCAAGATTTATTTTGAAAGACTTAGGGATCTCTTTATTTGCTGGCACTTCAATACAAATTCTCGCAAACGTAAGTCTGCTTCTCTTGAAAGTTGGCTCATCCAAATAAAGAGGAGTTCCCAAGATGCTAGCTATGTAACCCAAACCCTCTTCACTCTAGGCAAGCTAGTTCCTTAAGAAACTTGAATTCGAGATATTGACGCCCCAAAATCACCAAACGGCGTCGGTTTATCACGAAACTTGGCACACACGACCACCTAGGCACGAGAGACTTGGGGGAGAAGACGGGACTCGAATCGGGCTCCCGGTTTGGGAGTTAGAGCCGGATTTCGGTCTAGGCAAACTAATTCCTTAAGAAACTTGAATTCAAGGTATTGATGCCCCAAAATCACCAAGCGATGTCGGTTTAGCACGAAACTTGGCACACACGACCGCCTAGGCATGAGAGACTTGTGGGAGAAGACGGGGCTCGAATCGGGTTCCCGATTTGGGAGTTAGAGTTGGATATCACTCTAGGCAAACTAGTTCCTTAAGAAACTTGAATTCGAGATGTTGACGTCCCAAAATCACCAAACGACATCAGTTTAGCACGAAACTTGGCACACACGACCACCTAGACATGAGAGACTTGTGGGAGAAGACAGGGCTCGAATTGGGTTCTCGGTTTGGGAGTTAGGGCCAGATTTCTGTCTAGCCAAAATTATTTACTTAACTATCTTTGTAATTATATAGTAGTTAATTTTTTATATTTTTTGTAATTAAAATATTAACACATAATTATATTGTCATTAATTATTTTGATTTTATATTTTTAGATATTTCTTGAGTAGCAGTTTGCTTCTCGTGGAATGCTGGCGTGTGAAGATTGTAACTAACTTTTGTTTTTGTAACCCACAGAAGAATCATGACGAAAACTTTTATTTTTGATTTACGTTATTTAGATTTGTGAACAACATTATGTATGTATTATGCAACATTATGTGGTAGGATAATTTTGCTAATGTGTTGTTATGAATGAAACAATATTTTAATTATGAATGAATTTTTATTTATATACTGGAATTTTTATATTATTATGTAATTATCGATTTCTTTTTTAGTTATTTTTCATTTAATACAGGTAATTTTCATATTTTTAATAATTTTATTACTTTTTTTTTTTTTTTTTTTTTTGAGACGGCACCACACCGTCTCAAAAAAAAATTAGAACCAGGTTTTTTGCGACGATAGTATAGCCATCACAAAAGATATTGACATTAATTAGTTGAAACAAATGACCTTTAGCGACGGTATCCTTTACCGTCGCAAATAATATTTTTAGAGGCAGCATGTTTGCGGTCTCAAATAACCATTTAGCAACGGTATTTTTGCCATCGCAAATAACCCTTTTAGCAACGGCAACACAATGCCGTCTCAAAAAATTCAGATTTCCATGCATTAATGCCGACAACATTTTGCCGTCGCAAAAAGGCCTTTTTGCCGTCACAAAAAAGAGGCAACAGCGTTATACCGTTGTTAAAACCCTTCAGCAACCCCTTTTATTATGACCCCCCACTTGTCGTCGCTAAAAGCCAATTGCCGTCGCAAAAAAGCTTTTGAGACGGCGTTTTGGATATTTGCGACGGCATTTTACCGTCGCAAAAAAGTAAATTTTTTGTAGTGTTACTTGTATGTATCCTTATCTCATACCTTGTATAAATAGAATAGAATAGTCATGAAAACAATGTAATACAAAAATGATTTTCCTTTAAACTTGATCAAAATATTTACAGCAGGTTGTTCAAGTTGGTATTAGAGCCAATGGCTTCTGAAATTTCATCCTCCAGTATTGCCACTCCTTTAGCCAAAGCCCTTTCATCCATCTCCGTTCTTTATGCTCATCACTTCATCTCTCTTAAACTCATATCTAAAAATTTTCTCTATTGGAAAACTCAACTTCTTCTTTACCTCCGTGGCCAACAACTCTACCAAGACATTGATGGTTCCTCCTCTTGTCCACCATCAACTATTGTCATGAACAGTGTCTCCACTCCCAATCCCGCGCATGCGACATGGCAGTGTCAAGACCAACTCATCATGAGTCTTCTCATTGTCTTCCTCTCGGATGAAATTTTACCTCTTACCGTCAGATGCAACTCTTCTCGTGATCTTTGGCTCATGCTTGAGCAATCCCTCGCATCATAGTCTCATACTCAACTTCTCTAACTCCGCTTAAGCCTTCAACAATTGAAACAAAATGATCGCCCAGCCATTACTTTGTTACGTGACGCCAAAACTATTGCCGATGAACTTGCTGCTGCCGGCACTCCTCTTTTTCCTTCTGAGTTTAACCTGTATGTCTATCAAGGCCTTCATCCTGACTTCAAGGATCTCGTCACGACCCTCACAGCTCGACCAAACCCTGTTTCATTCTCGAAACTCCATAGTCTCCTTTTAAGTCATGAGTTCCTTCATCGCCACACGACCACACCTGCTTCAACACTTGTTCCGCAGGCCCACTTTGCTCAATCCACATCTCATGGTCGTGGCCATGGGTGCAATGGGCACAATCGAACTGCTCCCAACTTTGGCTACTCTTTAGGCTCTAACTGGTTCTCTACTAGTTCAAGCCTTCTCTCCACTCCACCTGCTGATAATCATGTCCACTGTCAAATTTGTAATCGGTCCAATCATACCGCTCCTTAATGCTATGACCGGTTTGACTGCATGGTTGCTCCAAGTGCTCATTTCACCAGTTACAGTTCAAAACCCACTTCCAGTACATATGATGGCTTGAGTTCTCCTCCTTCCTCCTAACTCGATTGGTTTCCGAATACCGATGCCACACACCATGTCACTCTCAATCTCGCTTCTCTATCTCACGTTGACGGCTACCATGGTACTTCTCATCTTCATGTTGGCAATGGTATGGACATTCCAATCTCCCATATTGGTTCCTCCACTCTTCATTCCCCCTCTCATTCTTTTCGTCTTAATTCTATTCTTCATGTTCTTACTTTTCAAAAATCTTTACTTTCTATCCATCAATTTACTAAAAATAATAATGTGTTTTTTGAATTTTATTCCACGTATTTTTTGATTAAGGACCAACTCACCAAGAGAACTCCTCTTCACAGCAAGAATGAAGGTGGTCTCCATCGACTTTCTCTAACCTCTACTCCATCTCTCGCAGCTCTCTTCTCTGAAATTGTGTCTTCTCTCTGTTGGCACCGTCATCTTGGTCATCCGCATGAGCGTGTTCTCCATTCCATCCTTCAATCTCACACTCTTCTCGTTCAGCATCCACAGACTCGAGCACCACTATGTCATGCCTGTCCTCTTAGCAAGTCCTCCAGACTTTCCCTATCGTCATTTTCTAGTCATAGTTTGGCTCCTTTGTATTTAATTTTTAGTGATGTTTGGAGACCATCCCCATTTCTTTCAAGTGAAGGTCATAAATATTTTGTAATCTTTGTTGATCACTTTTCTAAGCTCATTTGGTATTTTTCAATGTTAAATAAATCTAATGTGTTTTCTATTTTTCAAACTTTCAAAACTTTGGTGGAATGACAGTTTTCTCGCAAAATTAAAATTATGCAAACTAATTGGGGTGGTGAATATCGTAAACTAAATTCATATTTTCAAACCTTAGGTATTATTCACCACCTTCCATGCCCACATACGCATGAGCAGAATGGTTCGGTTAAACCCCGCCATCGTCACATTGTTGAAACCGGCCTTACCCTTCTCGCTCCTGCTTCTGTGCTACATAAATATTGGCATTTTCTGTTTGACACTGTCGTCTACCTCGTGAACCGAATGCCCTCGAAAGTCATTAACAGTATCTCACCCCTTCAATGCTTGTTTTCTAAATCACCCGACTACAAATTTTTAAAAAATTTTGGGTGCCTTTGGTTTCCTTTTCTTCATCCCTATAACACCCACAAAATTTCTCTTCAATCCGCTCCTTGCGTGTTTCTCGGGTATAGTCCATCTCATCGTGGCTATCATTGTCTTGACACCTCTACCGGTCGTCTTTATATTGCCTATCATGTTCGGTTTGATGATCCACCTTTCCCTTTTCCACATTCTGCCTCTTCAAACCAACCCCACCCGCCACCTTCACACCCATTTGTTATTGCCCCCACTCACGTGTCCCCACCCTATCTCTCCCCTCCGACTCCACCCACCCAATCCACCTCTCCTACTCCATTAATTGGCTCGCCCCATTCCCCACCTCACCTTGCTCATGCACCACCGACCCCACCCACACACCCCTCCCCCCCCCCCCCCCCCCGGTTTGCACCTCCTTCAGCTGTGGGCATCTATTTACGGCATTTCAGTATTTTGACAAGGATAACAGCGGGTGAGTCCATAAATTTTCCATGTTGATAATAATAGTAATATATTGTCTCTGCGTTGTGGAGATGTAATCATATTGCCTGCTCTCTATATAGTGTTCGACTTATGAATTCTATGAGAATTGTTGGTTTGATCATGAAATGTCATGACAGCTTTATTACAAGAGATGAATTGGAAAGTGCTATGAAGGAGTATGGAATGGGCGATGATGACACGATAAGGGAAATAATAGCAGAGGTTGATACGGACAATGTAAGTTGTTTCGAGCCCAGACATTTCAAACCCTCTTGCAGGATCACATGTTTTTATTGATTCCGTGCTGATTCTTTCAAACTTCGTAGGACAGCAATGCTAAGCATCATGAAAAATCTTTCATGAAAATAATCATGAAAACTTCTTGATCTTTGGATTACACTTAGAATAAAGCACCACACATTAATCAAGATAATCCAATGATCAAAAAAATTTCATGATCATTTTCATGACAAAATATCATGAAAAATTTTCATGATTCCTAATTTTTCCCTTTTGGTTTTGATTGCCTGGGGTTGAAGTGCAGTGTTGTGCATATCTAGTTTCTTTGTTGATTCTTTTTTTTCAATGTTTTTTTGTTTGTGTGTCCGGTTTCGATCTCGACCTGTTTGTGGATCTTTTTATGAGGGATATGAATGGTCATGCTGTGAGAAAAATAAATTGAGTTTTGATGTTGATGTGTTATGGACATGAAAGTAGGACTTGGTAAGAATGTGAAATCATGTTCTGATTTCTGCCAAGTGAATGTTGATCTCTACGTTTTCGAATTTGAAAAAGAGGCATTATTGAGTATAGAGAATAGAGTGAAGGAAGAGAAGGCTTATTAGTTGTTTGAATTCATATTGAGGTGGGACTTATAACTTGATTGTTTTGGTTTTCAAAAACCAATTTTTCACTTCTTATTTTTTGAGTTTTGTTATCTTTAATGAATTATATATATATATATTAATTTTTTTTTCTTTTAAATTGACTTTAATCTGAGTGCACCTAAAAACTAGAAAGAAAAATATGTGTGAAAAAAAAAAAAAAAACTAGAGACAAAAATATGCTAGTTTTATTTTTTTATATTTTAGTTATTATTATTATTATTTTAATTTTTAGATGTATCTAAATTAAGTAATAAGGATCTACTTCTAAAAAATGGGCACGAAGAGTTGTTTAATCAAATAAATTTTATGTGTTTATGTTTGATTTTTGTGTTTAAACTTATTGGTAATTTTATCATTCTCTATAGATTTTGTATAAATTTTGGTCTCGTTTGGGAAGTGGCTATTTTAGAGATTTTTGGACTTTTTAGCTATTTTAATAGGCTATTTTAGTTTTTCTGTTTAGGAAGATGAGATGAATTTTTATTTGAGTTGTTGTATTGAAAAATGTATTGAAATGATGTTTGAAGTTAAAATGATAAATTTGTCCCTAAAATTATAATTTTTTAAATTGATGTAAAGAGGCAAAATCGTAATTTACCAAGTGATGTAACAATTTGTCAATGTGACGGTGTAGGCTACACTGTCCGGCAGCTGCACCTATTTTTTTTATTTTTTTATTTATTTTAATAAAAAGCGTTGAACAATGGAGCTTTTTGACTTATTTTTAATTTGAGGCTATATTAGAACCCTTGTTTCCCAAACAGGGCCTTTATGTAAGGCTACAAAAACATGATCAAACACGTTATCCCTCCTACTCCCAATAATGCAATCAAATAAGCAATTTACAATAATTTACAAATGTGTTTCCTTTATGCCAAATCACTATAAACTCATAATCCATAGACCATAATCAACTTCTTAACATGGTAGGCTGTCTAATTAAATTAAATGTCCGATCATGTTTTCTTCGTGTGTTTTGTCTTAATCAAGTTTTGGGCAATCAATTATTGTATAGTTCTATAATATCTCTCTCTATACACACTTTTTTCCCTACATTCTGTACCATATGAATTTCAATATGAGTATCGAATGCAAGTGAATATTCAAACGTTAGATCTTATTAAATTTAAATATCTAGAGAAACATGCATTCAAAAATTAGGTATTAATATGTAGATGGCACCTCTAAAATATTTAGATATATTCTGATAAATTATTTGAAACGTAATTGAAATGATATAAAATTTAGGTTAAAAGTGTTTTTTTTTTTTCCTCTAAATTCCCACTAAAAAAATGTAAGTTGTTGCTTCTTCAAATATTGTAAAATTTTATATAATATATATATATATCTAAAGTTTAATTTGAATAATTTTTTTGTCAGACACATATTATTTCATATTATCTTTATTACTATATTTTATTTTTTTTTTGGGAGGGGGGGGGGGGGGATTAGAAGATAGAAGACTCCATTTAACAATAGAGAAGTGATTCAAAGCTCTAATAGTAGAGCTCTAATCACAGCTCTATTGATATGGCAAAAAAAAAAAAAACAAAAACAAGTCAAAACATCACATCAGACAGTGGGCCCAACAGTTTAAAGTTCTTCTAAAGCTCACAATTTAGAGCTCTTAATCATTTTTGTTAACAATATTATCCACACTACATGGACACAATTGATTGCCTCACTAATGATGGGATTGAAAATATGGGAAGCACGTGAAATTTATTGAATTGTTAATTCATGTTTGATTGTTGGATAAGGAGGTGGAGAACATGTGAGTCCCATCGGATAGTATAATATGATTTTTGTTTTGCACTGTACCTAACTTTGATCTTTTTATTTCATCATAACCAAATATAATATCACAACCATTTTATCCAATCATTTATCATATCTATTACCCTATAGTATAACTTATTCTCATAACAATTCTATCACAAATCTAATCTTTTATTATATCTTGTCTTATAATATAATTTATTATTCACAATCCTATTTAATTTTATAAAAAGATATTTCGACCTTCGAAATGAAAAATTGATTGGTGCATAAAGCTATGTCTGCTTATATACATGTAACGAATCTTATTCTTAAGATCATGTTTGTTTTGCTGATTAGAGTGTAAGATTGGAGTAGTAATGAAGGGGGTCACACAATAACTTGTTTGTTTGCTTTCTTATTGAGTGGGACTACTACTCCACCTGGAGTATTACTCCCACACCCCAGTCGGATTACCTTTCCCTTAGATGAGCTGGGATTGAAAAATCAATCCCCTGGCTTAGAGATTAGAATACACTTTTGCTCTCAATTGTTGCCTATATGGCCACGTTTGTTTGGCAGAATTGAGTCTTGATTGGAAAGTAAAAATAGGTCCTCAAAATTGCCCACCTCATTGAGTCTTGGTTAGGCAATTTTGACGACCTATTCTTACTTTCCAACCAAGACTCAATTCTGCAATATTACCGCATGTTGCCTTCTCCACAACCTCATAAAACATGAAATGCTCATGGATCCACTTGATGATAAAGAAAATGATCCCCTAATTCCTTCTCCCACTCCATCTTGAAATTACCAATGAGTACAAGCCAAAGGTTGAAGGTAGCATTAGTGATAGTCAAAGATGGGGAGTGGTTTGATTTGTTCTTCAATGTAGAGGAGGATGACAAGATGGAGTGGGTTTGTATGCTGTTGGAATGGTCTATTATTTGAGTATGGAATTAGCTATATGATGGTCCTTTTGAATATGTAATATATTATCTGTATGATGGTCCTCAATGATTATATAATATAACTTCAGTAAATGACCCCTTGGAAGGCACAATATGGTGCATAATTTCACATGGAAATTGTCAACAACACTAGGTGGTTATGGACTTACCTGGTAAGTTCTGAAATTTTCATATTCCAGTAACTGTGAGAGAAAATGCCTCACTTTTTTTTAAGTATGGGAACAATCAATTTCATATATTTTGGACATGTTGCTAGACTATGTTATAAATGAATATATGTTTAATATTATTGTTCACTCTCTCAGAAGATGGTGATTTTTGTTTATCCATCAGATGATAATTTTTGCCTATGTAACATGCATTTGAATTATTTAATATTTAACATATTTTGATTTTGCACAAGTTAATTTTACAGGTTCAAATTTTGGCATGTTTACCCATATGCTTATTTATCATTTAGTCAGGCAAATTATAATAAGAAAGTCATGACCATATTTGGTAGCCAAATTCAACATTTAACTTGCCCAGATTTTGTTCTTCATGCATTTGTTAGTTTGGCCTTTGCCCAGATTTTATTGCCAATTGAAGAAGGGCATTTATGAAATTTCACATATTGATCCTATCTGAAAATAACAAAACAAACAAAAATAATTGCCATGGTATTACTAATTCGGTGATTTACAAACAAACACTTTTTATTTTATATCTCCAATCTAATATCACCACATTATCAATCTCTTTATTTAATTTCACCGTACTCATAATTTCATCTAATTTAATTTACCAAATAAACGTGACCTAAATGTATAAATATCTTTTCTATCATTTCTCCAACTTTGATGGTCCCATCGTTGCTTTTCTTTTATTATTTTTCTATTTTTAGTTGATATGTCTTTTTCACTGAATTCCAATACAAGCATGAAGCAATCATGATTCCATAGTGAAAGAGAAAGCACAACAGGCATGAATAGGGATGAGAACAACACGGTATGGAGGTGGCAAGAGAACAAGTAAATTTTATAATCTTAAAATGATGATAATAATAAAAGTGAAAGATAATTCAGTACATTAATTATAGACAAATATTAATACATAATGAGAATTAAAAGATGACATAAAAAATAAAAATGAGTGTTAAATCTAATATTTTAGCCGCTTTGGTCTTATTGTATTCAAAAATACATTTGAGGGGCTTTGACAATCTTCATTCCATATATGTTGTGGGACTCTAATGGGTGTCCATCTCACATCGCTCCGTGAGGAAATCACACTCCACTACATAAATTAACTAACTCGTTCGATTAGTACAAGACCTTTTCCTAAGGGAAGAACAAACTTGGAGGGTACGCCCAAAGCAAACAATATTGTGTTAATGGAGGGTTTCAAAGAAGATAATATTGTGCTAATTGGGGGTTGGCTCTTTGAGATCCACTACATAAGTTGGCTCTATGGGATCAACTACATAAATTGACTAACTTATTCAAATTAGCACGAACCCTTTTCCTAAGAGAAAAAAGTCATTATGTATCTAACAATTATGAAATAGAAATACAAATTTAAAATTAATTTAAATTTAAAAAGATGATTACATTTACCATTGAATGATGAAATGAAATCTTTTCATTACAAATATGCAAAATGAAATTATCGTCCCACTTTCTTATTTGGGTCAATAATACTACACCCATATGATATAATATCAATATATGGTTCGGTTTCATTTTAGGGAGAAATCTCAAATTAGTTGGCCAGTGATAAAAATAAAAAAATTCATTTTTATGAAGGTGCAAGTCTAATCATGTGTTGGACACTTAAAAGATCTCATGTAGTGTAATTATTTTAGAATTATTCTACTGAAATGTTACTTTCCCAAACCCCAAAATACATCAATTAAATTGCAAACACACTTTTACAATCTGGTTAAAGTACATAACAAAATTTTTCAGAGGAAATAGCATTGGTTCCCAAAATAATTGCACTAAGTTTGATACATAAGAAAATTTTGCACCAAACACAAAAAAAAAAATAAAACAAAATTGCATCTCATAAAAATGAGATTATTTTTTTATTGGCTAACTGAAATGCAATTTCTCCAAGTTTTTTCAAATAAGTAAAGCTTTATTGTATTAGAGCGGGGCAGTGAAAATTTGATAAATGTCATAATTGAAATTCATGCTATGCACATCATCACCACCATACATACATACATACAAGCATCCATGCCATGCCAACATTCACCATGCCCATCACTACAATCAAAACAGTACCCACTTCATACCCATTTAAACAAGCCCGACCCATTTAGAGAGAGAAGGAAGAAAAAAAAAAAAAAAAAACATCTTATTTTGTCACTCCCAGTCTTTCTCTTTCTCTCTCCTCATGCAAACAAACAAGAGAGAAGTTTAGTGGAGCTTGTTAGCAACATTGCATTGCTTTCTAATCTCACCCTTAGTCCCAGTAAGAGGATTGTTCTCAGATAGAATAGTAATGGCTCTAGCAAACTCTTTAAAAAAGTAGTCTTGGCTCTTAGCCATTTTCTTCACAAATGGCTTAGTCCTCTTGTCTGTGGCCAATTGGTGGTCCACTATCAACAAGCCCTTGTTGTCCAATATGTTTCTATAGTAGTTGTTGTCTAGCTTCATGGGTGTGCCCCTGTCATTCCTCACATATTGCACTGCCTTCGGGTCAGGTATTGGGTCGGGGCACTTGTGAAGCATGTGCTCAACATGGTCCGGGTTGAGCACCGGGTCAACTTCTGGGTATAACCGGTGGACCAGTTTGACACAATGGGTCCGACCCACACTATGAGCACCTAGTAAGAAACAATAAGAGCAAATGGTAGAGATTTAGGCACCCCCATTATGTAATTCATGTATGTGATGCAGTGCGGTTAGATAGCAAGTTCACGGAGTAATTTGATCATTTGATGGCTAAATGGGAAATTTTTCGAGTTGTCGGATCAGCTTCAAATGACCCATATTGGATCCGAAAAAGTCCAACTAAAATAACTCAAATGCTAAGCGGTGACCGAGGCTGGATTTTAGCTAAAGGTTGGATTTACTATTTTTGGAAAGATTTGAGTACTCGATTCAGCTCTAATCAAATATATTGTAAGTCATGATTTTATTTTAAATAGTTTCTCTTTATTTTAAAATTCAAATTAAAGCTGAACTTGAATTTGTTATTTTTGATAATTGTTTTAATTTTTCATATTCGTGATATGATTAGCGGGTAATTACTGTGATTGGATGTGGCTAGCAAGCCACTCCCCCTATAAATAGGGTTTGTAAGCCAGTATGACTGTCAAGGATTCAAAACCGGGGAACAATATGTCCAGATGCAGGGTAAGACAACTTACAATGTATATTTGATTCTTACCAAATCTTGCAGTGACGAGGATCTCGTGCATAGAGTGTCTTCTTTTTTCTTTTTCTTTTTTATGTATTTGTTTATGTAAATGATGGTTAATGATAGGAAGAAGTAGTAAGGTTATATTATATACCTAGCAAGGCCACAACACCAGGGGTGTCAATTCCAATGGAAGCAAACCTCTCAAGGACAACAGACATGCTCTCATTGTGGTCTGGTAGGTATTGTTCAAGCACTTCTGCTCTGCTCTTCCTTCCATCCCTTCTTCCAGTCTTCAGAGGTATGTATGGCCCTCCAAGCTGTAAAAACACAAGTTTCCAAACATGATATAAAATTTTGTTCATATGCTTCCAAATTCATTGAAATCGCAGACAACAAAAACAAACAAAAAAATGTTAGAGCAACATCCTGCAACAACCCGCCACAAAATCCTGAGTGAAAAAAAAAAATAGATACCAAATATAAGACAGACTACAGACAACAACTGTGGACCTCATACTTTTGTAGGCTTCACAACCATGTGCGATCTATTTTGATTTATGTGTGTCTAGCATTTTTGATAATAGAGTTTGGATCTTAATTGCGAAGAGATTTGTGAAGGGCAAAAAGATGAAACCAATTTCTCAAGAAATAGTGAAGTAGAAGCTTCATTTCTTTTTTCTCTATACAAATTTCTCTACAAATCTAAGATCCAAACACTATCCAAAATCTTCTCAAAAATTTTTTAGAGTATAATTGGTATAATAATGTACTAACCTATCACCCGAGCTATGCGTGAGATAATTATAGATATTTATATTTGTTTTAATTTTTTTAATATATAAATTATGTTTTTTAAGATTTTTTATAAAAGTAATTTAACAATCTTATCACTAACCATAGTGTACAGGAGAAATTAAAAAGACTACTGCAGTAACTATGCATGGGTTGTATCTATAATTATTTGTATGGGGGGCTTTAAATGCTAATCAGGGATTTTAACCAAATCAATAAATGCAGGCATGTGGATTGGAAAAAGTTAATAAATGCTGATGAGGATATTTTGACCAAGTCAATAAATGCAGAGGTTTTTTTTTTTTTAAATCAAAAATTTAGAAAATTAAGATTGAGAGATTGGAGCTCCCACAAGGCTTGGGGTTTAGAAACCCCATTTTTCTTAATATATTTACAATCTATACTTACTATACATTAAGCAAAAGGGGGTTTTTAACCCTAAGACCTGTGGAGTTTCAATCTCCTAATCCTAATTTTCTAATTTTTTGATTTAAAAAAAAAAACTCAGCATTTATTGACTTCTCCCAACCCAACCTCAACATTTACTGACTTTTCCCAACCCACAATTCCTTTTGACTTCTCTCACAATTATTGCAATATCCTTTTCAATTTCTTCCATAAACTATGGTTACACACAAAAATAAAAAATAAAAAAGATAAGAATTTAGCTATAGATCTCAAAAAGATATAACATCTAAATTTGAATTATGATTTAATAATATAATTATGTATTTTTTTTATGTATATCTATTAAAATTTTAAATCACTTAATGGGACAAATTAATTAATTTTTCAAAATTATTAATTTTTAATTTACAAAATAGATTAAAAAAACTATTGACTGATTTATTTATTTAATAACAAAAATATTTCATAATCTCTCTCTCCTAATTTCTCTCACAAATTTTCAAAAAAAAAAATATTAAAACTTGCATTCATTTTCTCTTCCCCAATAAATCAGATAGGAGCTCCAATCTCCTAATCCTAATTTTCTAGTTTTTTGATTTTAAAAATAAAAAATAAAAAAAAAACTTAGCATTTATTAATTTCTCCCAACCCAACCTCGACATTTATTGACTTTTCCCAACTCATAATCCCTTTTAACTCCTCTCATAATTATTACAACACACTTTTTAATTTCTCCCATACACTATGGTTACACACAAAAATTTTTTTAAAAAAAAGATAAGAATTTAGCTATAAATCTCAAAAAGATATAACATCTAAATTTGAATTGTGATTTAATAATATAATTATACATTTTTTTTATGTATATTTATCAAAATTTTAAATTACTTAATGGGACAAATTAATCAATTTTCCAAAATTATTGATTTTTAATTTACTAAATAGATTTAAAAAAAACTATTGACTGATTTATTTATTTAATAACAAAAATATTTCATAATCTCTCCCTCCTAATCTCTTTCACAAATTTTCAAAAAAAAAATATTAAAACTTGCATTCATTTTCTCTTTCCCAAAAAATTAGATAATATTTTCTATTAAAGTTGTAGATATCTACATATATTTTATATATTATATTATAACATAACAAAAAAAACTAAAAAACTAAAAAAAAAAAAATCTTTAAAATTTATCTAAATAAACTTTAAATCAATAAAACTCACATGTCTATCACATATCTAACTTACATCATAACTTATCTAAATAATAATAATTAAAAACAAATGGAAATCACAAATAAATTAAATTTAAAAAAAAAAAGATACCCACAACTCCATCTTAAATAAATTGAAAAAAAAAATATCCGAATAGAAACCACACAAAAATAAAAATAAAAATAAAAAGATATATCTATTTATCTATATCTATATATATACTATCTATATATTAAGGAAAAGGGTCTTTTAAAACCCAAGGTTTGTGGAAGCTCCAACATACCCATCCTAATTTCCTGATTTTTTAATATTTTTTTTTAAAAAAAAATTGACTTGGTGATTGGTGATTGGTTTATAATAATTACACTATTGACACGCAATAAATGAAATCTTAATTTCCTTACTTTTTGCATCCCCAAGAGATCCATGTAATTATGGTGTAAATGCCTTTATTAAATTCTTTTAAACTCCTCGGTCAAACCCCATGTATTTAATTTATATATTAAAAAAAATTAAAACAAATATAACGCAATAAATGAAATCCTAATTTCTTTACTTTTTGCATCCCCAAGAGACCCATGTAATTATGGTGTAAATGCCTCTTAATTTTTTTCCCTCTTAATTTTTTTGTTTTGTTTTTTGAAAAAAAAAATAAACACTTATTAAATTCTTTCAAACTCCTCGGTCAAACCCCATGTATTTAATTTATATATTAAAAAAAATTAAAACAAATATAAATATCTATAATTATCCCGTGCATAGCACGGGTGAGTTTTTAACCCCCCAAGGCCTATGGAAGCTTCAATATCCCAATCTGAATTTTTAAAATTTTTTATTTAAAAAAAAAAACTCAGCATTTATTGATTTGGTCAAAATTCCCTTATTAGCATTTATTAACTTTTTTTCAATCCGCATATCTTTTCACATGCCTGCAATTATTGATTTGATCAAAATCCTCTGATCAGTATTTAAAATCCCCTTATACAAATAATTATAGATACAATTCGTGTATAGTTACTGCAGTACCCTTTTTAATTTCCCCCATACACTATGGTTAGTGATTAAAAAAAAAAAAATCTTAACAAACATAATTTATATATTAAAAAAAATCTAAAACAAATATAAATATCTATAATTATTTCGTGCATAGCACGGATGATAGGCTAGTTATCTATATATGTGAATTGCGATTTTTAAATGTCTAGTGTTATTATGAGGGATAATAATCATATATGTTGGGACTTTTCAAGAAATTCATATGTGTTGGATTTCAAAGAATTTTTTTTATACTTGTTCTTAATGTATTAAAGTGTTATTATGAGGGTAAGATTTGGGGTTAAGAGAAGATAATAAACGCTAAGGTTTTTTTTTTTAAAAAATCAAAAAATCAAGAAATTTAGATTGGGAGATTGGAGATCCCACAAGGCTTAGAGTTCAAAACTCCAGATTTAAAAAAAAAAAAATTTATACTTGTTCTTAATGTATTAAAGTGTTATTATGAGGGTAAGATTTAGGGGTTGGGAGAAGATAATAAATGCCAAGGTTTTTATTTTTTTTTTAAAAAAAATCAAAAAATCAAGAAATTTAGATTGAAAGATTAGAATTCTCACAAAATTTGAGATTAAAAACCCCTTTTTACGTAATATATAGTATAGATATGCATTTGTCCACATACACACAACAAATTAATATGAAAAAAGTACCCACATTCAGATCTATTGTAGAGAATAAACAAAGAAAAACGCAATACAGATATGAGGTGAAATAAAATTGTATATATTGAAAAGAAGACTAAAATGTAAGGTCTAATAATTGTGCAGAATCGGACACAACCATCTCATATTAGGTGGAACCTACACAATTAATAGGACCCATCTGATGTGAGAGGATTGCGTCTGATTCTGTGTATTTGAATTCTGTGTACTTAGAATTTTTCGAGAATTTATACCGCAACAATGCCATCTCTAGCAGACAAGACTAGGATATCAGAGCAAGAAACAACTCCAGGGCACTCTCTCTCCACAGCTTCTTTAATGGTGTCAAGGTACCTAAAGTTCCTCAGCCCAAAGCTCCTATCTGTCTCCTTCTCAGATAAGCTCCTTCTTGTCGAGTCCAGTAGTAGTGAAGCATCACATGACTACATAGACAGAAAAACACGAGAGCTATATCACAAATATATACGAGGCTATCACGTTAGTGAAGTGTCAAATGTACATAAAACCCAGCATGTAGAGAAACTGTTTTCGTGTTTCGAACTCAAGATACCTTACAATTAGGCCAAGAGCTATCCTTGTGCACATATATAAGAGAGAAAAGAATTTGAATTAATTACACTAATGGTCCTCATAATATGTGATTTGTTACTATTGGCTCACTATCTTTTGATTTTTTCACCTTGATCCCCAAATTATGCGATTTAATAGCCTCTTAGTCCTTAGCGTTTGCGCCGTTTTAAATCAATAACAGGAGAAGTAGTATTTTCAAAATTTGGCATGATAATTCAACAAAATAAAAATGACTAAATTTACAAATGGTCCCAAAATATGCATTTTATTTTATTTCAGTTCCCAAAGTATAACGCCCTGTTGCAATTTGATCCCCAATCTTTTAATTTGTTTTTTTTTTCTTTTTTTGCATTTTTTTAATTATACAAAACCTCTCCCTTCGTAACGGATTTTGAACAATACTGACACCAGGTACTAAACACAACAAATCGCCTATTTTGCAATTTGATCCTATTTTAGGGGCTATCTGTGTAATTAACCCAAAAAATTAAGAGAATAGCTAGCAAGCATACCGTAACAGCACAGTCATGGAAGATGTTTCTGAGCCATGAGAATGCAGTGTTCTTGTGGCGTTTGTAGAGAAGCTTGACTTGCTCTCTGATCACTTCTTCAGCTTGAGGACATGTATCTTTGTAGAAGTTCATAACCAGACCAACTTGTTCTTCAATTTCCTCATTTTCTGCAAAAGCTAGGTTGAGGTTGAGAGAAAACAACACTGACAAGGATAAGATTGCAAAGAAGAAAAGAGCTTTGGAACCCATTTCTCTATCCCTCAACTCACAAAATCTCACTGTCCTTGCTTTGGATCAAATGGCCAACTAGTTCTTAAATAATGGAAGGAGAATGGACATGTTTGGGGTAATTTTTTAGAGTTGTAAATTGATAACTAGAAAAAGTTTAAAACATCTCTTTCCAAAGTTTTTAGATAATTATATTTTTTTTAATTTTTCAAACTATTTTTACATCAAAAATTATGTAAAAATTGCACCTAACACTCTGATACATACTTTTCAAATATCTATACTTATATACTATAAAGTGAATAATTCATTTGGTGTCTAAGCTTTCTTTCCTTCTCTCCTTATTCTATGTATTCCTTATTTTTCTGATTAAAACAAATTAAAAAAAAATTAAATAAATGGGACAAATAAGACTTGAACCTTTTTTTCTTTTTGACAAAATAAGATTTGAACCTTAGACCTTGGTCTAGTTATTGAAAAAGATACTTACCACTTAAACAACCCACAATATATAATAATTATTTTATTTCATTTTTGTATATTTAAATTATACACTCATAACGTGTGTTAACTATTAGTGTGTATATATATATGTAGCACTATTATTCTTTTTGGTAATCATTTATAAGTTCACTTTTAAAATTATAGTTTTTAGATTATTAGCTTGAAAATTTTAAAATAAGTTATAGATCTGTTTGGAACGGTTTATAATTCGTAAAAAAAAACAAATGAATATATTTGATTAAATAAATTACAAATATTCAAGATGCTCTCTAAAGTTATGATTAAGGCAAAAGAGATAAGTTTTTCGTCCATACATATTTAAAGCATTCAAGTAAGCTAAAAAACAGTTAAAAATTGTAGCTTAAGAGAATTTTATTTTTTTAAATAAATTGAAAAGGTTAAAGTTATAATCTAAAATTTTAACTAAACATCATTAATTAATTTTTTTAATCAAATAAGCTAAATAAGTAGACCTTTACGTATCAAACAAATTATATAAGTTCTATCAATCTTACTGTACTTTTATCTGAAGACATGTCAACAAAATATATAAATTAATTATTTGAATTAAAATTAAAGTAAAATGACATTAAAATCATATATCCAAAAAACATTATTTTATTTTAATTTTAAACAGATTGTTAGATTATCAAAATAAGGGTAAATTATAAATACACTTTTTAAGTTTTGCTTAAAATACAAATTGTTCCTATAGTTGTAGAAATTACAAATGTCCCCTTGTAAAAAAAAAAAAAAAAAAAAAAAAAAAAAAAAAAAAAAAAAACAGAATTAATAGAAAAAATAAAATTTCTAACTATATTTTTATACAATAATAAAATTATTTAAATTATTAATTAAAAAATATTTTTGATATCATTAAATTTTTAATTAACTTAATAATTTATTAATAAAAAAAATAATTTATTATGTGATTAAAATATTTAAAAGGTGATATATAATTTCTAAAATTATAATAAACAATTTATATGTAAGCAAATTTCATAGAGTGTAAAGGTAGTTTACCCTCAAAATAAACCAATGCAAAAAGATGTATTGTAGAGAATCCTGATTGACAAAAGTAGGGTCAGTTTCTTGGAGTTACAGCTTTGGTGCTTTTCCCTTTTTTGATGCAAATATAGCATTTATTGCAAAACAGATAGTGCCAAATGCAGTTATGGTCCAAATGCAGTTATGGTCCTTCAAACTTTATTGAAAATTGTTTGACAAAGCAACAAATTTCATAAACGAAGTTTGCAATTTCTTTTTTCAGTGTATAGATTACTCTTTGAGAAAGTAAAGACAGGCACAGTGCGCGAAGATTTTTGCTATAGTAATTTTTTTTCTATTAATAGATTAGTAAGTCAGAATCTAACGAAAATGTCATAGGCTTAGTTTGGGATGTGAGTTGGCCTTTTAATTTTTTTTAATTATTTTAGTTTAGAATTAAAAAGTTTAATTTGGAAAGAACTTTTAAATTTTTTAACTTTTTTATGAAAGAAATAATGTAATGATTATAAATTGAATGTGATGTTTTGTCTTATTAAAACTAAAAAATCTATTTTATTTTTTATAACTATTTTAGCCCCAAACCCACCCAAATCCACTTCCCAAACAACCCCATAATTTCTTCATCAACTGGAGTCTTGAACTTTTCACATTTTTTTACAGTCTTAAGAAAAAATTACATAGATTATTAGGCCAACTGTTCTATTTATTTTTCTTTTTCCTAATTGGAAAGAAAGAAAAATAAAAGTTAATGATATGGGCAAATGTTAATTAATGGTATAGTGATTCTAATTTTTTAGTAGTTAGATTATAATATAGACCAATATTTAGAGTGTTGCTATTTAGGCTCAAAAGTTAGATCTGTTTTCTAAACTTAATGATCTGTTAAAAAGATAATTAGTTAATAATTAAATATTTTTTAATTAACACTGAATTATTTTCTTGACATCTCACTGTGTATAAAAGTTAAGTCTAAAATGAATCTTTTATTTCATTTCCCGTATCTAAAATTTTAACTTTCACTCAAAACTTAACGTGATTGCCTTTAATCAGCACTTGACAATAAAGACTTCCAATATAGTAATACGAATGGAGGTTGTGTTCCAAGAGATTTTATAAAGAAAAAAGTGATTGAAATATAAATTAATTTTTTTATAAATTTAAAATTTAAGATTCAAATATAGTAGAACTATTTTATTTGAGAAGGAAAAAAATAGGAATGGAAAAGTGAACAAAATAAAACTATCTTTCAATTTTTTTTCTTCATAAATTCTTAATTCAAACACAATAATAGCATTATTTAGTATAAGAATCAATGTGCATTAATTTGAAATTTGACTAGCTTGTATCTTGTTTTGCCACTTCAATCGCATGAAGAGTGTTCACAGTATCCTTCCTTGATTATTTCTATTACATTTTTCAGGTCAAAATTAGGATAGGGTCAGCCATGTTGCCTCTCACTTTCAAATAGGAGTGTGCATGGTCTGGATTGAGGTAAAATCAGGACTAATCCGTTATTTATAGTTCTTGAAAAATTAGAATCAATCTAATCCGTTTAAATCATGGAACCAATCCAAACCAATCCATTTAAACACGTATTTGATCGGTTTAAGACCACGGATCACATAATTAAATAACAAAAATATATATATACATAACACTTTAATTTCATAAAAATATAAATATAACGCGATATTAGTTCCACAATAGCAACATGTCTTTCTATAATAGTGACATACTATTTTAGAATTTAAACAATTATAAAAAAACTAGTTTCACCATAAGTATTTAGACCATTACAAATTAAAACTAAAAATTAATAAACAAAAGTAATAAAAGAAGATATTATACAGGTTTAGATTTGAGTTTAAGTTTTATATGGAATAAGAAAAGATATTATGGGGAGGATATATAATAAAAATATAGACTATTTGTACACGGTCCGGATCGGTTTCAATCCAAAACTGTAGGGTTCAATCCGAAACCAATCCGTGGATTACGAATTTTTAATTCTTCAATTCAGAACTGAACCACGAATTCAAAAAATTAATCCAAATCTATCAAATTAAACTAAAATAAATCAAATTACGAATTTCACGAATTCCTTACCAACAATACTTTCAAAGTGGAGTATAGAGCCCTTTAACTTGACTAGCTTGTATTTTTTTATTTTTTTTATTTTTTATTTATTTATTTTTTTAACTTACCTAAAAAAAAAAGTTGAAAGTCGGAAGGTTCGTGGAAACTACTTTAGAATGTTTGCTCATATATAAAGAAAACACGTCACTATCTCTAGTGGACACTTGGCTCTTGCAAGTGCATTTTATGGTGAGTAATGTTTATATCACCCTAAAATCTTATTAATAATCTTTCTAAAAATATTCATGTCCAATGTCAGATTTAAATATTATTCAATATGTTTGATTTTAATTTTTTAAATTCTGTTTTTTAGAAATTAATTTTTTTTTTTCATATTTTTTTGTTTTTAGTGAATATTTTTAAAATTTTAAACAATTTTTTTCACTTTTTTAATTACACCTTATTTATATGTATCTAAATAGTAAAATATTTGTGAAAAAATGTTTTAAAAAATTAATAAATACACAAAAATATAAAAAATGTACTGAATTTTTATATATATTTTTTTTTTGATATTTAATGAATTTTTTAAAGATTTTTTTCACAAATATTATACTTTTTAAGTGTATTTATGTTACGTGTGTCTAAAAATTTTAAAAAATTACTTAAAATATTAAAAAATTCAGTAAAAATAAAAAAATAGAAAAAACGAAAAAGTAAAATCTTTTAAAAAAGTGAATTTTGAAAACTAAAACAAAGCAGAATGATTATTTTTTCACAACCAATCACATCTAATCATTTATATTTTTAATTAAATTATTAATATGTATAATATTATTTTTTTTATAAATGAGTCAGGTTAACGATAATGTTATAAGTCATTAAAGTGGATATAGTTCGAAGAGTAACGTAGCTCTTTATCAACACCATTGAACCTTCAGTTGGGGGAAATTTTTAAAGATCATATAATTAACTAAAAAGTCCAAAAATCCTCTTTAATCATTCTAAAAATTTATTAAGAAACTAATAATGTACCAAATAAATTAACTTTTAGTATTAGCATTTTGTAGGATTATTTTTAATCAAAAAACTAATTTTTTAGTTAACTCCTAAAATAAGGTTGATTGTGGAAAGCTGCTTTTAATAGAATATGTATATACAAAAATGTTATTGTCCTAGACAAATCTGAGTAATGTGTTTGTGTGGAGATTGAATGGGTGTAGTTAGAATCTAAGGCCTCGTTTGGTAAGTGGTCATTTTAGTCAAAAAATTAAAAAATTATTATTTTAGTCAAAAAGTCAACAATTCATACCAAAAAGTTAAAGATTTCATTTTCTCTCTATTTTTTACACATCTTTTCGTAAAAAGTTAAAAAGTTATCAGCACTGTTAGGGGGCCCAAATTTGGGTGCCCCTAATGGCTCAAATTTCCTTATCAGGTAAAAAAAAAAACAAAAAAAAAAAAAAGTTACCAAAACTGGAAAATTTGAGCCATTTGAGCCACAGTTTTTAGGGCCCCCAAACATTATTCAAAAGTTATCACAAACATACTAGTTTTTTTTACATCACATTTTAACCAAAAAATTACTAAAAAAGCCTGTTCCCAAACAAGGCCTAAGTATGAAATAATTTAAGCCATAGATTGATATCTTTGGATAAAATTTGAGATAAGTTTTTTAAAATTATAGTATTACTGATGTACATATAGATGGATAAAATTAGTAATTGCGGTAGGTGAGAAGTTGTCATTTGTATAAACAGCAATGGTAGAGGGTCCTAATTTTTGTGGTTCAAATGACTCGAATTTGTCAAAATGACGTCGTTTTGAATACAAAACAACATCAAAATTGCCAAAACGACGTCGTTTTGACAATTTTAAGCCATTTGAGCCACAAAAATTAGGGCCCCAAACATTTTTCTTGTATAAATCCCAAACAATATTATTGATGAAAGGAATGGTCCCTTTGTCAAAGAGAATATTGAAATATTTACTCGTTTTTTTTTTTGTTTTTTTTTTTTTTTTGAACAAAATATTTACTAGTTTGAATAGCTAGTGCTAGTGAGCTATTTTCTTTTCCCTAATATACCCTTGCTTGGGTTTCTTTTTATTTATCATATTTATTTTCATTTTTTTCTCCAAGTATATTTTCCATTTTTCTTTCAATGTAGAATTCCAACAGAGAGGCCTATTGTTTTTTTTTTTTTAAATCATAATTAATATTAGTATTGAAGTGATGATAAAAATCAAGGCACTAATCTATCTACAAAAAGGATAGTTTGGGAAAATTGGAAGAGCCGAGGAAGATGAGCCAAGCTAACAAGCTGGACCACATTAACGAGCGGCTCATTATGACCGCCGACAGTTCATAGCTTTGTTCAGGCTTCACGCTATGCAGCTGAGCCTCCTTCTCACACAAAACACGTGAATATAGTCGGATTTGAATCGGTTTGGGATAAAATTAGGGTCAATTTATATAAAAATTAGAACAAAACTAAATTATTAAAATTATGAAACTAATCGGAATTAAATTATTTAAACACGGTTTGCTTCGATTTGGAACTGCAATTTCATATCATTTGTTCACAAAAAAAAATTATATAACATTTTTTAAAAAATTCAACCTATCATAATTATAAATATAATATTAACATGCCTTCAAACAAATTACTCTCATAATATTCACAAATTAAGCAAAAATATAACATTAACCAAACATTATTCAACATTAACTTGTTATAATTTTTTTTCAAATATGAACTTTCAAAACATAAACACATTGCTCCACCATTGACTTAAACAAATAAAAATATCTAGCAAATAAACATATATGATTTAAGTTATACGGTTCAGTTCGATTCAAATTCAAAACCGTGAACTTAAATCCAAAACCAATTCGTGGAGATCGGTTCTCTAATTTTTCAAACTAAGACTAGGCCTCCTTTGGGAATAGGTTTTTTAGTAACTTTTTAAATTTTTAGCTAAAATATGAGGTAAAAAAGACTAATATGTTTAGGATGATTTTTAATTTTTTACGAAAAAATATGCAAAAAGTAAAGAGAAAATAAAATTTTTAACTTTTTGATATAAGTTGTTGGCTTTTTTATTATTTTAATGACTTTTTAACTTTTAAACTAAAAAATAATATTACCAAGCGAGACCTAAACTACGAATTAAAAAAATCAAACCAAACTTACCAGATTGATTTGTGAATTTTTTTGATTTCCTTACCCAGTTTTATTCGCCACCATATGTCACACTACCATAACTCTTTCGAATATTTTTATATTTTTGATAAATTACACTTGCATCTTTTATTCGCCACCATATGTCACACTACCATCACTCTTTCCAATATTTTTTTGAAAAAAATACAACCCAATCTTATTCGCCACCATATGTCACACTACCATCACTCTTTCCAATATTTTTATATTTTTTTGATAAATTATACTTGCATCTTTTAAATTTTTTTTAAAAAAAATACAATAAATTTTAGAGACACTTTTTCATAAATCTCTTTTCACCTATTTATATTCTATTTAGTTTACATTATTTTATTATATTTCAATAAATCCTATGAATAACATGGTTTCTAAAATACCCTTAATAATATTCACATTTACAATGTGAATGTTCACACCGTCAATGTGAATGTTCACACCGTCAATATGAACATTTACACGTGAATGTGAATATTCATATTGTAAAATATGAATATTCATATCACCAAATTACTAACTGTTCAAAAAATATTTGTAAGTGTAGAAATATCCATATAATAATTTAAATATGAGAAGTAGGATATGGTAGATCAAATAATAGGACTTATTGAAATACAAAAATATCTTATGAATTAATTAAGATACAAACACCTGGAAAAAAATTTAATAAATCTCTCTAAATTTTATATAATTATGTCCGATTCTCTTAAGGTTTAATTCACATATCATTTTGTTTCATTTTTATTAATTATATAGATGAAATTACTTTATTATATTTATTTTTATATCTTTATACTATCTACATTAGTTAAATTGAAGATTGGTATAGTTGTACCAAAATTAAAGTGCTTACTGTATTTTTTTTTTTTTTTTTAAATCTCATGAAAAGTCAATATGATTTACCCTCCATGTTTGAACATTAATTTCTTAAAATTAATTTATTGACTCCACAAAAATGCCATGTCATTTTTTTTTTTGTTATAATTGAAATTTATATAAATTTTATTTAAAAAATACCAACCATCATATCAAAATAATTTTAATTTAAAATAGAAAATATTTTAAATATATAAAAATACATTTTCTTATCAACTTTACTTTTTGCCGTGTCCACATATATTCAATTAAATCATTAATTTATGAGTAAATAATGAACTTCATAAGATCAATTATATGCTAACAAGCAATCAATTAAATTAATGTAATTTTGAATTATATTAATGAGTTGAATTTTTTAAAACATTAATTATTAGATTATGTTTTTTTAAGCAAAATTTTAATTAAAAAATATTATGAATAAATATTTAAATACACATAATCGCATCATATAGTAGAAATTAAATCATATGATCATGGATAGAAAAACATGAACACTACTAAAGGAAGTCTAAAAATAAATAAATATTGTAATATTATAATATATTAAAATATCACATTAACACAATTAAAATGCAATAATATGCTAAAGATGATCTAACATCACATTTCAAGGAATGACTTGGTCAGATTTTTAGAATTATATGAAACATTGCTAGGTCAGATTCTTATCTTGTATACTAATTTTTTTTTTTTGGGAAAAGCCTCAACCCCCGCTGGGGTGACCCCTAGGCTCCCAGTGGAGTGTGACTGATTGAATTTTTCATTGAATTTTTCTTTATTTTTTTTCCTTGGTCCACAGCCTCTCACGTGGAGTTGGGAGTGCTAGGGTGGGGTCACCCCCACTGAGGTCCCCAGCACAACTGTTTTTTTTTTTAGCAGTCTCTTGTATACTACTACTACACACATTGAGGTCCACACAAAAATAATAATAATAATAATAAAATAAAAAATAAAAAATTGTTGAATATGTGATAGGGTAACTATATTGGCAAGTAAGATGATAACTGATAAGCATAATATGATATTGAAATTTAATAATTGTAGTATTAGTTTTTGTTGGGTAATAATTCAATAATTTAAATCTTATATGTGAGACATGTTAACTCGCTTTTGTTAAGTGTTTAGACTCAAAAAAAAAAATCTCATTGAATACGTTTTTGTTATCAAAAATGATTGGGACCTCTAAAACTAGAGCTCTAAAGGGGCATTAATTTGTCCTTTTCTCCCTCCTATTTTGTCTTTTACCTTCCTCTGTTTTTTTTTTTTTTTTTAATTGGCGACAGCTCATTAGAGCTGCTGAAAAGCAGCTCTAATTAGAGCTCTGAAGCAGAACCCTTTTGTTATTTAGTATCATTTATTAAGAGTATTACCTAAACACTGGATTTGGTTGGCTGTTGATAATCAAAAGCAAAAACAAAAGTACCTCTTTGATTATTTTTCAATAATTAATTAATTTAAATTATTTCTACCTCATCGTAAGCAAAAATTGCAAATGATACATGTTGACTCATTTTTTTTAGGTAGTTAGACTCAAAAAAAAATAAACAAAACAAAACTCATTGAGTATATTGTTGCTGTTTATAATTTATAGAGAGTATTACCTAAATACTAGACCTATTTGGTTTGATAATCAGAAACAAAAACTAAAGAATCTCTTTGACTACTTTCTAATAATCAACTTATTTTTTACGTCACAAAATGTAAGTAAAAATTGCACGAAATTATCCAACACAATTTTCAAAAAAATGAAATAAAACTAGAAGAGAGTATTTTCCGTATTTAATAATACATGCACTTGGACCACAAAACAAAGAAATATAAAAGTTTAGATTTGAGAAATCTAAGTACCGTACGAGTAATAATTAACCACGAGCTATGGCTTCAATTTTTTCTCTCCGTTTGAGACTTTGGAAAACCAATGGAGGTGGTACATTAAGGTACAACTATTTATGCATGCCCATGGTCTACATAATTATTAAATGTGTGTATATGCATTCCATTTTCTACCAAGCAAAGCCATATCCTACTTGCAAACAACTATAGGCTAAAGCTTACCAATACTAGTTTGTTGTAAATCTCTCTATCAACCTGTTGCACATATAAAATATATACTTTTGTATATATGTGTGAAGAGTAAAAATAATATATATATATATATTAGTTTCTGTTAAGTATATTTTCACTCAAGGTGTCGAGCTGAATAAAAGTGATCAAATAAAATATGCTGAGTTAATCAAAGCATAATGATCGAGTAGATTAAAGATTTGACCTAAAAGTGAAGTTGGATTATAAATGATTCCCAAAATCATACCTATAATGCTATAATGGTATCAAAAATCATGTCACACATTCACCTATTGAGTTATTATTCAATATTTCAGAATTATCAATTAAACATGCTTAAATCAATAAGAGTATTAATGAGATGAGTGGAGCCAAGGTCGGCTGGACCATAAAGCCAGCCGAGCCCAAGCTTTAGATCCTCAAATTTAAGAAGGCTCAATTTTTTAATATAATGTAATAGGCTCATGTGATTCAATATTTATTTTTTTTGAATGAAAAGGTCCAAAACAAAACAAAATGGCCTCAAACAAAACAAAACAAAAAGGCCCAAAGTTTATCTTACTAAAAAAAATTTGCAACATTACAATTTTTAATTTTTTAATTTTTTTTTTAAATGGGAACGATCGAGTTATAATGGAAGATTGTAAAGATATTTCTCTCTCTCTCTCTTCTTTTCTCTCTGCACTATTCTTTCAAGTTTTGTTTACTTATTCTTTTACAATTCTGTCAAACATATTGATTCATCATCAACAACTTCACAAAATGATATATTATTAAGGTAAATTGTTTAAATTTGTTTTTTATATTTTCTTTTAATTATATTTCTAATTTAAATAAAATTTTCTAATGTCGAAAAAATTGTAGGAAATTTAATTACACATTTGATAAATGTCTATTATTTATCATTGAAGGTGGAAATCAGATTCTGTTATTTTACCTTTTCAATATATATATTTGTATTTTTATTATTTCTAGTGTTTTGCTCTTCTTCTTTTTTTCTTTTTTTTTTTTGATTATTTTTAGAGAAAACAAATATGTCTAATAAAAAATATGAATCTAAATATAAAAAACTTAAATGGATTAGCTATATTGTCAATTGAAAAAGATTTGTTAGCAAAACTTCAATATAAAGATTTAATTAATATTTTTGCATCTCAAAAAATTTGAAAAATAAATTTTAAATAAAAATTTTATTAAAAAATATTATATAAAAAGCCTCATTTTTAATTATTGCTTTAGATAACAAATTATCCACAATCACCCTGAGTGGAGCCAATACCTTGGTTGGTTAAATAGAAGACAACAACATGTCTCATTTGTCTTCTTTTATATGATCTCAATAATCATAGTATACACACATCATCTTCATCATTTCTTTCATCATTATTATATTATTTATTTTGAGTTTATGGTAAAAAGACTAGTCTCTTGTGCATTAGAGTCATAAATCGGAAGCATGCAAAATTTTGCACCAAGAGTTCCCAATTCCCAAAATTTTCATTCTATAAATTCAACTTATAAAGGTGTATTCTAGCTCAAATGCCTTCTAGTTCCTTCCCCAGTCAAATGACCCACAATATGTCAATTCACTCAATAAGGTAGAGGTACAACTTAGGCGGGCTCAACCCGAACAATCCGAGCTCAGTACGAATTGTTTTAAGGTTTAAATAAAATATTTTCAAATTCGGTACGGATTTAGACAAAAATTCAAAAGCCCCAATTAAATTTGGACAGACTTGGGCAAAGACGTAAAACAACTCGAGCAATCCGAAACTCGAATTATACATATATAGATTTATAAAAATATTAAATATATACATAAATTATTAGTCATTACATGATATTAGAGTAATTTATATTATTAAATCATATTGAATATATATTATATATACAAATAACATAAAATCTTACTTTTTTTTCTTTTTACTTTTACTCATAAATTGTAATGACTACTATAGTGGCATCTCTCTTACATTATATAAATTATTTATTTTGATGGTATTAATGATTTTCTATCCTAAAAAAAATTAAAAAAAAAAATTTTTAAAAATTATACATTGAGTCGAATTTTAATAATTTAATAATATAACTGCAAAAAAAAAAAAAAATTAAAATTCATTTACAATTCGAACAACTCAGGTTTAACTCGGATCGAACTTGGACAGATAATCTCAGGCTGCAATTCGGGATTGAACAAACTTGAACTGAGTTTAAATAACCTCTCAGTCCAACCAAACCCGCCCGAGTTGCTCCCGGGCAGGGCAAGAGTGAGGCTGGGTGACCACAATCATGCAAGCTTCCAAATTTTTGGAGAGTACCAATGGCTGCAATTAATTACGTGTGTTTATGCCGAGTGTTTGGCACTAGCCTGCAGCATGGGCCAACATGCATGTGCTTTTGGATATCATATTTTGGTTTTTGAATCACACATATATGGTACCTCATAATTGACTTGTAATGATCACAAAAAACATAGATATAATTATCTTAACACTGTATTTGATTAAGAAATTTAAATAGAAATTTAGAAAGAAAAAAAAAAGATAAATAAAATGTAAATAAAATATATTTATAGTTTATCTAATTTCACACAATTTCACCTAATTTTACATAACTTTTTTTTTTCTTTCTAAATCTTTTCCCAAATTTCTCAATCAAACGCAACTTAAAAATCATACTCCACCACCCACACAAACGAATGATGAGAATACACAACCCACACAAAGGAATGATGAGATGCAGTTTTGTAAAAAAAGAACAAACTTCCTGGAGGGTTTTGTTGGATCTGTAGAGACCCATCACAAGTCCCGTTTCGATAATCTGAATCATTCAATGTGTAAAATTCATCGAGTACTATATGTCTGTAAAAAATCACGGTGATCGGATATCGATACCCATGCAATCAAATCAGTTTTATATAAAAAAAAATATACGGTGAAAAAATAAACGGTTGACAAAAATCTGATTCGATAAGATAGTTATCGATATCCGATCAACGTGATTTTTTACAAGCATATAGTACTCGACGAGTTCTACACATTGAATAGTTCAGATTATCGAAACAGTACCCATAGTGGGCCTCCACAGACCCAACAGTACCCTGCAATCTGTGATCGGACTGGAGGGAAGCCCAACCCTCGTAAAAAAAAGCATCTAAAAAGATATATATCTTAAAAAGTACACACTAGAGATCAACTTGCCATTATTAACGCACATTATGCAGCCATGTAACCATTGCTGATTAAAAAATCAGCAATGATAGAGACCACTAAAAAATCACATCACTAATAGCTCTAATGAGTTGGAAAATGTAAAACATAAAAGAAAAAAGAAAAGAAAAACACAAGAGACAACCATCACATCAAAAGGAGAACCACCTCATTAGTGCTCTCCTAGTGCTCCCTTTTTAGTGCTCCCCAGCATTAATCTTAAAAAATTAACATCTTCAATGAATTTCAAGTGTTAGTACTCTAAATAAACAACAACAATTTTCTAACTCTCCACTGAAAAGGAAAGGGAAGGTCATTGGACATTTTATCCAATTCGGAGGGACTTTCTTGATTGTCTCACTCATCAACCATGGGTTAAGATGCGGGCTCAAATATCTCCGCTTGTCTATAAGATTTAGGTCTTGGAGCATTTCTCCCCCAGGTCAATTGGTCACGATAGCGCATGATGGTAACAAGACCATCCAATCAAAAGCTTGACATCTAATATCAATCAGTGTACAAGTTTGGTTATCTCATGTAGTAGCATACTTTGTGGCAATCGTGGAGCATACAATTCCCACCGTTATCTCTGTATTTGTTTGCATCTCACATCCACGACAAGATGGCGAATGTGTGGAGCGTACCATTTTACTCTCTCCACGTGCTCTATTGAAATCTCCCACAAATAACCTATGAATAACAAAAAAAATCAAAACTATCAAGCTCAGAGGAACTCTTGGCATTTCATCAATTTAACTGCTTGGTGGGGATGATTTTTGAACGCTAGTCGCCAAAAGTTCAGGGAAAATGAATATTTCCCATAAAATATATAATGTTTCTAATCGTCTGTTTGTTTGATTGAAAAAATAATAGGCCAAATCATGCACCCCACCAAAGTAGAATTTTCTTAAGTTGAAGACATGATACCTTCCGATCTAGAAATTTCATAAATGGATTTCAAAATATGTTGTGTCCAAAAACCCTCCTCTGAGTCCTTTGCATTCCCATGCACATGTAATATTCCACCCTCACTCCTGCGTTAATAACATTGCCATTCAAGCACAGAGAGAGAGAGAGAGAGAAGGAAGGAAGGAAGGAAAGAATCCCAAAAAACAAAAAGAAAAGGAGACAATAAAAGAAACAAGAGAACAGTAGACAAAAAGAAAGATAAAAAGAAAAAGCAAACTATAGATCAAAAAAAAGTTCATATGGAAATGAACAGAGGTAAGGTAATTGCGTTGGGACAATCCTTTTTTTTCAGGCAACAATAATTTGCCACGGAAACATGTAAGAAATTAAGATAATATTATAGCGGGAGAATATCAACTGACAGATTCTCTCCAAATTAGGTTTGATTTACTTTGTTTGGAATGCATGTCACTGTAATTGGCCAGACCCATCAACAGAATGTAGAAGTATTAGATCAAATCATACAAAAGTACAGCATAAACTGAAACGGTAATAATTTCCGAAATCAATAAACCATTAAGTCACGAAGCAACTTATACAGGTTATGGGGGCAGCTTGACTGACACACCTAGATGTAATCGGAGTAAACTAAAGCATCAAAAGCAAAACTGTTAGGATAATAACAGAATAGTCTTGGAATCCCATCCAGGATAGAACACATACATCAAATAAAATTCAAATTTCAGTGGTCATTTTGAACACTTTGTGAAAGAAGTTTAAACTCAAAAAAGTAGCACAGGCATAGAAATGTATAATATTAAGGTGCCAAGAATGAAGAAGTCATCAAGAGGTACAATCTATAAAATAATCAGAGAAAAATACCTTAATGCCTTTACAGCAGTAACCCAACTACCCTCGCTAGTAGGCAAGAGACCAAGAGAGACTCGATCAGCCACTCCCTGTAAAAACAAATTAAAAAAAATTAAGTGACATCAGTAGCACAAAACTTCCTCGTGTGATCAAATGAGAATTTGTCATCAAAGATGCTAATCTGGAGGGATAGAGTGTAATAGGAGGTGTGAAATAGTCGAAGTCAAAGTCATTTTGTAGTAATCTGTCCAAACACATCAGCAGATGAGATTTTGAACTGTTATTGCCACTCAAGGAGAGAGAAGATTTAATGATTGATACTTGGATGTAAGCTTCCATAAAGTAAAATAAGTACAAGTAGGAAACAACAATTAAGCAACATATTAAAACAGATTGAACCAAGTGACACCTCACAGCAGCAACTGAATTAATGTATTGTTATTCGATAATTTGTCTGTATATATACAATTCTATCCAAGTCACTTGACAGAATTTATTACCAAACCCAAGTGGTATGGTATCTTATTTCACAGACCTAGATTGTTTCATGAAATTGTCTTTTGAAAACACGACTTAGATAAGTAATAATGAAATCGTGTTTGACTTCAATTAACTTATTATATAACTTATTCAAGTCGTTCCTCCTTGCGATCTAATGCAAGGAAAGCAAAAATTAGATTATAGTTTCCTATTTCAAATCGTTAAAAAGAAGATCAACATTAACCCAAAACACTAGTAGAAGCTTGATGATGATAGGTTCCAACGATTCAAAATAACTGTGACGTCCAGATCATCACAACAGAACCACAATGCAAATAATAAATGAAAACAAAAAATTTAGATTTTCATCTACCAAGAATAAAGACAAGGTGCATACTTTAGGCGCTGTAACTCGGTTATCTCCTTCAAGTACGATGCAACTATCCAAAACAGAATTAGCATGAAGGTTACGTCTGAGTGCCTCAACAGCATGGGGATTCCATTCACAGGCATAAACCAGTTTTGCATTGGCCCTGATCAACCAAATTATTGTTACTAGAAATACAAAAGGGCAAAAAATGCAAGGCTAGCTACTGCATAGACTGTCTAATAATGACCATAGTTATAAAGCATGGTCCCTCTGTTATGTTAGAAAATTCTTCTGAATTCTGATCCCCAAGCAAGAGCTTAGATCTCATAATCACAAACATAGTACACATTACATGGACTAGCAACACAGATATCATACTCGATCATAATACCATACTGATAATCACTGTATACCTGACAAGGAATGGCAGCACAAAATATCCGATGCCAGCAAATAAATCCACAATAACTTCGTCTCTACAGTCAAGACGGGCCATCCTAAGCTTCTCAGAAAGATTGCCCCAGGAGAACATGCACTTGGTTGAATCGAAGGAATAGAGAATTCCATTTTCCCGATGGTCAACCCAGCCATTATCTCCCACAAGAATCTCCAAAGAACTGTCCCTAGTTCCAGTTGGAGCAACTCGGCCCTAGCAATACCAGTACAATCATTTAACAGAGAGCCATTCACTATAAACCAAATACAAATGCATCAAAATCATTTTGCTGACTGAAATTTTAAGGGAATTTTCTATGACTTGTCCTGACAGTGAGCTCAATGGATATGCAGATAACAGATAGTATTACAACATTATAACAACACAGCATTGGTGTTATTGGCGCCAAACAAAAGAATCTCCAGTTGTCTATTGTTCCAGCTAGAAAGTCGCCATACTCAATAATATTTGGCACATTAAATTTGTATTGTCACTATATTACAATTTACATGTCTGATGTCTCCATAGAGTTACAATTAGCAACCAATTTAATGAACATAAATATACACATTCCGTATGACTTCCCTCCACTGTGTAATAGAACATGTCAAACAAGAGCAGCTCAATAAAAAATACACTACACCAAATTGGCATGAATAAATATGTTTTGAAGCCCATTAAACGAAAGACAACATCAACAAGCAGACATGGCAAATCAGATGCAGTTTTGTTTATGGAACTTACCTGCCGAGCAAGTCTCCGGGCACCAAGTGATTTGGCAACAATAGGCCAAAGCTCAGCTCCAACTGAATCCCATGCTGGATCCTTGAAGGATGTCATTGGAAGCACAATAATTTCCCCTAGTTGCTCCCACCTGATGCAGACAAAAGTGCAAACAATAAATGAGTTAATCACGTAGCTGAAATGCAGCATCTTATTAATCAATTGACAAATAAAAGGTGAAGAAATAAAGATATGAAACACAAACCTTGTGGGTAGCTGGTCTAAAAGTTCAGTGGGTAGGCCTTTGTGCTTTAGCAAATTAGCTACAGCTTCACTCATCACTTTGAGAGGAGAGCTTGAAATTTTTTTCACTTTCACCACCTCATCTGCAAGTATTGTTGCACCAGATGCCATTAGAAGATTCAAGGATGTTAAGCAAGTGAAATCCCTTGATAACACACCCTCTCCACTAAATGCCTTGAATGGGTTGATGTCATCCAACACTTCCAATGCACCACCAGGTTGATTTTGCTTATCACGGTATATAGTGCAAAATTTTTTAGTGACGGGGAAGCAAATATGTATTCCATTTTCTTTGGAATAAACCTTTCTCCCAAGATCTAACCATCCAAACTTCTTCAACATGTCCTTTCCCAATTTTGCATATTTTTTTTCAAGTTGTAAAACCCAATGTGAAGCACCAATCTGATGTTCAACATCTGTTCCTAGTGGTTCAGTCTCAAATTTCAGGTCTGGACCTTCATTTGACATTTTTGCAATACTCTTCTGTCGAATTTGAAACTCATTGTTTTCTTTCTCTACAACCCCTTCATCTTTGTAAATCGTATCTTTCACTCCAATTTCGATTGGCATTGAGCTGGATCCTAAAGACATTAATGGAAGCAAGTTCACTTTGATTGGCTCACTAAACTTCGTTCCAAATGCATAACAAGCTGACCCACCACCAATCACAACTAGATCATCACCAACAACACTGGCGGTGCAGCGAACAAGAAGATCTTTGCCAATAGAGTTGAGTGTCACATGCTTCCACATATGGAGCCGCAAGTCGAGTATTGACAACTCTTGATAATGTTGTCTGATAGGACATCCTCCTATAATGCCCAGATAATTCTTATAAACAAACATGGAATGTGAAAACCTTGCATATGGGGTATTCCTAGCCATATTTTCCATTTTCCATAAACACGTTTTAATGTCGAAACTATAAAGGTCGCCAAGAGCTTTGTCTCCATCATATCCTCCAAACATAAATAACTTAGATCCACATGCCACCAAGGCGTGGGAATGACGAGGACATGGCCATTCCCCTTGGACTTGTATCTCATTCCACTCTGAACTAGACGTGTCAAGGATATGGAGTGCTGAAGAGATTATTTCACCATTAAGTCCCCCAAATACATATATTTTTGAATCTATAACTGCTGCTGCATGCCTGTGCCTGTAAAATATCTAACGAATTTAGTAGTTTAAAGGACCAAATCAACAATTTCTTTTGCAGGAGAAATATAGATGGACAGAAAGGCAATCAGAAATATTTGAGCAATGCTAAATGACCATCTATTTCTACTACCTTATTTTACCATCTGATGTGTCAACTTAGTTGTACTGCATTGGAGATATATGAGTAGTGAGACCCGTTACACTAATATTGTATTCACAAGTAAGATGACAAACATAATATGGTATAGAAATGTAGCAAGTGTAGCATTATTGAAAATATTTTTTAAAAGATGCAAAGACAATAAATTTCGCCCAATCTGACCTATGAGTCAAAATGTTTGAATATTCATTTTTCACCAGAAAGATAATATTTCAAAACAATATTATTGATATTAAATTATATCTCAGGAGGCACATGATATAATTATCAACATTATCAAGGCACTAAAACAGACAAAACAATAATAGAAAATGGATATGTTAGAGACATCATCACCTTGGAGGGAATACAGTGCCTGTACATTCTAACAACTTCCATTCACTGGTTTCTGTATTAAGAACCCAAATATCATTCAAAATATTTACCGGATCAGCCCTCCCTCCAATAAGAAACATAAGATCACCAACCATACAAGAGGTGTGACCCATGCGGGGAGCTGGAGCCCTCTGAACGCTGATTGTTTCTAACTTACCACATAATGGGTCAAGTAGTAAAGATTCATTTCTACGTGCATGTCTTCCCATGCCTCCAAAACCACCAAAAATAAGAACTTTTTTATGGTTTATGTCATCCAATGTACAGGCAGAGTGACCCCAACAAGAAAGCTTCTCAACAGGTTCACCAATGATAACCATCGGAACCATAGGTAAACAGATATCCAAAACTCCTGAAGACCCTGCCAATGATTTAAAGATTCAGACTTGCTGTCACATTAAAGGAAATTGTCCTGCAATCAAACATATATTAGTATGTAACAAACTGCTAAAGCATCCATGTATCATATGCCTTACCAAATTAAGAGTTGGTTTGGGATGTCCTAAAAAAGTGTACTTTTTGACTTATTGGTGGGTTTGGGTTGGGTTTGGGTTGGGTTTGATGTGATGTGTTAGAGAGGTGATGTGATTTAAATAAGATGATGTGACTTAAATAAGATAGTGACTTTTTGACTTTTTGACTTTTTGACTTATTTAATACATGTCAAACTAGCCCTAAATATTTAAGGTTCATACATATTCTTCGCAGTATGTTGCAATTGTGGTGATGTTTGGGAAGCAAGTTTCCAAATTTTTTTCTCATTTTTTCCACTAAAAGACAAAAGTTTTGCAAAACCAAAAAAAACACATCCAAACAAAATATCACATCTAACCCCATAATCATTTCACTTTTTCTCTCACAAACATCACATCCAACCATATAAAAACCCAACTATCTTCCCAAACACCAAAAAATTTTTATCTCATAAAAACCTACATGTAATAAAATCTACATAAAAACTCACTTTCCAAACACCATCTGTATGTTCTTTGTTACTAAACAGAAATTAATTTTTTGAGATGCATTAGATTCGAG
This sequence comes from Camellia oleifera, assembly GCA_022316695.1. NCBI lineage: Eukaryota > Viridiplantae > Streptophyta > Magnoliopsida > Ericales > Theaceae > Camellia > Camellia oleifera. The sequence goes on along the minus strand of CM039308.1, from coordinate 157,392,341 downwards.
TAAACATCAGATACTGGAAAATTGGAATGAATAAGACGTCAGTGGATATTCCTAGCAATACAGTTAAGTTAGAATCAGGGGAAATTATAAGACAGTGAGGAAGACCAAAAATTATTTACCAAAAGGTTGGGAGCAACTTTTGCTATGGTTTATTTGCACAGAAAAAGTTGCACCCCCCAATGTGTTTCTAATTATTTTTATCTTCTATACCGATTTGTAATTTCCCATAGAATCTATTTCTTGCAGATACATATTTGAATTTGTGGAACACATTAGTTAAGTTGGGGGGGGGGGGGGGGGGGGGGGGGTTGGATAAAGGAAAAAAAAAATAGAAAAGAAAAGAAAAAAGAAAAGATAACAGAAAGTTCATCTAGACAATCATACTTGAACATCCTAAAATCCACCTAGAAATTTAATTGATTTGCATTGTAGTTTTCTACACCTGTACCTATTACATGAAAAATATAAATGATAAAAATATGCTAACTTAGGGGTAGAGGGAATCAGATTTGTATTTTTTTTTTTTTCCCTTTTATAAGTAGGGTGGAGGGAATGCGGATCACAAAAGTTCTCACTTAGATGGTCAAAATTGTGGATTAGGATATCCTGATGGACGTGATCCCAGATACACAGCCAGGTTTGAGATCATTTACAGGCCAAAGTTCATTTGAAATGATAAAGCAAGATTGAGCCATAGAGGAAACAAGATTCAATTTTTTTCTTCTTCTTTTGTAGTGAGTTTGCTCTTACATCCCAGCCAAGCATTCTTCCAACAAAGGTCGAACTTGTACATAAACAAATGAATCTGTGAATGTTCAGACAGTCGTAACTCTAGCAGCATATCCAATATCTATTATATATTTTTTCATACACAACATACAAATGATTAACTATCAAACAATTTAACAATTCAAAATTGAAGACAAATAAGTCAATTCGAAACACGGTACGATGAAATGATCGGTTGACATTGGGCATTGTTGCATATGCATATCTATATCCTCCCCAAAAAAAAAAAAAAAAAGGATTCATATAAAACATACATATGATTAACTATCAAACAACTTACAATTCAAAATTGAACACACACACACACACAATACATTCACTATCTGAGTTAATTTGAAACCCGGTAAGACGAAACAATCAGTTACCGAAATGGGTGTCATTGGGCACTCTTGCATCTGAATCCATATCTCTATCATGAGCATTATTCAACAAATTCATATCTTGAATCTTTATTGACCCATCTTTATCATCTTCTTTCACCAACAATGGCTCAGGCTCACCATTCTCTCCCACTTCGGTTCCACCAAAACCATTCCTCAACAACGAATTCAAAAAACCATCAGTTCTCCGCCAATTCACCTCCATTTTCTCATTGGCAATCCCAACAAGGTACCTCAAATACTCCGAATTCACCAAAACATTCTCCGTATCTCCCAACGGCACTTCGAGCCGAATCGAACACCGAATCGCAATAATCACACGTTTATTCACACTAGTAATCCCCGATTCTCTAAACCCAGATGAGACTGCCAAAGAAACCAGAGTCTGAGCTGACAAAACGTCCTTACATTCAACAGCAATGATCAATGGTTCAAATCGGAAGACAAGATTGGAAGGTGGGTGAGTTGGGTCTGGGTTTTTGGTGGAGGAGAGGAGGTTGAGGAGTGATTCTGGGTCAGCTTTGGAGTGCGTGATGAAGACCCATGTGCCACCTTTGGCTTTTTTGTTGGTTGCGGCGGCGATGGGTGGTTGAGAGAGGACGGAGATGCGGCCGGAGCAAGAGCTGGTGGTGAAGAAACAGGGGTGGGAGTTGATGGTGTTGAGAAGGGGGATTATGGGTGTGTCTATGGTGCCTTTTGGTGATTTGTCTGGTTCTGGTGAAGTCATTGATGCTAGTGTTGCTGCCTTCCTCTTCTCAAACTCCATTGTTTCTCTCTCTAAAAACTCTCTCTCTCTCTCTCTCTCTCTAACCTCTATGTAGCAGAGGAAAGAAGAACTAGGGTGTAAAACAGGGGATTTGAAAGGCTCTCTTCGGAGCAAAAACAGGGGATTTGAAATGGGTTGGGTTTATAGTAGGCCAGAGGCCCACCAAAATTTTGGGCTTGGGCTTTAGCATTTGAAATGTATATATAATTAGGGTTGAAATTCAGTCTAGGTTATTCATAACTTGATTTGATAATTTGATGAGTTTCAAATTGTGTTTAAGTTAGGGGTGAGCAGCGAATATACCGATTCGTCTAAATCGATCAAACTGAACCAATCTGTTGTATTTTGGACCGATGCGTGATGATGAGCGAACGGTTGCGGATTGATTTTTTTCAATCTGCCTAGTTTTGGACGGATGGCGGATTTGAGAATCCTTTAGCCCCAACCGAACATCAAACCGCGAGCATCTCTAGTAATTTATAAGACTTTGTGTTTTCAATTTATTTAGATATTCTATTTGTGTTTTCAATTGAAAAAGAGTTTAAATATTATATTGAATATATTCTGTTGAAAAGAGCTTTCAACTTGAATATATTTTTTGAATTGAAAAAAAATAAATATATTATTTATCTATATTTTTTTGTTTTTAAATCTAACTATAAAAATAATGGTTTTTGTTTTGAAAAATAAATATAGATGTAATAATACAGAGGCATACAATCTTTACTACTTCACTATTCATGGTTTTGGTGGTTTGAATTATTTTTTATATTTTAAAAATCACAAATTGTAATACTTTATGTGAATGAGAAATGCTGTGATTGTAATATGTGGATGAGACATGCAGTGATTGTAATATTCTAAAGTTTCAAACTTTCTTTTTTTAGATGAGACATCAAATGATTGTAATACTTTTTTAAGTCATTGACTGTAATACTTTTTTTTTTTAAAAAAAAGTGCACAAATTAAATTATGTTAAAAATTTATAAAATTTTAAACTGCCAAATTGATTCGCATCCATCTACTAATCTGCTCAATCCACATCCACCGGATTGGCGGACAGATGAGGATTGATTTTCTCCAATCCGCCAATCTAGCGGACGGATGACGAATTGGAGATTCTGTGACCGCAACCAATCCGCGCTCCCCCTTAGTTTGAGTTTGACTTATTTAGATAATAAGTTGATCTGTTTGATTAGCTTGATTTTTATAGGGCATATAAGTTTATCGAGGTAAGTAGTAGATTGGTCCAAGCTTGACTTAAAAAATTAATGAGTTTAAAAATATATTTAAATTTAACTTGTTTAGATAATAAGCTGATCTCGAATAAATTTTTAACGAGTCGATCACAAGTTGAATTTGAGTAGTTTGATCCATTTAACAAGTTTATATATAATGAGTGGGAAAATTTTGATAGTGTTAGTTTTTATTTGGTAAACTATACTTTTCAAGTAGTTTAACTCAAATTCGAGTTCTTATTGTTTTAATTTAAGCAATGTTAAAGTCAAATTTTAATTTTGTCACATGGGTGAAAACTATAATTCAATTTTTTTTATATATAATTTTTTATAGTTTGTTATTAAAATTTGAAATGTTAAACGTCCACTCCACAATAACTCTGTATTTTTACAATAATTCATTCTGGTTATGTTTTCAACAAGTTTGAACTAAATTACTTGTAACTTTTATTTGAGATAGTAAGTAATGCTTTTGACATTGTTTAATATTAGAATTTATGTAAAAAATTAAAAAAAAAAAAAAAACTTTGAAAATGGTTAAATTTTTTTAAAATTAATAAAAATATATCTTATATTCTTTATTTATTTTTGTCTTGAAGCACCTATTAACAACACTTTTTTCTTGTGCCCTAATGGGACTTGAGCATTTAAGACATTTCCACAACTCCTGCTTCCTAGAATTCCAAAACTTGCATCATATGAAAGTCTCTCTATATTCCTCACTTGAAAATGTCCATTTATTTCTTACTATTTTCTCTCATTACTGAAAACTAACAACATGTCTAGGCTTGCCATCCTTTAACTATCGGTGGTACTACATGCATCAATTAATTTATTGACTAGTGTACCAACACTAGTTATGATATTATTATTTATCTTACTCATTATATAAATTACAAATATCAAAAACATCTTAAATTATGTCACGTCATTAATTGATACACTAATTAATATATATTTTAACTATTTCTATATCTCTCTTCTATAAAGGATGCACCATATAATATAATATCATATTTTAAACTTAAATTTGTCAAGTGAAAGAAAAATAAAAAGAAAGGAAATTACTTATTGACTATTTATAGGTGAGTCAAAAAGAAATTTGATTTTTATTTTCTCCTCCTTTTCCTAACACAAATAAACAAGAGGAAAAAAATTAGCTTGTTTGGTTATAGTTTTCAGAAAACAATTTTCAAAAGAAAATTATATTTCTTTATTTTTCATATTTTAATGTTTTCAATGAATTTTTTTAATATTTTAAGCATTTTTTTAAAATTTTTAGACAAATATAATATAAATACACTAAAAAAGTATAATATTTATGAAAAATCTTTAAAAAATACACTAAATACCAAAAAATACAAAAATTTAGTACATTTTTCATATTTTTGTGTATTTATTAATTTTTTAAAATATTTTTTCACAAATAGTTTATTATATAGATACATCTAAATAAGATACATCTAAAAAAGTTTTAAAAAAAATTGCTTAAAATTTTAAAAATATTCACTAAAAACAAAAAAAAAATGAAAAAAAAATTAATTTTCAAAAAACTGAGTTCAAAAAACCAAAACCAAACACATTGATACTTCTTTCATTTTTATTTTATTTTTTTTACCTCCACAAACCCAATATCCAAACCTAAATGAATTATTAGGATTTTTAGTTTTTTTTTTTTTCACTTCCTTTGTCAACAAATGAATGAAATATACAAACAAAAATGGAGCATCAATTCATCAACATTGCACTAATTGCAATCAACATAGAATTTTTATATGTCAAAATTCTAGACAATTACAAAGTTAGAGACTTGCAACAACATGCAATGAGAACTACAACCCCAAATAACACACAGCATAATAGTCGTACATTTTAGGACAACCCTTGAATGTAATCTACAAGAATCGATTAGAGCCAATTAACAGACTAGCCAAACATGGCACTAAGAGAGAACTTTATCTTTCAGCACTTGATGAAGCATTTTTGGCAGTCCAATACTGCTCAATCTCTTCTGCTGTTCTCCCTGGGATTCTTCCAGCAATCAAAGGCCACCTGCCCCCCATATTACCACTTCACACATAAGCATATTTTAAGAGATTGGTGTTGTTTGCTGAAGATTAAATGATTTTTTTATGATTTTTTTTTTTTTTTTAAATAAATTTTACGCTTGTGTGAGATCGTTGTTGTAGTTTACTTATAGTTCATGTGGAAAAAATAGTTTAAATAAACTAAATTTTTTTTGATTATTCTGAGGCAAGGTGAGTGTTTCTATATTATGTTTATGGGTCAATTTGGTGCAACTTCAAGCCAATAATAAAAAATCAAAATCGAAAAACAATTCTCCCCTACTTTCCAATAATCATCTTTTTATAACATGTTTAAACAGTTTTTTCCTTATAAACTATAAATAGAAATTACATCAAACACTTTCGTAAAAATTTTCAAAAAAAAAGAAGAAGAAGCTATAGCAACTCCATAACTTCTCTTATTCTTTTATTTTAGGAATTAGCCGAGTGTTTGGTGCAATTTATGCTTGTACGGCAAAAATAATTTAAATAAGTTGATTATTTAGAAGTTAAGAAAGAGGTGATTTTATCTTTTTGATTATCAACTTTCAACTTTAGAAAAGTTACAACAAATAAGCTCATAAATTATTAACTTTCAACTTAAAATAAATTGCAATAATCATACTTGTAATAATTACAAACCTCTCTCCAACCAAGCTAAACATCCTAGCTATGAGCATTTCCTCATCTTCAGAGAATTCTGGCTGAGAATTTTGAGTTGTTACATCTGATCACAAAGAGCAAACCAAAATCATTAGCCCTACTTGAACAAAAGAAAGAAAAGAAGCTCTTTGAAGTAAATACCTTTTTTCTCCTCAGTACCCTTATCAGAGGTGTGTTTATGGCTTTCCATTTGCTCACAAGAACCCTATAGAAGCATATGAAAGAGTGCCTACTAGCTACTTGGACTATATAGAGCAATAGCACTGCACATTTTGAGGTTGGATAAATTTAAAATCGAATGCAGAATATGTATAAATATATAATATTTTCTAGAAGCAAAAATATTTTGAAATTCTAATTTGTGAGTTGTAATAGCTCTAATGTATATGTAGGGCTCATCTGATGTGACCTTGTTTTTCTTTTTCTTTTTTGTGACTTTCATGTATCATTGTTGTTCTAGAAGTGGGCCTTGTCAATATATTATATATACAAAAATATTTTGAAACTCTAAAAAGAGAGTTCTAATGAAGTGGGACCCACTTATGATGTGTTGTTTTGGATTTATTTATTTTTTTTCAATGTCATCTCAGTAGAGCTTTATTTTTAGAGCTTTCCATCACAACCCTTATATATATTAAAATTTTATTTATTTATGTGTATTGTGTTTTATATTTATGATTAATTTCTGTATCCGTAACAAAACCCTAATAAGTGGTTGGGGAATGTGAGACTGGTAGTTCTCAAAACTGATGAGTTTGTTGGATTGGCCTTTTATGTCTGAATGAACAAACATAATCAACAAAGTGCATATGCAAACCAATTTATTTATTAATATAGAGCCTATCTTCAAAGTCATGATATGCCTTTTGTTTTTGGATGGTAGTGACTGTCTATCAAAATATATTGCAGGTTGATTGGCGTTGCCTCAGTGTTCTTCCTTATACTCAAACTGTATTGACTCCTATGGCCCCATGTGAAACACCATTTAGTTATTTTAGTCCAAAACATGGTGCCAAATTATTACATTTTGGGAGCTTGTGGCCATTTTTTAAGATCGATGAGCTTTTCACATAATGGTAAAGTTGTTTTATTGTGATCTGAACGTTAGTTTCTCTGTATGTCTTAATATTACGTGTATTTGATCCTCATCAGACTCTACAATAGTGATGAGACTTTTTTTGTATCAAATCATGGAAATATTCTCTCTACATGCCTGAATAAGTTTGCATATATCTGATTTTTACTAGACTCGTGATAACCTTTATGTGCTTAGACTTTCCTTCATCATCTTAAATATTTAAAATTCATGTGATGCATTTGGAGAAGCATATCCTCTAAAATATACCCTTTAGTGTAGTGTAGTAGTGCCTCAAGATTTTTTAAAATTTCAGATTAAATATTAAAATAAAAACTTATCTAACTAAATCTTTGAAAAATTGAGACCTTTGCTAATAAGAATTTTTTTTAAATTTTCTAATGAAACTTAGATAACAGCTTAATGGCTTAATTACCTCTGGTGCAGTGTTATACAGTGAATAGAAAAGATGAACTTTTATGCCTTTGAAACAGGCATATGGGAATCCCAGAAATTAAAACCAGGAACTCAACAATCCCACAGTCAAGTTCATAAGAGAGTTGGCATATTGTCCTTATGAGTTACTCATTCATGCATCAGTGGAAAAGAACACAAGTCTAAAATGATTATTAGTTAATTTTGGAGATTTATGTGAGGTGACATTATTTATGTGATACTCTCGACAAATGACAATTTGTAAAATTAGTAGCGGCAGCACTTGTATAAGGCAAGTGAGCAATCACCTTAGGCCCCAAATTTGATAATGTCCTAAATTATTAGAATTCTTATGTCGTGTTCAAATTATGAATTTAGATAAAAATTTAAAAAGTAAGGGAAAAAATAGAAAGAAAAAAAAAATTATATTTCATTCATGTTTCTCTCATATTTTCTAATTCCTTTTCTAAATTTATACCTAAATATATTATTCAAACACAGAGATATTTTACTTACCCAAAAAAAAAAAAAAAAGTTATTGATAAAGACCCTTAGTAATAACTCTTAATAAGGTTCTAGAATTGGGAAAACACTAGTGTTTTTCTCCGATTTCAAAAATAAAGTAAGTCTTGGTTCATATAGTCAAACCAAAACATCACTTTATTTTTCAAATTTGTTACGAGTCCAAACAGTGAAATAAAAACTACTTGCTAAAATCTTCCAAACCAAAGAAAGATCTTTTTTGGGTATCACATTGAGGGTAGATTTCAACATTTTGAATTGTTTGAAGATATTTTTTTTTGTTAAAAAAGATAAATTATTAGATGATGATATATACATATATTTCTAAATTATCTTAATCTCAAAAGTTTCAAGAACATGACATTTTTAATGATATTAATTGTTTAAATTTATTTTCAAATTAGAAGTCTTATAAATCATTATACAAATTGACGATAAACAAAAATTCCATTGATGTAATGAATCATAATAAAAGACCAAATTATTTTCTAAATGCATGTAATTACAAAATACTATCGATAATACCTGTTACAACAGCTTTTGTTGAAAAAATGTTCTCAAGATTAAAATTAATAAAAAAATCATACATTAAAGTCAAGTTTGGTAAGTTGAAAAAAAGTCAAAAAATTCAAAAGTTACTCAAAAAGTTAAAAAGTTATCACTATTCACCAAAAGTCAAAAATTACGGCTGCACAACTCCCAATCCTAATTTTTCCCTACATACTAATTTATACAATTTTTTAATACACATTTTTCCATAAAAGGTCAAAAAGTTAACCCAAACATCCATATTTTTTTCCTTAATTTTTTAGTCCAAAAAAATAAAAAGTGCACTTATTTAGGACACCTCAAACAACCCCTAACTATGTTACACACATACACACACAAAAAGAAAAAGGATTACCAATCTTATCGAGGGCTAACTGGTGATAAATCCAATATAAGGAGGTACTGTTAGATTACACATACAATAAAACATCACAAACTAATCAAATGATGAAAAAAATTTATGAAGCATTTCATGATATTTTTTTCATGATCCCTATCATTACTCTAAGGCATTAGGTCCAAAGAATTTTTATTTTTTTTATTGATAAGAGATCAATACTTTGGGAAATTCTATTTCCACACACCATATTGTCTCTGTGCACATTCTTTCTCACTCCAGTCATTTAGTAATTTGAGTCTTAGGCATTTATCTCAGTCTACACACCCTACATTTCAAATATACCAATTTAATAAAAAAATGTGTGCATGCCCTCATATTAGCCCACACAAATATTAGTGGTCGTTATGCTGCGTGATTGATGACCATGTACCTAATCTGTTGTAAATTGACTAGTGTAGTCCAATACACAATCAAATTGAACCTCACTTACTTGAGTAGATACTTTCTGCAGACACAAAAAAAAAAAAAAAACAAAACAAAATGGAGAAAGAAGAAGCTCGAAACTTCAAAGCCGAATATTTTAACATATTTCGAAACTTGGAATTCGAATTATTTAAAATATTTTGAAAGTTAAGTTCCGAATGGTTTAATATATTTCGGGAGTTGAGTTCCGAATTTATATTTCGGAAGTTGAGTTTCAAAGAAATTAATTTTGTTCGATTAATGTTTTTCGTATACTGTCTATGTATTTAGCACTAGTTTGCCGAATGGTGATTGCGAACAAAAATTACATAAAACAATTTCTTAGCAAAAAAAGTTACATTTCCGTCGTTGCATTGGTTGTTTTGCATATCCTCCTGGTTTTCTGAATTGTTTGGCAAATCTTCCATCAAGTTTTGTTTGACAAACAATGGTAACCTAATGAGCGAACAATGGAAGAATGTTAGCAATAGAGTCTAGTGTGTGAGAAATAATAGATGAAGAAGATAGGCAATGGAGTGTGTGAGAAAGAATGAAGGAAGAAGGTAGGCAATAAAATGTGAGAAAGAATGGAAGAAGATGGTAGTAATGGAGAGTGTGAAAAAAAGTGAAGTGTGTAAGAATGAGTGTCAATAACGTAGGCAATGGACAGTGGACGTGCATAGAGAGCTTTTACAAGAAAAAGATGTGTGTGGATAGAGACAATGTGGTATATGGAAATAGAATTTCCCCAATACTTTGTGAAATAGTTCGATAAGAAGTCTGTGAGCATATTTTATTTTCAATTTTACCCCTTAACTTTTTTATATGTTTGACTTTTCATTGACTATCTGTTGAAATCATTTTATATTTGTTAAAATTCTTATTTGTTCAAATTTTTTTATTTGCTTAAAATTTTTTATTTGTTCGCATTTGTTATCTGTTGAATATATCTGTTCAATTTTTTTAATCCACTATCTGTTGAAATCTTTGCTCTCTCTCTCTCTCTCTCTCTCTCTCTCTCTCTCTCTCTCTCCGTGTGTTCTAACCTTTCTTAACAATAGTCACCACCAAAACTACAATGGTAGAGAGAGAAAGAAACAATATATGTTTTCAACGCAACTTCAATCATCACCTCACAAATCTCTCTTGAGAGAACTCAAATCTGAAACAAGCAACACAAAATATATATATATATATATATATATTATCTATTTGATGGAGATGCCATTGATATACCCACACATATACACACACAAAAGAGAGAGAGAGAGAAAGAGAGAGAGAGAGAGAGAGAGAAAGTGAAAGTGAGAGTGAAAGTGTTTGTTTGGATCTCAACAGATCCGGAGTAGCAACGACACTATAGCGACTCTAGTTTAAACCCGACTCATTCTTTGTTTTGGATCTAGGTTTTCTTGTCTTAGTGGTTGTTCATATCTTCTTCTATCTTATTCTTTGTTAAATTTTGTTGTTGAAGTGTCTTGCTTGTGTTTGAAACAAGTTGAGAGTTAGTTTTTTTAAAACTATGCTACCCAAATTTTAGTTTGTTCGCTCAAATGAACTTTCTTGGACTTGAGCGAACTTTGAGAACTTCCAGTGCTTTTACAAGTCTGCAAAACTACTAAGAGTATGGCATTCTTCGCTCGAGTGGTGTTCCTTGCGCTCGAACGCTTCTTCTTACGCTCGAGCTGTCTTTTGGAACTCTCAGTACTTTTGCAGGCCTGCAAAAGTACTGAGAGGGTGGTGTTCTTTGCTTGAGAGGTCACTTTGTTCGCTCGAGCAGTCCCACATTTTGTGTCTGTCGCTCAAGCAACCATTACTGCACTCAAACAATCTACGCATATATTAGATTCGGAAAAGTCATTTTTTAAGTCACTTTTTCACATCTCTCTCTCTAAACACTCCAAAATCTCAGATCTCTCTCTCTCTCTCTCTCTAGTTCTTGAACATTTGACCCAAATACGCCTTGATCCTTTAATTTCTACACCCTAGTCTCTTTGATAAAAAGAGAGAGCACGTCGAGGGCTTCGTTCTAATCAGAAAAGTTCGTGTTTTCGGCTCCGTCGAGTTCTACACATCTTTCCTTTGAGTCTTGTTCTTTGGGGTAGGGATTGCTTTGATATTTTTGTATGGGTTTTAACTTAGTTATTTGTTTTTCTAAACAAGATTGTGATTTGACGATTTTTAGATAAAATCTAGGGTTTTGGCTTTAAAATCAAAAGAGAGATTTTCAAAATGATTTTCTTGAAAATGATTGTGGATATGGTTAATTTATGATAAAATGGTGGATTTCCATCCTTAAAATTGATTTTTCAAAGAAAATGGTTTTTGCCCCAAAATGTGAATGTTGGATTTTGTAAAGAGAAAATGGAATTGATGTTGGTTTATGGAATTGGATTGATGATGATGATGGTAGTGGTGGAGTTGGATATGAATTATCACTCCTATTTGAAAATGTTGGAAAGTATATCTATGTTAGAATTATTTATCTGTTTAGAGATATCTGTTTTGGGCTATCGATGGAAGATTGCTATGATTGTTGTAGAAATTACATGAGAATTAGGTGAATTAAAACTAATTTCTCATCTATTTGCATTTAGCATTGTAACATATTTAACACCTTGAAAATGTTTATTGTTTTGAGAAAAAAAATGGTAAATACCTTGGTGAATCTGGGTAAGAAGTATAGTTGTGGTACTAAGTTGGCATGTGTGTCCTTGGTGAAAGTCCAGAAATCCACGCAGATAGATGCCGAACATTCTGGTTAATACCGATAAAAATGACAATTGGTAATGCTTGTAGCCTACTTGTAAACACATTCTAGCTATTCTCAGTGTCGTATCCACTGCCCTATTTTTTATTATAAAGCAAATGATTTCATGAACTGTGATATAAACTTGGCATTGCATGGTTTTGGAAAGAGATATAAAATGTTTTGGCATGAGCATTGAAAATGCATTCACCTTATAGCTCTGTTAAAATTCATATGCTGTGTTAGAGTATCTTTACTTGGCTTTGGCTCACCCTATGTGTAAAACCATTTTCAGGTGCAAATGATATGCTTCTATCAAGGCCGTAGCTCAGAAGGACTTGAAGCCAAGAGCTTCTTGTTTTGTTTTTGTTGTATTTATTTTGTACAAGCTTAAGGCTTCACTTGTGTTAAGTTTCAAACTCACTTTTGTTGTAGTCAAGTATCAACTTGGAAAGTTGTAGGCATTAAGGTACTCATATATCTGTTTGACTTTTATTTCATATTATTAGCTTATGGCATATGCTATAGATTTAAGGATTAGGGCTTATAAATATATAAATGCACGTGTTACTCATTTGTACACTTGAAGTATATGAATAGAAAGATATTATGCTTGGAAATGTATTGTTATTTGATAACTGTCATGGTTAAATATTGGTTATTATTTTGGGGTGTTACAGACACCATTAACATGGCAGAGATCCTACTGCCGCCACCTCCGTTGATCTAGGAGGAGATAAACATCGTGGAAACCCTAGCAAAGCTCGATCCTCCACCGTTACCTAAGCCGCCATTGAAGTCGGAGCTCAGGTTCGAAAGAGAAAGGGAGCAATGGTGTCACAACCAAATGAATGTGACAAGGCTGAGGTGGCTGATGAAGGGGGAAGCAGCGAAGGAGGAAAATGTGCTACAATGGAGTGATCTGTGGATCTGGATCTAGATTTGGAAGATGACAGCAACAAAGTTTTGGCGAGGAGGCGACGGCAAAAAGCGGCAACGGTGGGTCTGTTGACGAAGAGAGAAAAAAGAGTAGATGAAAGGCGGCGACGATGTAGTGGTCCATTGGTAAAGGAAGAGAGAGAGAGAGATGAGGGTTTGTTTTGTTTTATGTTTCACCGTGGATATCATATATATGTATATATATAAGCGTAGTTTGGTCATTGTGCATAAAGTATGTCTTTATGGACATAATATTTTTACGCATGGATCTTTTGACAAAAAAAAATCAAATTTAGATTTGTAAACCGAATGCCCTATTATCAATTGAAAGGGATATGCTATAAAATTTTGATTAAAAACTTAATTAGTAATTACACACCTCAAAAGTCAAAAATAAAAATAAAGAAATTTTAATGAAAAATTTTATAATATAGAAAATTATCAAATAATTATTAAGAAAATCATATTTGTTAGCTGATGGTTTTTTTAAAATTATTTTTTCACATTTTACATGAATTCACGTAGCAAATGTCATTTATATGGTTGTTGTTTACATATGGCGTTTTGTTGTATGGATAGAAGCAAACATACAGTGAAATTCATCAAGTTGTATGGAGGAGCTGTCTTTTAAATTAATAGCAAATTATAAATACAATTATGAAATTTGTTCAAATTATGAATTTTGTCATATAGTTTGAAAAATTACAAAATTATTTATTTAATAGAATTAATTAAAAAATAAAATTCCTAACTACTTTCTTATACAATAATAAAATTATCAGAGTTATTAATTGAAATAAATTTCTGACATCATTAAAAATTATTAATTGATTTGATGATTTATTAATAAAAGTCATTTATTATGAAATTAAAATTTTCAAGGGACAAAATGTAATTTTTAAAATTATAAGAGATAATTCGTATTTTAAATAAACCTCAAGGGTATTCTTATAATTTATCCTTAAATTAATATTTAATTTTAGAGGTCTCAATTTGGAAAAATTATTTCTTGGTCCAGGACGTGGCCATACTTTTGGCCAATCATAAACCATCATGTCTCCTCATATTTCCAATCACTAAACATAAAATCATGAGTCTCATATCATCTACTAATCACACCATATTAGGACACTACGCGGCCATGTCCCTGACCTCCAAATAACTTCTCCTCAATTTGACAACTTGCCTATGGCTTCCCAATGAAAAATGATTTGCAAAGTCAAAATTTATACAAAAAATTTATTCAGAATAATGTATCAATAATATTTGTAAAACTATAAGAATAATAATGAATATTTTAATTGAAAATAAAGAGATTATCCAATTCTAACTCATGCTTGTGGGAGCCAGAAAATTATAGGTACCAGCTTATTGGGCCTAACCCAAACAAGGCTTGCTAAAGCCCCAACTATTGGGCTTATTCGGCCCACCCCCGTCTATAAAAGGAAGGGACCTCATAACATACAGGTATGTTCTCGTCTCTCTACACACAACACACACCCCTTCAAATGCATATACTATTTCTTCCTTAATACAGGGACTGACTTCATCATCGGAGAGTCCCCGGCCGGTAACCCCGGTTGGGTGGCACCGACTATGTTCATCATTGCAGATCTACAGGGGTGAAGCTCTTCTCTTCGTTGGATCTCCACAACATCCATGTAAGAGGATATTTCATGGTCTCACAATTGGCGCCGTCTGTGGGAACGACTGAATGAGATCAACGAAGAACACAAAAAATATACTGCTGTAAGTAAACAAATACTGGCTGCTTTGAGGTCAGCGCACTTTCTACAAAAGCAAAACCAATCCCAAGTAATTCGGCCCACAACTGGGTTTTTGGCTTCTTTCATTCTGATTATGTTTTTTGCTAAAGTTCAGGTATACATATATATATATATATATACACGTCTATGTATGTATCTATTTATGCTCACAGATTTGATCAAAGCATCGTTGAGTATTAATATTGCTTAGAAAGGTTGTCAAAACAAGATGAGGTTAGTAGCTGTTTTTCTCTCTCTAAAAATGGGTTTCACACCTTTATTGGTACGAACATCTTTTCGGCAAGTCAACACATCTGCTCGGCTAAATTAATACATGTGTCTATCTATTTATTTATTTATTCTTTATTCCACAAAACATATCTTGAAGGTGATTCTTCATATATATGCACATATACACAAGTTGGGTTCACTTTTTCTCTAATGGCTTCCGTTGATGCCAACCCAAATCTCGGCAAAACCAAAGATCAAAGGTCGCATGCATAACACAGTCTTGCCGACCACATTCTTAGCAAAGCCAAATTCAAAGAGATGTCAACCAAGTGATTCGGCAACATTGCTTATCAAATTCCGCAAATTCGGCATATTATCTCTTCTTCGGCAACTTATTCGGCAAGTATTTGAAAATACTACACTGCGATATTGCTTATTCGGCTAACATTTATTACTCGGCAATCTACCGCTGAAGTTGGCAATCCGACAAGGCTATTCGGTAGCTCTTCCTCCCTTCTCGGCAACCGACTAAACGGTACTACCCAACTTTACAAATCGGCATCGTCATTATTCATTACTCACATATTTCATGCTGTGCAATTATTCTATTGTTAAAGGAATTAGGACAATGTAATCTGAATCATGTAACTAGAATGACATTGATGATATTCTGGTCTGTCATTATTCCTCTGCATGTGCTTTAAATCTTTCCAACCATATATGGAGCTGTTGTTCTGGGGCAAGGCCTCATGTTCCTTAATTACATCAAACACCCAAGGTAGTTGGTTCACAGTGCGAGTATAACACTAAAGAATTCCACTAATGGTAGCTGTTGGTTCGATAGATTTCTTTCCTTGATAATTTCAATGTATCGTGCTAACTGTCAATAAAAATCAGTGGTTGTTCTCATGTTGACCTGTAAAATGGTAATTATGCAGATACATGTTCTTGTATTTAATTTAGATTCATTGATTTTGCTCATGTTTCTACACCTATTCCAGTTAATTTAAATAGTTAGGATTTGGAAAATCTTCTTCTTCACTGAGTACTTGACATGGATGATATGAGTATTTTATTTGACAAGCTGTAGTTGGGTTTACATCATTGCTCGGCCAAATAATTCGGTGGTGTCACGGTAGTGCCGAGTCGCTACCACCTTGAATCTCGATATAATTCTCGGAGACTTTCCACAAAAGGTTAGTACACTTTCCACAAAAGCAAAATCAATTCCAAGTAATACGGCCTACGGCTGGGTCTCTTTAATTCTGCTTCAACTTGATTTTTGTATCTATAGTATTCTTGATCAATTTTGTAGTGGGTTGTTGTTGGAATATCATTAGCAAAACCAAACAAAGTATTCTTGATCAATTGTTACAGCTTTTTTATACATTTAGATGCAATCCTCCTGAATTTACTTGAGCATTTCTAACTTTCTCTCTCTAAAGGTGGGTTTCCCATTTTCGTTTATGGAGGTTTCTTTTCGGCATCATGCAAATGGTTGCTCGGCCGAACGCACTTCTAGAATTGTTTATTTATTTCTTCAGAGGTGTTTATTTAAAATTGATTCTTGCTAATACACATGTTATTGAATTAAGGAATTATGTTTTGTGGCTCCCCAATTAAGAAACAAATGGCTCACGTCTTTCCTTAATAAATTTTTGTATCTATGTTGTTTCGGCAACCATACCCACTGTTGGAATTATTCGGCTTCTACATTGTTTATCGGCTTCGGAATATTATTCGGCTTCTACATTGTTTATCGGCCTCGAAAATATTATTTGGCTTTGGCAATTTATTAGGCAAAAATTACGCTATAACATTTCTTAGTCGGCACATACGAAACCCATTGAAATGCCTTTAGTTGGATTTACTTTTGCAATTTTATTCTCTATCTAAAACTGGGTTTCACTCTTATTTTTGCTAGCTTCTTTTCGGCATTATATAATGGATTCACTCTTTGATTCTTGAGATATACTTCCACCATGAGTTACTAATCTAGTTTTTGTGGTAGTTGGCTGCTTATAAGGTTCGAAAATTCGGCAGTCAGCTAATCAAGAAGTTATTCGGCAACCAAATGAGGATACATATAGAAAGTTGTGGCTATGAATATTTGTTTTTCAGCTATCGAAAAAATCGTATATTTTATTCGGAAAATATGTCATTATCTTACGACATATTTACAAGTTCAATCTTATTCCTTACATCATTATATTTTCAAGTTCAATTTTATTTACGTATTATATTTTCAAGTTTAATATACAGTTGACGTTATTCGGTCACAGGAAATTTTTCATAGTTTCACTACCTACATCATGTATTTATCCGGCAACTGAAATTTTCGGCGCAGTCAAACCCAAGTATGCGAAAAGTCAATAACAAAAGTTAAGTGCTGCACAGGTGTGGTTAGCCAGGCAAACCCAAATTCGGCGTTCAAGCCCATGCATTTGCATATAATCAATCGATCGGCAAAGCTTCAAAGCCACTGCACTTATTCAGCTTATTATTTGGCATGTCAACTTTGCAAACTCACAACTTATTCGGCATTTCAATTTGGCATCAACATATTAATATCAACGCCGCATCGCCTAATAATGACAACTTATTCGGCTTTAACATCTCGGCTTCGGCATTGCTTATCAACTCATTTATACATTACTCGGCAGAACATCATACCGTATTGCTCCTCTGCGATTCGGTATATCACTCGGCCTATTATGAATTGCATATTAACATTATTCTGCATATCTTGGCTTCGGCAACTTACCCTGCAGCTAACACTACTCGGCTTCACGACTGCTCGGCCGCCCATACGTCATGCACAATATAGGACAATCCCGCCCCATTATCTATGATATTCGGCTAACAACATTTATCAACTTTATATGGCAACATTTTCGACTAAACAACAGTCAACTTATTCGGCAACAAAGTTCATCGGCATTATGAACGCTGCATGCATATGATTAACTCGGTTTCGGCATCTTAGTCGGCACATTCGTTGACTACAGCTCACGGTTTTCTTCCACATAAAATATTCAGCAATCTTATACTTATTCGGCACTAATATCTCGGCACAAAATTAGCATCTCGGCTTGCCGAAATCCACATCTGAACATATCATAGGATTCGTGTTGACTCAAAGATGCCAAATCCACCAACCCGAGGAGCCAAGAAGCAACCCAAGTCCGCCGAAAGTTGTGAAACGGATCACACATGCTGAAAACTGAAATTTCAAAAGCTGTCAAACTCAAGTTTTGACCATACCAATGTGAAGTACTCATTAAGACGAGTCCAACGCAACAAACCGCGTCAAAATCGGAGCTAAAACGAAGCCGTACAGGCCGATCACAGTTTGCCCAGAATTGATGAATTTTCTGTGAACGTCGAACAAGCAAACCATGCAAGAGAAGTTATCCGGCACTTTGCGGCGCCCAATTCTCAACTAATCTGAGCCGTCAACTCTATTTTGGCTACAATTACGCCATCAGGAGTCTGATCACAGCGATCCAATAGTCCTTTCCAGCTATTTGACATATTCCGGGTCCATCCGTACGGTCAGAATATGCAATTTCAGGGGCAGGGAATCCGTTTTCAAATCATTATCGGCCTACTCGGTAACTTTGGCCCAAGTCCATTTTATTCCTTCAGAATAACAAATCTTATTCAAAAGCAATGGGGCAAATATACGTTGGACAAGAAGCTTAACTCCACTAAATTGACAACCACTGCCGACCAAATTCTTAGCAAACCTAACCGGGAAGGAATATCGACACGCCGCCAACCAAACGATTGGCACAATCGCCGACCTAAGTGTAAACGGACACTGGCAAGATTATTCGACCATTATTAAATTCAACATTATGCATGATCATTATTCGGCATCAACTCTATTCGGCTAAGCAACATTATTTGTCAACTTTATGCATCGTCAAACTTTATGCAGCAGCACTGGCCACAGTATTCGGCAATTCTATTCACTTAACAACATTATTTGGCAAAACATTTGCCCACTGGGACATTAATCAATTTTTCGCTTTCCAATTGGGGCACGTAAGCCGATCATCATCTCGGCACCTTTGATATGCATGAATACTCTGCCAACTTGGTACAAACATTACAAGGACGATTACTCGAGTTACAAACTTCCGCTCCTTTTCACACAGCTTCAAGCAAGCGCCCGTTTTGAGGCAATACATTACACTCCTGGCAGACAGCAGTTTGCATATTTTTGCGCACCGTCATTTTATCAAAGCCGAACCTTCCCTGCAACATAGGGCAATGGGAATCTACATTCCCTCTGACTAACACTTGGCAATTCCATACAAGCAGAGCAATATTATTGGTGATTAACACGTCCACCTTATTCGGTACGGGATACATTATTCAAAGTCCTTGCCACATTGGCACTTAGTTGCCACTTAAAATCAGCAAAAGTCTTCGAGTACGGCGCAATCTTCGCACTCGGCACAGAATGCCGTTAGCAAAGGCCTACACCCACGCCCGGGGGTTAGAATACCGCGGCCTGCACCCATGCCCGGGGGTTAGAATACCGCGGCCTACACCCATGCCCGGGGGTTAGAATACCACGGCCTACACCCACGCCCGGGGGTTAGAATACCGCGGCCTACACCCATGCCCGGGGGTTAGAATACCGCGGCCTACACCCATGCTCGGGGGTTAGAATACCACGGCCTACACCCATGCCCGGGGGTTAGAATACCGCGGCCTATCGTTATGATTTATTTGAATTCCTTTCTGGGTTTTAGCTCAACCCCCCACATCTTATGATCAACATATATAAATACATTCACGACATACGTACATTTATAAGTACATCGTACATTTATACATACATTCAAGACATACATACATTCAAGACATACATGCAGTCATCCATTCATACATTTTATTCATTTATCCAAAATGTTCTTTATCAAAAAACCTAACAGTTATTTGAACAGCGTAACTTGGCAAGAAAAAACTCTCATTCCTTCTACCGCAGACAATGAAAGTTTTGGGGCAATTGTGGGAGCCAGAAAATTATAGGTACCAGCTTATTGGGCCTAACCCAAACAAGGCTTGCTAAAGCCCCAACTATTGGGCTTATTCGGCCCACCCCCGTCTATAAAAGGAAGGGACCTCATAACATACAGGTATGTTCTCATCTCTCTACACACAACACACACCCCTTCAAATGCATATACTATTTCTTCCTTAATACAGGGACTGACTTCATCATCGGAGAGTCCCTGGCCGGTAACCCCGGTTGGGTGGCACCGACTATGTTCATCATTGCAGATCTACAGGGGTGAAGCTCTTCTCTTCGTTGGATCTCCACAACATCCATGTGAGAGGATATTTCATGGTCTCACAATGCTATATAAAATTTTTGTTCAACCTTTCCGTTTGTGTAATATTACTTGTCCCAATATGATTAGATGGACTTGGTATAAAACAAACTATAAGTTGGTCATTTCTTATCTTTACGTTCCATAACAAAGATGGGTTGAAATTATCTTATCAATAATTTTTTTTACTACATAATTTATTAAGAACATCACATAAATAATATTATATTATATTACAAGATTAATTAAATAATTATTCAATGGCCACATTAATTGATAATTTGATGGGATTTAAAATTAGAAAAATCTGATGGTGTGCATCCCCTTAAGGATGCATATCATATGAGGGCGTTTAGAAGATATTATTTTAAATTAAAAGTTAATAATCATAAAATAGAAACTCTTCAATTTCTAGAAAATCGAACTTATTTAAGTTATTTTTTCCTCAATAAGTTATAAGCATAACTTACACTAAAGCTTCATTTGACATTGACTTTTTTTGTCTTGGGACTTTGTTACCCTGGCTTTCTTAGCTTTGTTTGGTTTTTATTTTTGAACTTTTTTGACTTCTATGAGATAAAAAGTGTAATGATTATGGTTTGAATGTAACATTTTGTCTTACTAGCTTATATAGCTTATTTTGTCTTTTTATATTTTTTTAGCCCTAAAATGTTTACCAAATGAAGACTAAAGCCTTGTTTGGGAACATGCTATTTTAGTATTTTTTTTTACTTTTTGGCTAAAATATGAGGTAAAAAAAATTAGTATATTTGGGATATTTTTTTGGCTTTTTATGAAAAGATGTGCAAAAAATAGAAAGAAAATGAAATCTTTGACTTTTTTATATAAGTTATTGGTTTTTTGATTTTTTAGTAACTTTTTGACTTTTAGACTAAAACAGCCACTTGCCAAACAACTAGTTTAACACAAACTCCCAAATTAAAAAAAAAGTTAAGTTGCTTGTATAATATCCACCAAACACCCACCCTCCCACAAAAATGTGTAATTTATCATAAAATTTTGTAACATTTATCGCAAAATACGTATTCTTGTCTCAAATTGACATAACAAAATATTTAAAATTTTGTGGTTAACATTGTAAAAATTTGTGGCTTGGTTACGACATTTTTTATTCGGTAGTGCTACATGATCTAATTAATGTACACAGTAATATAGCAACTAGTGTTATGTCATTATTATTGACCCCACCTATTATGCAAATTATAAATATCCAAAATCTCTAAAATTATGTCACATTTTTTGTTAGTATACTAATTAGTACATTAATTGATACATATAGTATTATGTTTTTATTACACCAATTTGTGAAGAGATTACGTAATTATAAAATTTTATGATGAAATTACACATTTTGTAATAGGATGCATATTGTAAGTACCCACACCATAGCATTTCCCTCTAATTTAATAATGGATTCTCAAAAATAAAAAAGAAAAAGAAAAGAAAAAAAAAGTAGTTTGGATGAAAACAATACTTATAGTTGGTTGGGAATATTCTAAAAAAATATACTTTTTAATTTATTGGCTTATATGGGTTGAGTTTTGGTTGAGTTTGACGTAATGTGTTAAAGAGGTGATGTGATTTAAATAAGATGATGTGACTTAAATAGGATAGTGCCTTTTTCACTTTTTGTATTATTTAAGTTATGCCAAACTTGGCCTTATTAATAATATATATATATATATATATATTTTAATTTTGTGAAAATGGGATTGCGACGACGTCGTCTAAGCCAGAACAGCTCTTTCCCTCTCCATCGAGTTACCTCTTTTTGAATCCCTCTCTCTATTCTAGGGTTTCTTATTCATACCTTCTTGTGTTCAAAGCTGTTTAGGGTTCTTTCTTCATAGAAATCCTGGTGTTTCTGCTTCACTCTCCTCCAATTTTCACTCATAATCTATATATATATATATATATATTCTTGTATGAAAAGGGTTTAATCTGTTGCTAGACTGATATGGGTATTTTGTTCTCACTCTTTTATTGCAGGAATTAGACCAGTTCATGAATCGGGTATTGTTCATTCTATGCTTTTGAGGTTGTTTTCATCGAAAAGAAGTCATCTTTTAGCCAAAGCCAGAGGCTTTCATGTGGGTAAGCAATTCACAAACCCTAGTACTGAAGACATTGTTTTTAAGTCAGTTTGTGTAAATTTAAGGCAAAGGAAATGGAAATTCTTGGATCAAATGACTCCAAGTCTCACGAATGCGGTAGTAAATCGCGTGGTTTGCGAGTTTCAATACTCGCCTCAGCTAGTCCTGCAGTTCTTCAATTGGGTTGGGAAGAACAAGGGTTTTTCTCATTCTTTAGATTCTTATTGTATTGTAATTCATTTGATGGTGAATTGTAGAAGATATGATGATGCCTTATTTTTTATGCAAGAGTTGATGCAAAAAAAGGGTTATTTGCCATTGGAGGTTTTGCAAGTGTTGGTTGGTAGTTACGAGACATGTTTGTCGGTTCCAGCAGTGTTTGATGCATTGATTAGGGCTTGCACTCAAATTGGTGCTACTGAAGGTGCTTATGAGGTGATCAAGAAGTTGAGAATCAAGGGTTGTTGGGTTTCGATTCACGCATGGAACAACTTTTTGAATCATCTTCTGAAATTGAATGAGACGAATAGGTTTTGGGAAGTTTACAAAGAGATGATATCATATGGATATTCTGAGAACTTGTATACTTTTAATTTGGTTATTTATGCGCTTTGCAAGGAATATAAATTTTATGAAGCGATTTCAGTGTTGTATCGGATATTGAAGAATGGAATTGTACCCAATGTTGTTGCTTTCAACATGCTCGTAGACGGAGCTTGCAAGATGGGCAATATTGATCTTGGGTTTAAGCTTGTTAGGAAGATGGGAGTCATGTCAGGGAACTGTATTACCCCCAATTCAGTTACGTATAACTGTCTAATCAATGGGTATTGCAAATTAGGAAGGCTAGCGATTGCAGAAGAAGTTCAGAATGAGATGGTTGAGGCTGGTATCGACCCCAATGTGAGGACGTATGCTACTTTGATTGATGGGTATTCAAGAAATGGGAGTTTGGAGGTGGCATTTATGAGGTGCGATGATATGGTGGAAAGAGGCTTGGTTCCTAATTCCGTTGTTTATAATTCACTTATCCATTGGCTTCATAGGGATGGAGATGTGGAAGGAGCTTCCTTCTTGTTATCCGACATGATCGATAAGTGTATATGCCCTGACCAATTCACCTACTCAATCCTAACAAAGGGGCTTTGTAGAAATGGATACTTAAACGAAGCTCTTAAATTCCACAAGTGGATTCTAGGAAACAACATTGTGGAAGAAGCTTTTATGCACAATATTCTCATCAATTATGTTTGTAAAACCAAGAACGTAGAAGGAGCGAAGCAACTTTTAGGTAGCATGTTTGTTCGTGGGTTTATTCCTGACCTTGTCACGTATGGCACTTTGATTGACGGACACTGCAAAGAAGGGAGCATAGAAAGTGCAATTCAGATATATGATGATATGATAAAAGTTGAGAAAAAGGCCAACTTGGTAATATACAATTCTATTGTTCATGGCTTATGCAAAGGGCAATCAGTAGAAAAGGCAAAGCATTTGGTCGATGCTTTAGAGAGGGCGGGTTTGATTGATGCTATAACATATAACACTTTGTTAAATGGTTTTTGCAATAGTGGGAAGATTGATGAGGCGTTGGATCTGTTTTCAAAAATGAGAAAGGAGGGGCATTTGGTGAATAGAGTGACTTACAATATAGTGATCAACTTTTTGTGCAAGAATGGATTTATTCAAGCAGCGAAGGAACTTATGAAGATGATGATTCGCCAAGGTGTGGTTCCTGATTTCGTAACATACACAACACTTGTTACTAATATCATTAAAACCTACAAAACAGAGGAAGTAATCGAGCTGCATGACTATATGGTGCTTGAAGGTGTCATTCCGGATAGTCAAACATACGATGCCATGGTTGGGCCACTGCTAACAGGTAGTGAAGAAAAGGATTAAGCTTCAACAGCTGATGTAATATACAAAATCTATCCCTATGCAAAATGAATCCTCACTTCCTTCTAATGTATATGAGTTCAAATTCTCCCTCATGTTCATTATCAGATCCCGTTTATGTATTCTGAAATTTGATGCTTAAAATATTGGATTACTGGCATTTGTGCCATACATTTTGAGTAATTGTTTGGAATTGAACCTATACTGTTTTATTTTTGTTTTATTATTAATTTTTATATATATATTATTTTCTTCTCAAGATAAGAGATGCAATCAAGTCCCAATGTTGGTGTGTATCTATGTATGTTAACTAAGTGGTGAGTTATGCAACCAGTAACAATGTATCATTTTAGCATCCATAGATAAAATGTGCAAACAATTTGTTTTCTGTGAAGTTTGTAATAAGAGAGAGACATATTGCAGTGTCTGAAAAAGAATTTGATTTGTTCTATTTTGTTTTTGCTGTGTATTGTGTAGAATTCTTGAGTCTCTTGATCACACTGTATCCTCCGCCTCTATCAAGTATGCTTTCTTAGGGTTGTTTCAATATCACTTGACCATTGCTCATCCTTTTTAATAGTGAAATGATTTATTCATTGAATTTGTTGTCACCAAATCGTCCAAATTTGTGTCAGTCGTACAACTGCCCGGACAATCAGCTGCACTCTTGTCTACCGTGGTTGTCACACTGTCATCCATACGATCAGCCTGACGATTGGCATGAATAAATTCAGGCAATTTGGACGACACTAAATCCGGTGAATGTAGCATTGCTCTTTTTAATATGTTTGGCACTATAGAATTCAAACTTGGAATTGAAATTGTACTTTTAACGCTACGTTTGTTTCCACGTCCATCTATTATCAAAAACAGTTTTGCACAAAATATTTTTTATATTTTACAGATAAAAAATTTATACATAATAATGTGACTTGTTGTGGATCTTTTATTTCAAAATAAAATATCATTAAATATTGATTTATTTACAATAATGGTAATGTCACATTATTTTTATCAAATTTTTTATATGAATTTTATGTAACAATAGAGTTTTCCTATATTTAATTTTGAGCACAAAAAGTGATGGTGTTAATATTGTGATAGTAATGGTGTGGTGGTAGTGTTTCTGTTTAAGGTAGATTTGGTAAGATTGATTTGTTTAATTTAATTTGAAAAGCTTTTTCTGCCATTAAAAAGCCAAATAACTTAATTTCCTGTTGAGTATGAAAAATAATTTCTCTTAATTATTGTTTTCCAAATGGAGGTAGATCACACAAGTCAGGTTTGTTTGGTTCCATAGGGAGAATTGGACTACCTATTAGGTGAGTCCTACAAAGTTTATGTTTGGTTGACAAAAATAGAAGGGGATTAGTAATCTCATGGGACTATGAATACCCTCACATAGTAGGATTAGCCTTCTCATGGGAAGGGTGGGATTAGTAATCGAATTCCATGGGATTAGGTGTCAAAAGACTATTTTGCCCTTACATTACAAAAATTAAAAAGTTAATTATTATATAATGAGGGTGTTTACGTAATTTTATAAATTTATTCCTAACAGACTAATATCACTACACTAGTACATAAACAAACATTATTTGTCATATATTTTAAAACTAATATTATCACATTAATAATCTTTTCACTCAATTTTATTGTACTCATAATCACATCTAATCTAACATGTCAAACAAACCAAGTTTGGCATCCCAATATAAGTGCACTTATTTCATCTTTTTATCTTTTTTGGGTCACATCAATCAACATCTCCTCTTTACTTTTTCTACACATAATACAAAAAAAATCAAAAAATACACTTATTCTAAACTTCCCAAACTTAACCTTAAAAACATCTTAAAAAGAGGGGCTACGGAAAAACAAACGAGACTCAAAAATATCTTAAAAAGAGGGGGGCACGGAATAACAATGGAATAGTCTCTCGTATTCCAAAATTGGGGGGTCCCTTTTTAACATCAGCCATACGCTCTTGGACCACATAACAAAATAGCTTTGTCAAACACAGATTTTTCATTAAGCTAAAACTGATATTTTATTTTTACCCAATAAATTAATTTTTTAACTAATTCTTAAAAGAAGTCAACGCTTTGTTTATTTTAGCAGGAAAGTTTTCTACATTTTTTAGTGTTTGATTAAAAATAAAAACATTTTATATTCAACAAAAAAATAAATTTCTCGAGCAGAAAACATTTTAAAAGTGGAAAAGTTTTTTTTTTTTTTCGGTGAAAATATTATCAACATTACTATTACTATTACCACCGTTTCATTGCCACCCTCACTCCACCGCCGCCCCCCCCCCCCCCCCCCAACTAATACAAGCACTAAGATCATCTCTAATATTTTATTTTATTTTTCACCTAAAAAATTAGTTAAGAGCTTGATTTGATATGGAATGTGCCTTTAGGTTTTTTTTTTTTTAATCAAATTTGACTAAAGCTTAATTTGGTAAAAAAAATTGAATGCTCCAACCTTCACTTAAAAATTTCATCAAAATTTTTTTCAAAATTTTCAAGTTTAATTCCCAAAAGTTTCTTGATCAAATTTGGTGAAAATTTTATTTTGCCTTAATTTGATACAAGTGTGATGAAATGATTGGGGGTCATTTTCATCAAATTCAAATTCAAATTTGACCAAAGATTTGATGAAATATTGTAATAGCACCTCAAACCCTTCACATTCCCCCCCCCCCGGCCCCGCCTCCCCGTCAAATTTATTCAACATTTTAGATCAAAAGCTTGATTTAATATAACTTACTCCATCATCAAATCTTTTTTAGCCTCCGTTTGGGAAGTATGTTGGCTTTTTGACTTTTTGACTTTTTTGGCTATATGAGCCTGGGCTCAAAAGCTTGGCTTGGAAAGGACTTTTGGCTTTTTGACTTTTTGACTTTTTTGACTTTTTTGTGAGAGAAGAGTGTAATGATTATAGGGTTGGATGGAATGTTTTGTCTGTTGTGGCTCATGAGGCTATTCTATCTTTTGTGGCTCATTGAGCCAAAAAAGCCCAATGAACCCTTGCCAAACCAACCCTAAGACCTAACTTATCTAAAAAAATCTCCAGTAACCAAATTAGGTGAGAAGAATTTTTTTGTTTTTTGGTCCAATCCTTCGTCTCTTAACAATTTCAACAAATTTAAGTGAAAAATAAATTGTTAATCATTTGATGAAAAATTTAATTCATCCGTCACTCAATGAAATTTTTAGTGAAAAATTGATTTGATACAAGTTAGATGAATCAATTGAGTCTTATTTTCACCAATTTTTTTTTTTTATAAAGAATTTGGTGGAAGATTGAAAATGCTCTAAGCCATTAATTTTAGGGTAAAGTAATGGGTTACATTGAAATTTAATTACATTGATGGGTTATATCTCTTTTGAAATTTAATACAGTAAGTTTTATAGTTTTGATATAATTACATTGATATTTCTTTTAGTAAGATTAAATGGACCGAAATTAAAAATATAACATTAAAACAACGTAGAGTATATATTTTCATGTAAAAGAATTAAAAATATCATTTTTTTCCATCAATATAATGATAAAAATGAGTCTAACTATTATATGAATTAAAGTATATAAAAAAAAAATTCAATATAATTATATCAAAACTATTAATGTTAAGGACACAACTAAACTTCTCATAAAAATATTTTGCCCAAACAACACACTTCAACTTCCATCTCTATCAATATCACTTAACCATTGTTCAATAGTGAAATGATTTATTCACTGAATTTGTTGTCACCAAATCATCCAAATTTGTGTTAGTCACACGACTGCTCAGACAATCGGCTCTACCCTTGTCTACCGCGGTTGTCACCCTGTCATCCGAACGATCGGCATGAATAAATTCAGATGACATTAAGATGTAGCATTGGCCTTTTTAATATGTTTGACAATATAGAATTCAAACTTGACATTATACTTTTAAGGCTACGTTTGTTTCCACGTCCATCTATTACCAAAAACAGTTTTGCACAAAATATTTCTTATATGTTACAGACAAAAAATGCATATATAATAATGTGATGTGTTATGAATTTTTCATTTCAAAATAAAACATCATTAAATATTGATTTATTTACAATAATAGTAATGTCACATTATTTTTATCAAGTTTTTTATATGAATTTTATGTAACTAAAGAATTTTCCTATATTTAATTGTGATCACAAAAAGTGATGGTGTTAATATTGTGATAGTGATGGTGGTGGTATTTCTGTTTATGGTAGATTTAGTAAGACTGATGCGTTTCATTTCATTTGGAAAGCGTTTTTGCCTTTAAAAAGCAAAATGACTTAATTTTTTGTTGAGTAAGAAAAGTAATTTCTCTTAATTATTGTTTTCCAAATGGAGGTAGATCACACAGGTCATGTTTGTTTGGTTCCATAGAGGGAATTGGACTACCTATCAGGTGAGTCCTACAAAGTTTTGTTGATAAAAATAGAAAAGGATTAATAATCTCACGAGACTATAAATACCCATAGTGGAATTAGCCTTCCCATGGAAGGGATGAGATTGGTAATCCAATCCCATGAGATTAGGTGTCAAAAGACTATTTTACCCTTACATTAACAAAGCTAGTTATTATATGATGAGGGTGTTTACGTAATTTTATAGATTTATTCTTAACAGACTAATATTATCATACTAGTATAACAAAAACAAACACTCTTAATCATACATTTCTAAACTAATACCACCATATTAATAATTATCTCATTCAATCTTACTGTACTCATAATTTCTTTTAACTTAATTTTTCAAACAAATGAGACCTAAAAATATCTTAAAAAATATCTTAAAAAGAGAGGGCATATAATAACAATGAATAGTCTCTCATATTTCAAAAAGAGGGGAGATTCTCATTCAATTTTATTGTACTCATAATTTCTTAACTTAATTTGTCAAACAAATGGGACCTAAAAATATCTTTAAAAATATCTTAAAAAGAGAGGGCACTGAATAACAATGGAATAGTCTCTCATATTCCAAAAAGAGTTTTAACATCAGCCATACACTCATGGACCACATAACATAATAGCATTGTCAAACAAAAAATTTTCATTAAGCTAAAACTGATATTTTATTTTTACCCAATAAATTAATTTTTTTTAACTAATTCTTACAAGAAGTCAACGCTTTGTTTATTTTAGCAGGAAAGTTTTCTACATTTTTTGGTGAAAATTTGATTTGACACAAGTTAGATGAATCAATTGAGTCTTATTTTTACCATTTTTTAAATATATTTTTTAAAGAATTTGGTGAAAGATTGAAAATGCTCTAAGCCATTAATTTTAGTGTAAATTAATGGGTTACATTGATGGGTTATATCTCTTTTGAAATTTAATACAATAAGTTTTATAATTTTAATATAATTATATTGATATGTCTTTTAATACAATTAAATAGACTGAAGTTAAAAATATAAAATTAAAACAATGTAGAGTATATATTTTCATATAAAAGAAATAAAAATATCATTTTTTTCCATCAATAACATGGTAAAAATGAGTCTAACTATTATATAAATTAAAGTATAATAAAAAAATTCAATATAATTATATCCAAACTATTATTAATGTTAAGGACACAACTAAACTTCTCATAAAAATATTTTGCCCAAACAACACACTTCAATTTCCAACGGTTTAAAATCCTTATCCCCAAACCTCATCTAAAATATTCCCTCCCTCCCCCTCTCTCTCTCTCTCTCACTCCACCTCTCATTTCACTCCTTCCCTCCACACCAGTGGAACTGTAATCCCACTCCCACTCAGATAAGATTAAAAACATACCAAACCCACATCACATTCTCTCTCTCTCTCTCTCTTCTCTTCCTTCTCCATCTTTGATTCTCTGCATATGCTAAAAAAATTCACAGCAAACTCAAAACCATGTCTTGCTCAAATATAACAATGCGAGTCTCTTCAAACCCATCTCTATCCGATGCCTCTCCTCTCTCTTTTCGCTCTGTTCTCAACCCATTTCAGCTCCCAATTCAAAATTCACCCATTTCCAGCCCCTCTAGATCATCATCTGTGAACCCAATTCACTGCAGTCTTCGCGACCTCCGAGCCCGAATCGCGTCAGTCAAGAACACCAAGAAGATCACCGAAGCGATGAAGCTCGTCGCTGCAGCGAAAGTTCGAAGAGCTCAAGAAGCTGTTGTCAATGGAAGACCTTTCTCAGAGACTCTTGTTGAAGTTCTTTATAGCATCAATGAACAGCTTCAAGCAGAGGATGTTGATGTGCCTCTCACCTCTGTCAGGTCAGTCAAAAAGGTTGCTCTGGTTGTTGTCACAGGCGATCGAGGCCTCTGTGGGGGTTTCAACAACCAAATCATCAAAAAAGCCGAATCACGAATCGCAGATTTGAAGAATTTGGGCGTAGATTACACTGTGATTAGTGTTGGGAAAAAGGGTAATTCATATTTTATCCGAAGGCCTTATATCCCGGTCGATAAATTCTTTGAAAAAGGCAATTTACCCACCGCGAAAGAAGCTCAGGCAATCGCCGACGATGTTTTTTCGCTCTTCGTGAGCGAAGAAGTCGATAAAGTTGAGCTTTTGTACACGAAATTCGTGTCGTTGGTTAAGTCTGATCCTGTGATTCATACTCTGCTTCCCCTGTCTCCAAGGGGGGAGATTTGTGATGTGAATGGGATTTGTGTCGATGCTGCCGACGATGAGTTCTTCAGATTGACAACAAAAGAAGGGAAATTGACAGTGGAGAGAGATGTTGTGAGGACTCAAACTATTGATTTTTCGCCAATTTTGCAATTCGAGCAGGACCCGGTTCAGATTCTTGATGCTCTGCTTCCCCTGTATTTGAACAGCCAAATCTTGAGGGCATTGCAGGAGTCTCTGGCTAGTGAGCTTGCTGCTAGGATGAGTGCCATGAGCAATGCCACCGACAATGCTGTAGAAATTAATAAGTCGCTATCGCAGGTGTACAATCGGCTGCGACAGGCAAAGATCACTGGAGAGATATTGGAGATTGTCGCTGGAGCCGACGCCCTAGTCTAATAACCTCATGATAGCATGATTTTGAATAACGGCATCGGGATATGTATCGGTTTTGACGATACGGTTATATATGAGCTGATATATAGGTGAATATCAGTATCAAAAGTCTAAAATCGCGATATCGTATCAACCAATATCGGAATTTATCTATCAATGAATATTGATATCAGAAGTCTAAAATCCTGATATCGTATCGGCCGATATTTAAAAGCCATGCTCCTGAGAGTGATAATATAGTTTATTTTTTGCTTTATTTATGCGGGTTTTTGCTTATTTTATTGGATTATGCTTGTGCAAGAACAAACTATGTAGATCTTTCGATACTTGTAATTCTCAATTGCTCACAAACATTGCGTTTTGGAACATCTTTGTATGCTGCTATTTTGTTTTTTGCCCCTCATATATAATACGTGTGTTATTTGGAGTTCTCACCTCCATGGCTTCTGTTTGGCAATTAAAGTTTTTATTTACATAAATAATTGGTTATTGCAATGTGAAATTTATTCATGGGGTTAGATTCTCAATATCAGTACTTTCTCTGTATCCAAATGGGATATGTTCTCTTGGGGCTAAAGATTCAATCGAGCATCCTTCAAACGTCGATCAGTCTATCACTCAATCACAGGCCGCTCTATCATCGTCTTATTTTTGGTTATCTGATGGTAAAGTTGTAACCCACCTTCTAGATGACTTTGGAGAATTTGAGTTTCTATACCTGTTGGGGAGTTTAGCTAACACTAAGTCGAGGCAATGTGAGATGGCAAGGTAGTTTATCTTCCCAAGCCTTATGTACTTTAGTTAACAAACAATATAGCACATTCACATATGGAACTAGAGTACATAAGAAATTTTTATTTTTTAGCGTAGAGAAATTTCTCTATTTGAAACTAGTGAAATTTCCCTATTCAAAAATAGAGAATTCTTTTTTATAAAAAAAACTTCAATTTCAACTTTTAACCCTAAAATTTGAAATTAGGTACCCAATATTTTTGCAATTAGCCATAAATTTTGTAATTTTTAGCTTTAGTTATAAATTTCACTGTTTGAAAATAATTAGTAGTAGCAAGCACAGTGATATTTTATCAATTTTTTATATAGAATTTCATATTCATCATTGGTCATTTTTAATAGATATCAATGAAAAAATTCTAAGAATCTATTGTTGGACAATCTTCACGATATTTAAATAGATTAAATTCTGTTGTGTACTAAACAACAACAAGTATATAAAGAAATAAAGAAAAGAAGAGAATTTATTTGATTACAAAAATCAAGCTAGAAATAAAATTAAATAAATAAAAACAGATTTTATTTTGTTACAAAAAACAAAATTAAAATTTGATTTAAATAAATAATAATAACACCGAAAATAAATTAAATAACTTACTTGATTAATTCTTGAATAATAATTTGATCAAGTCCAGTGTTTGACACTGTGTCCTTAAGACAGATTCGTCCTCTCAACGGTACTTTTAGAATGTGGACGTCTATCTCCCAGGATAAAATGATTAACTACAAACAATAGCAGCACTACAAATTGTTTGCCTAACGAACACACTAAGTGTTTACACTCTTTCTTTCAGAAATTAAATGCAGCAAAATACAGAGATTTATAGCATAAGATGGAGTACGAAAATTGGAGTAGAAATCCAAATGAAAAACTGATTTATTTATAGATGAATTGGCGCTACCGGTTGGTAGCTCGAAATTTAGAGGCCCGAATGGCCCTAAATTTCCATATAAGGCAACAAAAAAAAAAAAACAAGGCAAAAAAAAAAAAGAAAAAAAAAACAGTTTTTCCAAAAAAGGAAATTAGGGCCATTAGGGCCACACTTTTTAGGGCCACAAATCTTTATTCATGAATTGGTGGCTTTCCATTTTGAATTAAACAGGTACAGTACCTGTTCAATTTGAATTAAATAGATACAAATCTGTTTATGCACTGTTTGATTTGAAATTCGGGTGGATTTGAATTTGAACATATAAAAACGAGAAGGGCTTTGTTTGGGTGTACAGGAAAAAATCGGACCAGTTTAATTCCGGAATTAATTTGAATTCTGGATTTTATTTTTCAAAAAATAAAATTTAATTCAAATGTTTTTGACCCAAACCCAACCACACACCAGCGCCCAAGCCCAGGTCCAGTCGGCTCGACCGGCTAGCGGCGCGCGCGCGTATGTGGTGATTTTTTGGTCCAATGGGTCTAGCCTATTTTGCCCCATAACCTCCCTCTCTAAAACACTTGGGTACCCTTTGGGGCACACTCCAAGTTCCAATCTCATGCCTTATAAACCCATTCAAAACTTCCCACCAAATCAATATGAGACAAGCCTTATTCAAACCTTTAAGAATTTTTCACCAAAACTTCATTTCTATGGAGCATACTTTGGCTTCAATTTCTCATTCACTCGGTAATGGTTTTGAGCAACCAAATATACCACGTGAATCACAACGCGGCATAGAACGCGTTACCACTTTGACCCACGAAAGTCGATGCTCAGGGCCCACCTAAAAAATAGACCAAACATAGGAAAAAAATTCTGATTTTACCCAGAATTTTATAACCATTTCCAACAATCCCCCACATGAATGGAATTTGATGACAACGGAAATGCAACAATATGCAAACTTTATTGAAAGAGTATAAGTCGAAAATATCTTGCATCAGAATAGGTAGCTTTCGGCCTTGAACCTTCCCTAGTGATAACCTATCGGACTTACTAGCTAACCAATAGACGCGATGCCTTGAATTGTTCAGCCATTTGTGTAAGCCAAGACAACAGATTTCACACAAAATATCTTCTAACACATCGTGGTTCTCACTGTTGTGTTCATTTTGGCCTTGAACGCATCTGATTTTCATGAGTGTTTCTAGAGAATTTAGCCTTTTGCATTCTCATAGAACCGGCCCCAGTTCGACACTCATATAGGTGATTCTTATTGTGAGTATCTCTTTATACTCATTTTGATTTTATGCCTCAATCAAGATATAAGTAATTATTAAAAGCAAAAACTTATCCTTATACCCCTGCATACAACAAATGTTGCAGATATCACTCTC
This sequence comes from Camellia oleifera, assembly GCA_022316695.1. NCBI lineage: Eukaryota > Viridiplantae > Streptophyta > Magnoliopsida > Ericales > Theaceae > Camellia > Camellia oleifera. The sequence goes on along the minus strand of CM039308.1, from coordinate 157,357,900 downwards.
ACCATAGGAATGGGTAAGGAATTTTAATCCCTTGGTGATTTTTGGCGAGCCATACATAACTTAGTTGTCCCTTTGAACTTAATTCTTGGGATCTCCAGTCATATAAGTAGGGTTTCCATTATGACGACTCTTATATGATAGGCTTTAATCTCATCCCCTTCGATGAACTATACACTAGCTCTTTTGTCAAACCTTTTGTTAACGGATCCGCAATATTCTCTTTAGATTTTATATAATCTATTGAGATTATTCTGTTTGACAACAATTGCCTTACGGTATTATGTCGACGACGAATATGTCGTGACTTACTATTATACATATGATTCTGTGCCTTGCCTATTGTAGATTGACTATCACAATGAATGCAAATAGCTGGCACAGGTTTCGGCCACATTGGAATATCTTCTAAGAAGCGACGAAGCCATTCTGCTTCTTCTCCTGCTTTGTCTAAAGCGATGAACTCGGATTCTATTGTGGATCGTGCGATGCAAGTTTGTTTACTGGATTTCTAAGAAACAACAACGCCTCCTAGAGTAAAAATATATCCACTAGTGGATTTTGAATCTTTAGTATCCGAAATCCAATTGGCATCACAATAACCTTCAAGTACTGCTGGATATCGAGTAAAGTTCAAACCATGATAACGAGTGAATCTTAGATATCTAAGAACCCGAATGATTGCTTTCCAATGGTCTTCTCTGGGGTTACTAGTATACTTACTCAATTTACTGATAGCATAAGCTATATCAGGACGAGTACAATTCATTAGGTACATTAGGCTTCCAATGATTTGGGAGTATTTTAACTGAGACACTGCATCATCTTTATTTTTTGATAAATAAAGATTAACGTCTACAGGTGTTCTAGCTAAATTCATATCATCTTTAATAAATTTACCAAGAATTTTCTCAATATAATGTGATTGAGATAATGCATATCCGTCAGATGTTTTAGTAATTTTCATTCCTAATATAACATCTGCGACCCCCATATCTTTCATATCTAATCTTTTGTTAAGCATTTGCTTAATTGATTTGATCATGTTTTGACTGCTTCCAATGATAAGCATGTCATCCACATAAAGACAAACTATAACATATCCTTGGTCAGTGTTTTTAACATAAACGCATTTGTCACATTCGTTTATCTTAAATCTATTAGTAAGCATTGCATGATTAAATTTTTCATGCCATTGCTTAGATGTTTGTTTTAATCCATAAAGAGACTTTACAAGCCGACAAACTTTCTTTTCTTGCCCCAACACTACAAATCCTTTGGGTTGCTCCATATAGATCTCTTCATTTAGATCACTGTTTAAGAAAGCTGTCTTAACATCCATTTGATGTATTTCTAAATTAAACAACGCTGCTATAGAAATAAGCATGCAAATCGATGTTATTCTTGTCATAAGGGAATATGTGTCAAAATAATCCAGACCTTCCTTTTGTTTGTAACCTTTAACTACAAGTCTTGCTTTATACTTGCCAATTAAACCATCTGCTTTCATTTTTCTCTTGAATATCCATTTATATCCAAGAGGTTTAGAACCTGGTGGAAGATTCACCAATTCCCAAGTATGATTTTGCATAATGGATTCAATTTCATTATTAACAGCCTTTTTCCACAAAGGAGCTTCAGGACTTGTCATTGTTACCTTAAAGCTTTGAGGTTCATTTTTTAACAGGTATGTCAGAAAATCTGGACCAAAGGATTTTGATGTTCTCGCTCTCTTACTTCTTCTTGGTTCATCATCAGTTAAATCCTGTTGGTCGAGACCATTACTAGTCTCTTGTGTTTGATTGTTATTAGTCTCTTGACTTTATGTACAATCATAAGTTCTTTTCTGTGAACTTAATTCCTGTCCTTTCTTGTAAGGAAAGACATGTTCAAAAAACACAGCATTCCTTGACTCTATACTAGTGTTCACATTTATATCAAATATTTCTGATTTATAAGTCAGAAACCGATATGCACTACTATTCTGAGCATAACCAATAAACACACAATCTACTGTTTTTGGTCCAATCTTAGTCTTTTTAGAAACAAGAACTTCAACTTTTGCCAAACACCCCCACACTTTTAAGTATTTGTAAAAAGGCGGTCAACCTTTCCATAATTCATAAGGAGTGCTGTTGGTTTTCTTATGGGGTATTCTGTTAAGAACATAATTAGCAGACAATATTGCTTCCCCCCACAAGTTCTGTGCTAAGTCTGAACTTAGTAACATGGCATTTATCATTTCTTTAAGGGTTCTATTCTTCTTTCAGCAATTCCATTTTGCTGAGGATAATAGAGTGCTGTAGTTTGATGAATAATGCCATGTTGTGCACAAAATTCATTTAATGGTGTATCATATTCACCACCCTATCACTTCTAACCATTTTAATGGTTTTACCAAGTTGATTTTCAACTTCCGTTTTGTAGAGTTTAAACATTTCTAAGGCTTCATCTTTACTTCTAAGTAAATAAACATAACAATATCTTGTACAATCATCGATAAATGTTATGAAATATTTTTTGCCTCCTCTAGTTTGAACAATTTTTAGATCACATACATCAGTATGAATTAATTCTAGAAGTTCGGTTTTTCTTTCAACTGATTTAAATGAAGCCTTAGTTAGTTTCGCTCCTACACAAACTTCACATTTATGATTAGGATTAATTTCAAACTTTGGTATATAATCCAAACCAATTAATTTACGCAAAGCATCATAATTTACATGTCCTAATCTACCATGCCATAAATTCGACTCAAGAATATAAGCAAAAGATGTGTTATTCTCATTCATAGCAACTTTTGATACAACTGTTATTACATTTAGTTTGAAGAGACCATCACTCATGTATCCCTTACCAACATACATGCCACTCTTTGTTAATACAAATTTATCAGACTTAAAGACAAGCCTAAAACCATTTTTAGTTAACAAAGAACCAGAAACTAAATTCTTCCAGATATCAAGTATATGCAGTACGTTGTTGAGGGTCAGTTTTTTCCCTGATGTCATTTTCAAGATCACTTTTCCTTTTCCAACCACAATAAAAGTAGAAGAATTTCTCATGAAAAGTTGTTCACCATTTGCAGCCTCATTGTAGGTAGTGAATATCTTCTTGTCCGCACATATGTAACAATTTGCTCCTGTGTCAACCCACCACTCTTTGGGATTTCCAACCAAATTAGCCTCAGACACCACAGCAGAGAGGTTGATGTCATTCACCTCGTCAGAGATATAATCTAGTTTAGTTACATTGGCCTGATTGGTAGTTTTCTTGCTTGCACTTCTATGATCCTTCTTAGGGTGGCGGTAGTCAGAAGCTCGATGTCCAGTTTTGCTACAATTATAGCATTTTCTTTTGAACTTCTTGTTGCTATCGCCTTGTTTAGGACCATCTCCAATAAACTTCCTCTTTTTGTTATGTGGCTTATGACCTTGTTGAACCACATTAGCCTTGGACTCAATGGAATTTTTCCCATTCCTCTTTTCAACCTTTCGGTTATCTTCCTCAATTTTTAGTCTTACAATAAGTTCATCTATGGTCATCTCTTTGCGTTTATGTTTAAATAATTTTTGAAATCTTTTCAAGCTGGTGGTAACTTTTCCACTAAAGCAGTGACTTGAAAAGACTCGCCCAGAGACATACCCTCAGAATGAATATCATGTAAAATTAATTGAAAACTTTGAACTTGAGAAATTACCGTTTGGGAATCTATCATAACAAAGTCCAAAAATTTACCGACAACAAATTTCTTCGTGCCGGCATCCTTTGTTTTGTATTTCTTCTCCAAAGAATCCCACAATTCTTTTGCTGTTTTCAGAGGACTGTATACATTATACAACATATTATCAAGGCCATTGAAGATGTAATTTCTGCACAGGAAATCTGAATGTTTCCAAGTATCTACAGCGGCAACAACTTACCGATTACTTTCACCATCTTTAAGTGCTGGAGCCTCTTCATGGAGAAGCCGGGCCAAATTAAGAGTTGTAAGATAGAACAATATCTTCTGTTGCCATCTCTTAAACTCAGTACCGTTAAATTTTTTCGATTTTTCCCCATGATTGATTGGTATATGAACATGATTCTGGATAGGGACCGGTGTTGGTGTAACAATCAGAGTACCACTACCAGTTGCAGTTTCAGTTGTAGTAGCCATAATCTCTGATTACAAAAATCAAAAAAAATTAAAACACAAATTAATTTTCTAGTTACTAAAATCAGAAAATAAATTATAACACAAAATAATTTTATTTTCCTTGTTACTAAAACTAGAAAAATAAAATATCACAATAATTTTCTGTAACACAAATTAATATTCTGCAATTGTTAATGACACCAGTATATTATTACTAGTTGTCAAAGAAAAGAGACAGTATATTACTACTATCTGTCAAATAGCATAAAACACTATTTGTTTTTCCAACCAGAATATGTTTTTATGAAATCGCAGAAAATTAAATACAATGAAGATACCAAGATAATTCTGTCTTAAGATTGTTAGACAATCTTCACGGTATTTAAATAGATTAAATTCTGTTGTGTACTAAACAACAACAAATATATAAAGAAATAAAGAAAATGAGAGAATTTGTTTGATTACAAAAATCAAACTAGAAATAAAATTAAATAAATAAAAAAAAATTATTTTGTTACAAAAAACAAAATTAAAATCTGATTTAAATAAATAATAATAACAGCGAAAATAAATTAAATAACTTACTTGATTAATTCTTGAATAATAATCTGATCAAGTCCAGTGTTTGACACTGTGTCCTTAAGACAGATTCGTCCTCTCCACGGTGCTTTCAGAATGTGGACGTCTATCTCCCAGGATGAAATGATCAACTACAAACAATAGCACCACTACAAATTGTTTGCCTAACGAACACACTAAGTGTTTATACTTTCTTTTAGAAATTAAATGCAGCAAAATGCAGAGATTTATAGCAGAAGATGGAGTACGAAAATTGGAGTAGAAATCCAAACGAAGGACCGATCTATTTATAAATGAATTGGTGGTTTTCCATTTTGAATTAAACAGGTACAGTACCTGTTCAAATTGAATTAAACAGATACAAATCTGTTTATGCACTATTTGGTTTGAAATTTGGGTGGATTTGAATTTGAACATATAAAAATGGGAAAGGCCTTGTTTGGGTGTACAGGAAAAAACTGGACTAGTTTAATTCCGGAATTAATTTTTCAAAAAATAAAATTTAATTCAAATGTTTTTGACCCAAACCCAACCACACATCTGCCCCCCTGGACGGTGGCGCGTGGTGATTTTTAGGTCCAATAGGTTTAGCCCATTTTGCCCATAACCTTCCTCTCTAAAACACTTGGGTACTCCTTGGGGCACACCCTAAGTTCCAATCCCATGCCTTATAGACCCACTCAAAACTTCCCACAAAGTCAATGTGGGACAAGCCTTATTCAAATTTTTAAGAATTTTTCTCCAAAACTCCATTTCCATGGAGCATACTTTGGTTTTAATTTTTCATTCACTCGGTAATGGTTTTGAGCAACCAAATATGCCACGTGAATCACAACGGGACATAGAACGCGTTATCACTTTGACCCGCGAAAATCGACGCTCGGGACCCACTTAAAAAACAAACCAAACATAGGAAAAAATTCTAATTTTACTCAGAATTTTATAACAATTTACAACATATATAAAATTTATGATGAAAATCTAAATTAAAATTTAATAGATTTTGAAGTTTCGATATTTGTTCAATTTAAAAAATAAAAACACAGAAATCAAACAATATTCACTAGCAACAAACTTTGACGGATTCAGCTTAAACCCACTCAAATTGAACCCGACCCATTTCCAAGCTATATATGAAACTGATTCTCTCTCTTTCTGTTACTGTAACAAGCATTCATTTTATTTTATTTTTTTTTGAGCAGAGCAAGCATTCATTAAAACCAGAAACGTTTTGTAATTGAAGGAACCATTAAAGAGAGACAAAGATGGCAGTTAGTGGGTTATCTCTCTCTCTCACTCCTCTATACAAATGCAGGGGAGAGAGAGAAAGAGAGAATCAGAAACAGGGACATTAGAAGCTCAATTTTAATGCTGTTTTATTTTTGAAAGATAAGTTGTTTCTCTTCTTCATGATATTTGTTTAATTATTTATTCCTCTACTCTTACATTGGCTAATTAAAAAATGTCAATGTCAATGTCAATGAAGAGTAGAGGAATAGCTGGTGACTCACAATCAAGAGCTCTTGTATCCAGAAATTGGGTACTTTTGCTTTGTCTTGCCAGCTTTTGTGCTGGCATGTTCTTCACTAACAGGTATTTTTTTTCTTAAATTTAATGGGTCTTTAATTTTTTGCCCTTTTAAGGTTGAAGCTCTTATTCTGCTTTTATTATGTTTGTTGAGATATTGGGTTATTTGATTGCTTTAGTAATTCTTCCTTTTTGGCCATGTGGGTGTTGTTGAAAATTCAGGCAAAGGAAGTTTTTTGTGGAGTTCTTTTCCAAAACCATGTTGTTTTTCAATAAAAATTCCTAAATATGAGTTGTTTTGAACTTATTTTTAAATTTTGGTTGTTCTGAAACTGTATTTTTAGTGATTTATAACATAACTTCAATTAATTTATTTTACAATTTTACGATGAGTTAATTGGAGTCATGTTTTGAAAACACAACTTGCATTTGGGAAATTTGTTTCCAAATAACTTGCATTTGGGAAATTTGTTTCCAAATAACTTGGGTTTGGTTTCAAATTTATTTGCAACACTGATTTTTGATGGTATTCAATGAGCATTTTTATATATATAGCAAGAATGATGCTTGTTGAGGAATAAGAGAGACCATTGATTTGTGTTGGCTCTTATACAAATTGGGGATTTTGGTTTTTGAACTAAATATCAAATGTTTGCCTTGAGTGGCTGAGAATCTGGGTTACGATTTCCAATGTGAATCTTGAATTTGGATAATATGGTTTTAGATTAGGGCGACCTAGAATGTGTAAGCACTCTTTTTTCTTGTCATATTTTCTTTTTGGGGATTCCTCGCCATCTTATGCCACTATATTGTTCTTTTCATTTATGCTGTGTTTGGTTGGGGAATTTGGGAATGAATTTGGAAAGGGAAATGGAAAAGGTATGTGAAATGTGAATAAATCATGCCTATATTTCACATAGTTTCACACACTTTTTCCCTTTCCCTTTCCAAATTCCTTCCCAAATCCCCCAACCAAACACAGCATAAGTATATGTATCTTTACAAATATAGGCTTATATGTAATTTGAAAATTATTCCTTCTTAATCTAACAACAAAAGTTGAAATTTTCCAACTAGCAAAAAAATTCCATATATTGTATCTGCCCCCTAGGTTTGAACCCACAACCTCAAGATTGAAGGATCGAGTTTTAACCACTGGACCAGTGGCCCCTATTAGGGTTGTACCCAATCTAACCCTCCAAAACCCCATCCAATGGGGTGGGGACTAAACTGCACATATTTGATATTTTATATGGATCTTATTTTTGTTGTTAGCAACTTGTACAATTTTTCTAAACCTAGTTTTATGCATGAAAGATGAAGCATTAACAATATTTGCATGTCATATTGATTTGGAGCACTTGGTATCAGGATATGGCTGGTGCCTGAAACAATGGCTATTGCAAGGACAACTGCTGTCAAAGCTGAAAGAAGACACTTAGTTTCTGAGGCTTATAATCCCAAACTTGTGAGTGCATCTTCCATTTTAACAAAACCTAACGTTTAGCTGCACTTGGAAGCCAACTTTCAGTCTGTGTTTGAATCTTTTCTTTTCCCTTCACACAAAACCCTTGCCAAATCCAAGATCCAAACACAACCTAAGAAAGGATTGGTTTCGGTGACCACTAGAATATAATTGCTAAAAGGTTACTTGGTGATACATTATTTGGCTTTTCCTCATTTGGAATAGCTATTATCAACCATGGTGACTACAAGATCTACTTGATTTTGGAGTTTCACAAAATATTTGTCAGATTTACGAGCGCAAAATAAATCCTGTTTCTGAACTCTTAAATTTTTCAAGTAAAGCTTGAACTTGGAGCTCATGAGATAGATCAGGTTGGCCTGAAAGATCATTCAGATTGTGCATGGGTATATGAGTCTTCAATCACTACAAAGAGTTATTTTTTCATAATCTCAAGCAGCCTCTACTTGAATCAGTTTAAACCTCCAACTTCTCTAACTTTTATATATTTTTTTAAAAGAAATTAAAAAATGTAGCATTTATCCAAATACAGCGTGCAAACAAATTTTCTGATGGAAATTATTCTCTCTTCTAGACTTATCATCATCAACTATTTACTCATTTTCTGTTTTGTTGCTTCATTTAATTATCAAGTTCATAATACTGATGTGCTCATACTTCAAACTTTGTGTTTTCCTTGGTTTTCATCAGAAGCTTGTAAGCAATGAAGTTTTAAAGGCTCATCATCCCAAACGGTAAGCAATCCCGATGCTTGTTTGAGTTGGATTCAATTTACAAGTGGTGCCCTCATATATGGTATGGAGTCAACTGAATTCACATCCTGTTCCTGATTATGGAATGCAGAACACAAGATGAATCAGCAGCTGTAAAAACAAGGAATATACCTCTACTGAGGGCCTCTCCCAAGTCAATAAACCAAAAGGTTGCAAAGTCTAACAAAAAATATTTCATGGTTATGGGAATTAATACAGCTTTTAGTAGCCAAAAGCGAAGAGATTCCCTGCGGGAGACGTGGATGCCCCAAGGTGCATTAGCTGATCTTGCAGCTTTGTTTTTATTTCATGATTGATGTTATTGTATATGATCAAATGAGGAATGGGTTCTCTGACAAAAAAAATTGAAGGTGAGAAAAGAAGGAAGCTAGAGGAAGAGAAGGGCATTGTCATACGCTTTGTTATTGGTCACAGGTACGAATTAGTATACGCTTTTCAGAGCTGATATTAGCTAATTGCATACGTATGTGGTTTTTAGTTGTGGTTTTATGTATTCTCTACAACTTATGTGATTGAAAAAATTGAGTTTTTTTTTTTTTTTTTTTAAATTGTATCAATTTAATGATGAAGTCTGGACCGTGTTTCCTAGAATAGTAACACCAACCACAATAAGTTTAACATAACATGGAATTCCATGACTCAAAAAATGTAACATTTGGCTGGTTTTTGCACTAAATGAAAATGAATCTATTAATTATTTTTCTGTCACTAGTAACATTTTGCATATCAGTGAGCTGTGGACTAGGAATTTTGCAAGTGAAAATGAATTTATTAATTGTTTTTTGTCACTAGTTCAACATCCGATGGTATTCTTGACAAAGCTATTGAAGCAGAGGACAGAAAGCACAAGGACTTCTTGCGGCTGGTGATGTTGCGTTCTTTTTTCTTTACTTCCTCTATTGCCATTGCTAATAACTGTTTTGAGTAGCATGAATGTTAAAGACTAAATAAAAGCGTGTTTGTTAGGCACACACTTGACTTTGTTTATGTTCTTTGGGCAGAAACATGTAGAGGGCTACAATGAATTGTCAGCGAAAACAAAGATATATTTTGCTACCGCTGTTGCTTTGTGGGATGCAGATTTCTATCTCAAAATTGATGACGACGTTCATGTAAACATAGGTAAAACGATATCCAGTTTTTAATGCATAATACATGATACCTCACTTTCACTTCCCCTCAAAAAATACCCAACAATATTGAACCAAAAAAAAAGAATTGTAAACTTGAGTTATTCACTAACAAATAAAAATGCAAACATTTTATCTGATTTAAAACGAAGCAATTTAAAAAAAATTATCCGAGCTTGTATTTGATGTTACTTAGTACATCAACTTTTAATTTACTGCAGGAACACTGGCAAGGATTTTGGTTCGTCACCGTAACAAACCTCGTGTGTATATTGGATGCATGAAGTCCGGTCCTGTACTTTATCAGAAGTAAGCATACGGTTTTCTGAGATCGTTTAGATGACAAATATTGAGAGTAAATTGGTATTACTTGGTTTTTAAAAGGCTATTCTTGTTAAACAGGAAAGTCAAGTACCATGAACCGGAGCATTGGAAATTTGGTGATGTAGGAAACTACTATTTTCGCCATGCTACCGGGCAGATATATGCTATTTCAAAAGAGTTGGCCATTTATATATCAAAGCACCGGTAAGTTTTCCACTTACCTTTTCAGATGGATTGAAAAAAAAGAAGGGTAACTACATTAATCACAAGGTTTGAAGAAAATACATCGAGCCACACAAGTTTAGCTTATTGCATTATAAGATTAATTCACATAACACTTATCTTCTTTTCATCAATAATTTGTCTGTGTGTTGTCCTATCTTTTATATTGAAATGTATATTTTACTATTGCTTATCTCTGTCTACAAACTATCTATATTAGTTTCGGTTACTTTAGTCTTACTAAAATGAAGGTCAATGCAATTATGTCAAACTTGTGAGACTTACTGTATTTTTTTCTAAATTTCAAGAGAGGTCAGTTTAATTTACCCAAAGAAAAAAGGATCAAGCCTTTGATGGGTGAATGAACCAATGTATGAATACAATGGCTAAAAACTCACCATTGGCAAACTATTTCTAAAAATTGTTTTCCGGAAAATTTTCTAGAAACAAGCTGCAAAAATTGTTTCCGAAAATGGTTTTTTTTTGTACAAAAATGAAAACGACACAAACACTATGGGCGTTTTTAAACTTTTTGTTGAATTATTTTAAAATTCACGAAAAATGAAAATGGAAAACTAAAAGCAACACGAGTTGGAAAAATGTTCATGGACTCTTTTACCTAAGTTGGCTAGTCTTGGTGCACATTGTAGATACCTCATTTTCAAACAAACCGGGAGTCAAAATCCCGGTGCTGGCATAAATAATTTTAATTTTTGTTGTCTCAGGAATGTGCTGCACAAGTATGCAAATGAAGATGTTTCTTTGGGTGCTTGGTTGATTGGATTGGAGGTCGAGCATATTGATGATAAAAGACTATGTTGTGGCTCCAAGTCTGGTAATTTCTAACCGAGGATCTAAAATGACAAAAATACCCTTGTCCCTTACATTTATAGTTATTTTTTTTTTTGAAGTTCAAAATTTTCTTCTTTCTTTCTCTCTCCCTCTTAATGCCCCCTACCCCCCCAAGTCTCTCTATATCCTTTCAACCCTTCACCGTCTCCATTGAAGAAGACCACCACAACTCCCTCCTCCTCAAGGGGCGGGATGTATTTTCCAGAAATTGAGGGAGTCAAATGTATTTGTTAGACACCTCAAGGGGTGTATTTGTGATTTACCCTCTATAGATAAATGTATAAAACTCTGTTGCTTGATTAGGAAACAGGATTGGTGATAATTACTTCTTGTGTTGCAGACTGCCTATTCAAGGCTGTGATGGGCCACGGCTGTGCTGCTACATTTGACTGGAAATGCAGTGGGATTTGCAAGTCTGCTGAGAGGATCAAGGATGTTCATCAGCGGTGTGGGGAGAATGAGACCGCTTTATGGAATCCAATCTACTAAACTACGCATAGCAATTCTTCTAAATCAACGACATACATCCTTGAGCGAGCACGCAAAGGAAATAGTCTATTCTTCCACGTATTTTGGTATAGCGAGTGTATATTAGAATTTAAAATAGCATAAAAAATATAAAAAAAAATAAAAAGTGGCCTCAAACCGGGGGAAGGGGGGATCTTTCTCCATTTGAGTCCTCAAGAAGATGATTGGTAAAACACACATTCTTTAAATGGATGGAGGGGTATTATAGTGTCACCACCGATGACCTTTTGCAAGCTCTATTTGATACAAAATATTCAAAGTAAATATAATTAGTTTCCTATTTTTTTTCTCATTGCAACTGGAGTTGTTTCTTTCTTGCCAAACACTTCATTTCAAGAAACCTAATGGTTCAAGTAGAAGCAAGGTTAGGAAAGCTAAGGAGCTCTCATTATTTTGTTATTTTGACATTGTTTATCAATGTGAATCAACCTGTGCTGTCATACATTATCACATGAGACTCAGAGCACTCACTAGGATTGATATGTCCATTTTGACTTGGAAATTGATGATCAATAAGATGAAATTTGAATTTCTTGATACCCTTCTTAACTACAAGAATTTTTTATAGGTGGAATGATGATACAGTTCTTCATTCTCGAAAGCACCATTCTTGTATCCACAAATGTTCTTTTTTTCATTGTTGGCTTCTTCTCCTAGAGTAGCACCCCAATAATAATCACTAGCATCAGTCTCAATGATATTTTTAGAAAAATAATTGCAACGATACACGTTTGATCTCTCGGAGGGGTGAAAAGAAAACCAAGCTAGCTTTCTTTCAAGTAAATGAGATGCATATTTTGGGTACTTCTCTTGAAAAAAAAACAATGCTATGGTGACTAAATTTGAGTACCAAATTTTGAATATCATTTATTTTTAATTAGGAGGTGATTATGTACGGTATGAAGAGTAACACATTTGGAGAATTATAATCAAATAACTATAGAAGTCCAACAAAGAATTCAAAATGGGAACAGATCAACAGCTCAACAAAGAATCTTATGAGTAAGAAATAATAAGCCTCACAAATGTGTGGTCTCAAATATTATTTGTTACGGTAAAAAATAAAAAAATAATTATTACAGTGAGAATAAAAAAACATAAAACTACAATAAGGGATTTGACATAGACACTGCAAAGGAAGAGAGAGATATAAAATGAGTACTATTGTATTCATTCTTTATTGCCTTTTTTAGGCTCTTCATAAACTCAAGTATCAGAATCATAATGCACTTAAATAAAAAAATAAAATAAAAAAAATAAAAAAAAACTGATACATGAAATTAATACAGAATCTCTGCACCCACCCCATATCTCCTTTTCAGAAAAGTGGAAGGCATTTATGTATAAATAAAGTAATAGAAGCCTAAATGATTTTCTATCCTAAATTCGTTTATTTCATCATACAAGTGCACAGAAAAATTAATATCTGGTCTGTCATACTTATAATGAATGTAAACCACACCGATTTGCTCATAATCTACAAGGAGTTCCTGGCATCTCATAGAGGAAAAAAAAATTAAAAATAAAATAAAATAAAAGGTTTTTAGAGAATTTCATCTGTTTATTATACAGAATAATTATAAAAAATTTGATTCATTTACAAACTTGATATCAGTAATTGAGAGTCTAGAAATTCATTTCGGTCAATTGAACATTCTCGAACTATTTTTTTAAAGTGAGATTGATCAATAAGTCTCATATTTTGGACTTGTGATCCATATAGTCTCGTATTTTTTCTTGTAATTCATTTAATCTTTTTAGTTGCATAATGACTCATTTGCCTACCACATTAGAGAATTACATTTGAGGAATTACGTTGGAGTATTATGTTTGAAAAAAAATACACTAAGAAATTTTTTAACGTGTTATGTTTTTTTGAGTGCTACATTAAAGTGTTACACTATTTGAGTGTTACATTTAAAAAAGTACATTAACGAGTCTTTAAGTGTTGGATTTTTACTTTAAAAAAGGGATAGTAAAAGAGATTTTAAAAAATAATCTGTCTATTTTTTTTTTTTTTTGAGAAAAAAATAAATATAATTATAATTATTGAATTATTCTAATTTTTTTTTTAATGACGAAATGAACTAATTGAATTAACCAAGTGGGGCACACCACAATATGGATTGGAAAGAATATGGGGAAATTATTCAATAATTCGGGAGTACCACGTGTCCATACTCCCTAGTCAATTATTATTCAATATGCCCCCTTATATTCTTCAATCACCCAATATAATACCTCACCTATTTACCTTATCCACCAATCACAATTGTATGGAGTACCACGTGTCTATATTCTCGGATTACTGAATAATTACCCAAGAATATGTGCTCTAAACAATATAACTAACAGCACATGAAAATATGTTTAAGTACAAATAAAATATAAAATTTAACATATGATTATAAAAAAAAATGTGTAGTCACTGTTCTAAGGTAATTATTGTCTTCCTGTGAATGTATTAATGGATAATCAACAACTCAAATGATTATCACCACAAAAAAAAAAAAAAAAAAAAAGAAGAAGAAGAAGAAGAAGAAGAAGATATGGAAAGAAGACAAACTTGAGCAAAATTTGAAGTGCACAAAACTATGGAGAACCCATAACTTTTACAAAAAATAATGAAAGTGACTTTTCATAAAAGGCCATAAACTAGCCCTACATGTAGAGGCCATAGAGTTAGGGATTCTCTCTTTTCAAAAAATTTTTATCGTTCTTTTTTAAAAGGGTTATAATCGTACAATGTTATAAGAAAATCATAATACAAAAATATTGAGACATGATTGTGTGAGTAAAAGTACATTCTAACGGCATATGAAAATATGTTAAGTAAAAATAAAATAGAAAATTTAGCATATGATTATAAAAAAAATGCGTAATCGTTATTCTAAGGTAATTATTGTCTCCCTATGGATGTGTTAACGGATAATCAACGAGTGAAATGATTATCAAGATTTTCAGTGTTTGCATACACCACTCAAAAAAAAAAAAAAAAAAAAAGAAAAAAAAAAAGGAAGATATGGAAAGAAGACAAACTTTGAGCAAAATTTGAAGTGTAGAAAACTATAGAGAACCCATAACTTTTACAAAAAATAATGAAAGTGACTTTTCATAAAAGGCCACAACTATTGGGTTTTAAGAAACATGTCTTTTGGGTACAGCGACTGTAGCAAATTTTGGAAACCTCCAAAGTTCCAACAAGAACTAGCCCTACATGTAGAGGCCATGGAGCTAGGGATTCTCCCATTTCTAAATTTTTTTTATCCTTTTATTTCAATAGAGTTCTAATCGTATAATGTTATAATAAAATCATAATAAAAAAATGTTGAGACATGATTGTGTGATTAGAAGTATATTATGACAAAGAATTGAAAAATTTTAAGACAAAAATTATTGTGTCAAAAAGTTATGATACCTGTGCATAAATTAAAAATTAGATGATAAAAACACAAAACATATAAAGACTAGTCAAATATTGATGGAGAGAAAGAGACATGATCATCTAGACAAGTTACGCGATATTGGCACGGCTCAATTAAAAAATAGAACTCTATATTTAGAGGACTAGTTTCAAATTGAACCGCACCAATATTCCGTAATACTATGATTGTTCTAGCTGTTGATATCTTTCCTCCTTAGGTGTTCGGTTAGTATCAAAAAACAACTGGTGATTCAGTGGCTAAGGAGTTGAACATGGAGCTCCACTATAGAGTATGAGAAATTCGTGTTACGAGACACAAAAACATTCGAACCTCTATCTCAAAAAATTCATATCCATTGAATTATATTTTGAGATTATTGCAACTCAAAAATTTCAATAATTCAAAAGTGAATATTTTGAGAGAGGGACCAAGAGATTTGGTGACGAAGGATTCTTGGCTTGAACTCAATCGGCACGTATCCAAAATTTATTCATAAACTACAAAAACACAACTAGGAAAGCATCTATGAGGGAGGGAGAGAGATGAACAAAGAGGCTTGTGGAGATGGCTTCATCAAGATGCATAAGAGAAGAAACAGAAGGGGTGGAGAAAATGGGATGAGATTGTTGCAGTGAAGAATATGTCCTTTGAAGATCTCATTCTCATCTATTTATGGAGAGAGAGAGAGAGAGAGAGAGGGAGAGGATAAGTTGGCATTGAATTCGGCAACAACCCAACAACAACAAAGAGGTTGGTACATTTATTCAAAAGCCTAGAAACAGGTGAAAAAGCTCATTCAAGCAACTATGGCATCTTTCACTAGCCATTTATTGGGCAGTTAATCGATTACAAAATTAAATAATTATAAAATACAGAAAAAAGTGAGACTCATTTTTTATAAGATAATTTGTGTCTTATTCTGTGATCGATTTTTATATTTTTGTATTTTTACTTTTTATTTTTATGAGATTGGAAAAAAGCAATGCTAAATGTATAGGAATACCGTGACACATGCATTTAAAATTCAAACTGAAAAAGCTCCCTTTGGTTGGTGGCTTGACTTTTGCCAAATTGGTTCGGTCGGTCCATAATCTGCGTAACAACTTTAGCTACAAAAAGGACTTATGGAATCAACTTGCTACATTCAAAATCAATCAAATGCCATATATGTTGTGATCACATTTAGAAATATATTATTTTAGTAATTTTTTAATTAAAATATAATATAAAAAAAATTAATATGTTTAGAATGATTTTTTACAAAAAGATGTGTAAAAAGTAAAAAAAAAAAAGAATTTTTGACTTTTTAATATAAGTTGTTGCTTTTTAGTTTTTTTTTTTTTTTAATGATTTTTTGACTTTTACGCTAAAACAGTGAATTGCCAAAAACAAGGCCATTATATATCATCAAAATAGAATCTCAATGGGATAATTGATAGGTAAAAATTTAATAATAAAACTTTAAATTTTGATTTTGAGTCACCTTAATAAGTTATTCCAGTCATCTTAAAGGATTACAGAAAGTTTGTCTAACTTTTAATTTTAGTCTCAATATTTAGTTTTTTTAAAAAAACGACTCCCAAATGAGCTCTTATTAGATGATGTGGATCCTCTACATATGCATAATTTTTAATAATCAATACATCTTGGAGGTGAAACAAAGTGATGATATAAAACTAGTGATAAATAGCATTTCTCGTCATTGTGTTTGTTTGTTTGTTTTTTTGGTTTAGGTTACAAGTTCTCTTTCATTCTTTTTTTAAACTCACTCTCCTTTCTTTTATCTCTCTTATAATGGAGATCATTGACGTCCATCTTCACTGACTTTACCACCATCCGGTAAGATTTCTTTTCTCTATCCAATCCAAGTGTTCTCTCTCTCTCTCTCTCTCTCTCTCTTTGCTCAAAGTCTCCACCAGTAACCGCCACCTCTACTATTTCAAATCTGTTATAGCGACCTTATGTCTATCACTATCTACAACCACCTCGACTACATACAACTTCTACAAGTCTTTTGTTTTGTTTTTTTTGGATTAATTTTTTTTTCCCCATTTTTGATAGTGTGTTTGTTTCAAAATTAATTTTACAACAAATCCTATGTGATTTAATTAATGTTTTATGAAAAAATTTTCTGTGGATAGTGAATTCTTTTTCAGTTGATGGTGAAATTTCACTATATTTTCATATATTTACAATTGACTAGTAAAAATGAAAAATTGATGAACAATAATAGAAAATTTGAGGGTAAAAATGAAAAAAAAAAAATACTTGTCAGTGTTCATCACTATTTAACATCAAAATTTTACTATATTTGGATAGAAAATTTTACTTTGTCGCTTCGAATAAAAATTTTTAAGTTTTGTAAGTAACGGTGATTGCGTGATGGTAGAAAGATTTTTCAAAGTTGGTGGCTGAGTAAGTTGTTGGAGGAGAGAAATTGGAGAGTTGCCGATGACTAGAAAACAAATGTCGGAAAATAGTTGTAGGCAACGGGAGATGACTGCCAAAGGTGGTGGTTAGTAGCAACCAACAATGGTGTTGACTATGTGAAGTGGTTGGGAAGGAAGCTAGTGAAATTTTATTTTAGAGTTATTTGTCACAGTTTTACCATATTTTGACTTTTGTCCTTGATAAAGAAATATTTTTGGTTTATCGTTTATGGAAGAAAATTTGAAATTGATGTACTTCTAATAAAAACCCCTTATATAAACTTACCCAAAAAACATCCAATTAAAGTAAAATAATGGAACCTAGGTGGTTCGTGTGAGTGGGTCACAACCACCCTCTTATGACCTTCGGTGAGGCTTGTTCTAAATTTATTTCCATAATCCAAATCGTTTAATATATATAACATTTTGAAGATATCATTCGTAAAAAAAATATAGCTTGAAAAAACATCAATAGTCATATGACCAAATAGATTTACAGGAAATTTATGCGTAGGTCCTAATAGGTGGACTTATCGTCTAATAAGTCTTATAATAATTAATGACAATTTTTATTAAACACTATTAAAACATGTCACTAAAAAATTTTAATTTTCAATTTTGAAAATTGTCATAAAAAATGTCACTAATTGTAAGTTTTAAAGATAGTTTACAAAAATTGTCAGCAAAAAAAAGTCTGCGACAATTTGAAAAATTCGTCAAAAAAAAAAGTCACTAATTGTAAGTTCTACTAACAATTTATAAAAATGATAACAAAAAATTATTTTTAGCGATAATTTTATTATGACTTATTTTTAATAGAATTTGATGGGAATTAAGGGGTGGTTTAGGATTATCTAAATCACTGCACTTTTTGACTTTTTATGAAATATGAATTGGATATGAGTTGGGTTTGAAGTGATTTGGTAATAAAGTGATGTGACTTAAATAAGATGATGTGACTTAAATAAGAGTTTACCCTAATTTATTTTAAAATAAATTAACACCTTATTGTGAAAATCATATTTGCAATTCAATAAAACGGATATTTTACATAAATGGTCTACTCAATAAATCTTTCAAATAATTTGAATCATGAAAATGTGTTTAGGGCAGGATCCACCAAAAGTGACTGTAGGGTGTATTGTAACACAAATTTTTTATTTTTTTATTTTATTTTATTTTTTTCACAATAAGAATCCATTCTCCAATATAATTCATAAATAAAAGATCCATGTATCGTTCAGAAAAATATATTCGGTAAACAATTCAGAATCCAATTGGAGGCCATTTATTGAACTCTGAAAATGTTTTATTGGGCCAGCCCATTGAACCGGCTTCCTCTCAGATATCCCCTCTTCTGGTCCCCTCTTTTATCAAGACTTAGCGCTTGTTGAACCCACTGAAGCCCAAGCCCACTCAACTGGCCATCAAACTAACAGGGGAATTCTATTTACAACCAAAAAAAAGTTGGATTTTTTACTAGCCGGTCCCAATAATTGAATTTATTACCCATTAGCTCTTAAGTTTCTATCTCATGCACTAGGAAGTACTATTATATATTTTTTTCATCCCAATTTTATCCCTATTGTTATGCTTCGCATGTTTGGTTTGAATTATATGATTCTACTTAAATTTTTTTTTTCTCTCTCTCTTCCCTGAAGGATTTGGGTTTTGAAAAGGGAGGCAACGAAAGATTTGGATATAGAGATCGTAATCGATGTGAGAAGGTATTTCATGCAATGTTGTGTTGCAAAAGCCATTGATTACGCCACTGTAATGTTGGGCAGAGATGAAGGGGTCACAACGTCGACGGCGGTAAGGAAGTTTGTGACGAAGACTCGGCAATCGAACGGTTGTTTGTTGGTGTTGGTGAGCATAAGAGTTGTCTCTGTGGCCCTTGGATTTGAGAGAGATGATGTTAAATCTGAGAGAAATCAAGAAAATCAACATGAACGGAGATGGGTGTGGCGATATTGACCAGTTCGGAGCTCTGTACCAGTTAATGGATGAGCGAGACGAAAAAGAAGACATGAGAGAGGCATTCCAGGTGTTAGATCAGAACGGTGATGGTTTCATCTAGGTATTTTCAATGCCGATCGGAGCTCCTATCTTGTTTAAACCAGTAATAAATTTATCAGTAAATTTGTTGAATATGTTTGTTTTTGTATAAAACTTAATAAATTAAGCAGTAATAAATTTATCATTTGTAATGGTACTTTTCCTTTTGTAATTTTTTTTACAAACAATTAGTGATAAATTTATCATTGAATCTGACATCATCGTTGTCACCATCTTCTTCCATAAATTTATCATTTGTAATGGTGATGACTAAATTTTCCTACTGCATTTTTTTGCAAACAATTAGTGATAAATTTATCACTGAATGTATTTCTGATTCTTTGGTTGGTTTGTAATGGTGATTGCTTGATTTTCCTTCTGTAATCTTTTTTACAAACAAACAATGATAAATTTATTATTGAATCTAATTTTTGTTTCTTTGTCTTGATATGTGAATGTGAAAAATAATGAGAACTATTTTCTGGTAATGGCTTCTCGCATCTCTCCTTCATTCTCTTCATCATTTTTCTTCTCACTTTCTTTTGTTGCCACTAGATCTAAGGAGGAGGTGGTGGTAGTAATGACGTACTTGAGATGAAAAATGAATTAAAAAAATATTGTTGGAGGTCGGAGGATAATGGCAATAGTGGAGGTTGCCGGAGGTGACAATTAGAGATCGCCAAAGGTTATCGCCGGCGATTGGAAATGATTGACAATGGCAAGGAGAGCGATGGTGGGTCATGGCAGTGACATGTGCACAAAGTGGAGAAGTCATATGTGTGGGTTATCAGGGGTAAAATGGGAAGGTGAGCTAAATTATTTTGGAATAAGATCTCATGGGTATTAAGTTCGGTCCAAAGGACTGGCTCGTAACTCCTCCAAAAATGTTTAAGTAAACCCAATTTTTTAATACATTCTATTAAATTATTTAGGATTATGATTTATTCTCAGTACATTCTTCTTCTTCTTTTCTTTTTTTTTCAACTTACCCTTTTGAGGTATGCCCAAATAAAACAAATTAAAAAATTCAAATTACTTTTGAAAAACTCATTGAATTTTATTTTTTTTCTATGTACATACACACTAGGGAATCCAACACCGACAAAGGATAGCAAAGGAGAAGGAGAGAGTGAAACCGAACAAATTCATTTTGTTCGACTATACACTACTAAACAAAGTGAATTTATTCAGTTCTGAAAATCCAAACAATAATAACAAAAATACAGGTTGAATATTCACTTTTATTTATTAAAATAAAACACATAAATCAATAATTATTTTTTGATATTTATGTAAATGCTTACCTCATCTTTGATAAATTGTTTCAAAAAAATGCTTTGATTATTATTCTTATCCATTGTTTGATTTTGTTTAAACTTTTTCTATTTGTAAGTAACAATATAATAAAAAAACAATGATGTTGATGATAATGGTGAGTTTTAGTAAGGTGGATTAGAGTTTTGGAGTGAGAAAAAAGAATAAGAAAAGTAATTGAAATTTGGGGAAGAAGATGAAGAGATTTAAATAGGAAAAATACGTATAATTGATTAGGGTGTATCATGAGAAAAAATAATATTTTATTTTAATGTTTAATATGTATTGTCCGTATTAGTAAATTTACATTAAGCATAATAGGAATTAAAATTTAAAATTTTGAGTTGGGCATACTGAGATCATTTTTGAATTCAAATAAAATGGCCCAACTAACAGAAGGGGGAAAATCGAAAAAGATCGAACAAAAAGACTCTCTTTGAAGGGATAAGCTCCCCTTCATATTTCATCTCTTCATACTTCTCCATACTTTTCTTGTAAGTTTTAATCCAGACCCATATCGATAATCCAAATCATCATTCTCGTAAGTCCCACAATAAAAGGTCATTCATGCAAAAAATCAACTTTATCAAAAATTATAAATACGAAAATAAATCGTATTTTGTTTTATAAAATGAATGGTATATATAATTAAATTTAAACCATATTTTTATAAAACAAAATGCAATTTGTTCTCATGTTTATAGTTATCCGATTAAGATAATTTTTTTCATGGATGAACTTCATTACAAGGCCTACGAGATAAACGATTCAAATTATTAGTACGGGTTCAAATTAAAACCAATAAAAAAAAAATATGAAAAAATATAAAGAGATGAAATATGAAAGGGCGCTTATCCTTGTTGGAACTAGGGCTGCCAAAGACCAACCAACTAAAGCCCTCAAAGCAACAAAAGAACTTGGCATTGAATTTGAAGGTAATGGAGACTCCTTGCAAGACTGCATGTGTGCCTAGTCTATTATGCGAAGTGCTGCAGCTGTTAGTTTTTTTGTCTTTGAATTAGGGTGCTTGTTTGTAAAGTATGGTATAGTGTATTGTTGCTAGGGCATCACAATAATGACTCTGATTGCTTTGTGTATTGTTGCTAGGGTTGCAGTGTTTGTGTTTTTATTTTTCTTTTTCTCTTTGGTGTCGTGGTTGATTTCTCACTAGCCTTTGGTGTTATGCTTGCAGGCTTGCTTTGTAGTGTCAATCTAGTTGAGATTGTTTTGTCTCATTTTAATGTATTGTACACTCACTCGTCCTTCATCTATGTCCTTTGTACATCGATTTTCATCAATAAAATTTCTTTTTGTCAATAAAAAAAAAATCATAATCAAAATGAGAATAATAGGGTAAAGTGGTGTAGAAGAGCTCCTCATAACAGTTTGCTTCATATATTTAGAAAAAGATTGAAAAAAGAGGTTTTAGGCCAAATACCAAGCCAAGTAATATTAGGGTGGAAGAATGAAAAGAAAACAACTTCATGAAGACAATGTGCATATTTTGTGTAACTTTTGTAAGTCAAAATTTGAAATTCAGAAAATAAGATTTACAAGTATCATTTCTCTCATTTTTCAATAATCAATTCATTTCAATTTATTTAACTTACTTTTACCTTGACCAAATAAACTAATGGGGCATTTTACACACAAGTCCTAATTATGAACTTATATTCCATTAAGTCCTAACTAAGATTTTTTGGACTTTCAAGTCCCATTAAATTTTTAATAGTTAGAATTGTCACTATAAGAAATTTCACTTTTAGCGACTAAAATTTTAGTCACCAAAAGCCTATTTTTTAGTCGCTAATCACTTTTGCTGACTAATATATTTGGTCGCCCGTTTGGTCGCCAATAGATCGTCGAGGAAACAATCAGCGACTAAAATTTTTTTGGTAGCCAAAAATGACCTATTGGCAACTAAAACTGTAGCCACCATATATTTTTTAAAAATAATTAAATATATATATTTTTACTTTTAGCGACTAAATTATTTAGTAGCCAATTGAGCATTTATGCTTGGCGACTAAATTTTTGGTAGCCAAAAGTTTCACTTTTTGAGAATTGGCGACTAAACATTTAATAGTCAAAAGTTTTACTTTTTCACAATTGGCGACTAAAATTTTAGTAGCCAAAAGCCAACCTGTGATATTTGTTTAGTTGCCAAAATGTCTCATTTAGTTTTTATAATTTGTTTTGTAATATTTTTTGCGCTACCTGAAACCTGTGCATATACAAAATTATTCATCTATTCATTCATTCATTCAATTCTCAACCATTCAATAAAAATATTTCTCCACAACCTGTAGCATTCAATTTCTAACCATATACAAAATTTAACTATTAAAAGTCATTCGAATGCCTTATTTCAATAAAATGTAATAAGCAATGAAGAACAGAGACATAGACAATGTAATAACCCTCAATCATCATTAGCCCTTTAATCTTTTAGTTGCTCAAACTCTTCAATCAACACCGTCAAATTTCTATGAGATGATCCACTTTCTTTAACAGCTTTCAATGCCATATCTCCCAGCACTTTAGCCTTCTTTGTCATTATCACTGCCGTCCATCACCCTCCTTACGGCGGCATCTATATTTTCTCTCCTCACCACATTTTTTCCAACATCAATCCACAAGTTCCAATTCTTCTTCTTAATTATTGAATTGGAACTGTCAAAAGAAACATTATAAACATTGCGGAATGAATTTATGAGACTATGATTCATAAAAAAATTTATAAGAGGCCAACAATTTCAAAAAAACATTCATAAAAATTCATAAAAATTTCAAACAAACCCAACAATTTCTAACAAGTGAAAAACATTCATAAAAATTCATAAAAATTTCAAACAAGCCCAACAATTTCTAACAAGTGAAAAACATTCATAAACATTCATCTATAAGCCAAACCTAAAATTAAACCTTAATTTGGTAATAAAAATAAATGATTCTATATTACAAAGTGTGTGTGTTAATTTCCGACCACACTGCCAATCAAGCACTCAGCTGGAGAACACTGGCAGAATAGATTAAGCTCGAACGACCTATCACAAAAAAAAGGGATTCCGGCGGTGGTTCGTCCACCTGGAAGCACTCCGACGATCAAGTCAGTTATCTCTCAAAGATAGCAAAAGTGCTTAACTCATTATTCAGAGCAAAAAAAGCATACCTTAGATCGATGGGGGTGCATCTCTTTTATAGCCAACACTTACCTAATCCCAATAGAAGCTTAGCTTCAATGGACTTAAGATTACTGCTAATCTTGGACTCTCAGTAGGATTGGGATAAACTCTCTAAGAGTTTTATCTTTATCCAAACTGAAGTCATCTCCCATTCTAGGACTTTTGTCCCTTATTTGTTTATCCCCGATTCTGATTCCTTCGCAGATAACCTTGGCCTAGCCGAGATCACCTCGGTGTCATGACCAAGACACATGACACCTCGGCCGACACTTCGGTGTCACCTCGGCCACGTGTTGTCATTCAAAAATTATGTCCCCACACAAAGCATGCGAATTACTATTGTCACTACAAGAAAAAAACAGTTTTAGCAACGTTTATATTAGTATCAGTGACCCAAAAAAAAAAGGGACACTGAAGCCATGTCACTAAATGATTCAACGACCAAATAAACTAACATAGCTTGAAATGTAATGAATTTGACTACTTTAATACTGAGTGTTGTCAAGAAAACTGGGGCAAAATGCAAACTCATAGCATTTCTACCTTCTAAGATATACCCTAACGGATAACTAAAATAATTTGTTAAACACATTTGAGCATTTATAATTTTAGTAAGATTGTTAGTATGCATAGAATTATTCATTAGAAACCAAGATGCCAAATTAGAAATCAAAATCAATTAAAACCCATAAATTAAGTTCCTAAATACATAAAACAAGCTATGAAATTTATATTAACAATTCCACCTTCAAATGGACAAAACCCCAACCTATATCTAAATCTAACCCATCTTCCCATATCATGAACTTATCTAAACAAACATGAAATTAGTTTTTCTTCATTAAATTAGACCATCAATTTTCCTTAGAAAATGATATATATATATATATATACACATATATGGGACCTAATTAAAAAGAAAGCCATAACTTAAAAAAATTATTGATTTTGTTACTTTAATTTTTCCAAAATCTATACAGAATCATAGTTCTGCGATGACCAGACTATATGAAGCAACTTTAACTTTTCAAAGAAAAATAAATAAATTCAACTTTACCTTTTATTTGTTTATTTATTATATATATATATATATATATTTGACTATTAAGCCTCCTTCTCATGTCTAGACAATAAACAAATCAATCAAAGCTGGTAGTGTTTTCTCTGCATTTCTTGGACATAGACATTTTTTTTCTAGTACACCTTTTGCAAATATTGTCACCACCACTTCTTTTGGTTTCTGATAGTATGAATGCTTGCTCAAGTAATCATTGTCAAAAAACTGTATGGAGCTGGGATAGTTATCTCCAGAAGCAGAATACTCCATCTAGCATAAAAAAATAATCTAACAGACTAATCTTGGTTACAACAAATTAACAGCAATCGAGCAAAATAAATGATGGCATTGGTGCCGACAACAACAGAAGCAAAGATAGTACTGCCATCACAATGGCAGTAGCTGCTAGCATTAACAGCAGTCTAATGATAAAGGCAGCAATTGAAACAACAGATGAAAAAAAAAAAACCCACACTTCTAATGCATATCAGAAAAATAATTTAAAAATAAAAAATAAAACTGACCTATAAAAATCGTTAAAGGCTTGTTCTGTTATTCAACATAGAAGTAACACAACATATAGGTATAGGCATGTACATACATGCAATGCTTTCATCACACTCCGTAATCAGTTTGGTGAATCATGAATCATTTTGTGCTAAATAAGTACCCTTTTCTATTGCTGCCTTGGCAGTATGATATTCTTCAAGCTTAAAGCATGTAGTGCTAAAGAAAAGGGAAAGTTAAAAAATTAATTATTGAAAAGATTGTTTTGAAGAGGGATGTTTGATATCATGCAGTTGCGCGATAGTTAGAATAATATTAATCCACTTCAAGAAAAATCTGAGGGGTATAATATGCAACTATTTAAATGGAATCAGTTTATATCACAACATAAATGGTCTAGATAAAGTAACTAAAAAATGCAAGGGGGGGAAAGAAGCTTCACAACGGGTATAAAAAGTGAGTTAGATGTGTAGACAACAAAGACAAGGATAAGTAGACAACTACACTAGTTTGCGAAGAATCTTAGCCATTTTGCACAGGAAGCAAAGCCAAGGATAGGTAGACAACTAAGACAAGAACTAATTATAATGGAAGTGATGAGTTATATCTGTGTCTACATGAGTGGGTGAATTTTTTATTTAGGCATTGCATCAAACAGTTGGTGAGCAGAACGTGCAACAGGCAGCAGAAATTCATAGCAAACCACACATGTATCAGCGCAAACCAAACTAAAAAACAGAGAAGCAAAGACAATTTCCCATCAAGCAAACACAATGGAACAAAAATCAAACCACTCATTTTGCTTTTTCTTTTCTTCTTCTATTTTTTCTTTTCTTATTTGAACTCCATCAAATGGGAGTCATAACCCAGTTAATGAAACCACTTCAAACAAACCCATTTCATAAATGAGGACAAAATTAAACTGAATGGGTAGAATAAACAACCCTAGAGCAAGAGCTCACAGTTGGGGAAATAGAAGAAGGGGTAGAGAGAGAAAGCGAGACAGAGAGAGTCAGAGCGAGAGAGTAGCAGAGCGAAAGGGAGAGAGAGTGAACCTGTTAGCGGCAGTGGCGGTGCTGATTTGCGGCATACGGGGACTGACGGTGCTGAGGATGCACAGTCGTGAGGTTTGATCGCCGTGAGGTTTGTTGATTTGCGGTGGTGAGGTTTGCTGAGAGAGAGGTTCTGTGGTTGTGGTGTATACACAAGAGGGTAAAAGTGTGAGACAGAGGCGCGAATATGAAATTATTCCCTCTATAAAATTTTGAGCTTCCACGACTAAATAATTTATTTGTCGGGAAATGTATATAATGAGTAAATAATTTCATGCCATTTGGCGACTAAATATTATTTTGGTCACTAAAAAGGGTGCGAAAAATCTGACTAAATATTATTTTAGCCTAAATTATATACTATTGCCGACTAAAATTGTTTTAGTCGCTAAAAATAGTAATTTGGCGACTAAATATTTTGGTCGCCAATTAATTTTATAAATCCCTCCAAAATTCAAACTTTTCCCTCCAAATATTTTAATTCTTTTAGTCGCTAAAAATAAAATTTTGGCGACCAAACTTTTGGTCGCCAAAAGTCTAAAAGTAAATTTTTGTTTTTCATTCAGTGACTAAAAAATTTTAGTAGCCAAAACTATCTATACAGCGACTAAAACATTTTTTAGTCGCCAATTGTGGCATTTTTAGTCGCCAATAATCAATATTTCCCAACTAAAAAAAATTAGTAGCTAAATATTGTACTTTTGTTGATTAAAAAATTTTTTGATCGCCAATTCCATAAGTTTTGGCGACTAAATTTTTTTAGTCGCCAAATTTAGTCGCCAAAAGTGCATTTTGTTGTAGTGTGTCCTTCAAACAATAATTGTTCAACATTTATGATTATTCATAAAGGAACATAATGCACGACAACATTTTCTTAGTTTAGTGACATTTGAAATTGCACAAAACTATTCTTCTAATAACATTTTTTAATCTCGTGGCATTTTAAACAAGTGCCATTTATACCTGTGCCACGGTAGATATTAATGACACCTCAGTGATACTTGCGAGTGCCATTATACCATCATAGCTAAAAACTTTCAATAACACTTTGATGTCATGATGGATACTATTTGTAACACTATCAAGCACTATCAAAAAAAGATTTAGTGGTACTTCAGTGACACTTGTAAGTTCTATTACACCATCAAGGCTATAGACTTTCAGTGACACTTTACTGTCATGGTAGACACTATTCGTAACGCTATCAAGTAACCATTAAAGAAGACTTCCTATCTAAAAAAAGCCACTATATGGATTTTTAATGGCGTTTGTTATGCCACAATTGATATTTTTACCAACTTCATAAATGCCACTAAATCCATTTCATTTGTGCCATTAAATGAACATAAGTGTCATTGGAGCTTATTTTAGTAACACTTTGTAAAGCTACTACCACTACTACGAAATGATACTTCTTTGTTCTTTTCATTGACACTTTTAAAAGCCACAACTGAACATGCGTAAATGCCTGTAAAAATTGAATCGATTTTATAAAAAATTGATCATTAATTGCCACATCCTATATTAATTTGTCTAATTGCAACTGTTTCTATTGGTCTAATGATACTTTTTAGAACAACTTTATCTCCTACCTGTAAATCAAGATTTAACTACTTAAGTAATTACATATTTACAATTAATAAATAATATTTAAAAAATAAACTAGTACAAAGTGTTAGAGTGAAGATGATCACAACTGAAAGTGATATGCATTTCTTTAGTAGATAAGCAAGCCACATGATTTAATTACTTAATTGGGACTTTTAGAAATACCATGTTTACGAATGCAAAAAAAAAAAAAAAAAAAAGAGCATAGATGGGGCTTTAGAATCTTTCTTGAAGTGGTGGTGTGAAAAGAGATTAGTATTATTTTGTTATCTTATTTATCCTTACAAATAGAAAAAGGGTAAAAAAAAATTAAAATAAAAACAGAGCAAAACAATGCAAAATCTCACCGAAACATTTAAACAAACACTTGCAAGACATTATATAAAATCACAAC
Organism: Camellia oleifera; assembly: GCA_022316695.1. Classification (NCBI taxonomy): domain Eukaryota; kingdom Viridiplantae; phylum Streptophyta; class Magnoliopsida; order Ericales; family Theaceae; genus Camellia; species Camellia oleifera. The sequence goes on along the minus strand of CM039308.1, from coordinate 157,329,315 downwards.
ATAAATACAATAATAGTAAATTACAACTAACCTTTTATACCAAAAGATGAAAATTAATAAAGTCATGAGTTAAAAGATTAGATTTTAGGGGTACTTACCAATTAGTCCTGTTAACTAGATTTATTTACCTACAGGTCCTAACTAATAAATTTAACACTATAAAAATAAGAGAGTGCTAAATTTATCACTAAAAATTTATTCATAAAACAAAGAGACTGATAAATTTATCACTATAAAATTATTCATAAAAAAAAAGACTGATAAATTTATCTTTATCACTTAATAAATTATATCAAATAGGACTTAATGGGTAATAAGTCTCCAAAGTAGGACCTATTGGTAGTTTACCCTAGATTTTACATATTATATCAAATTTTATACCTAAAACAAGAAGATCATAAATAAGTGACAAAGATGGTATTATGTGTTTGATAAGAGTGAGAAAGAGAGAAAGAATACCTAATGAACTCTGATTGTAGAAAATGAAAACACAGCAAATTTGTGGTGTAGATGATAGATAAGGATGGCATGAAAACACAACAAATTTTTTTTAATACATTTTTTCTCACCAGCACTCAAATAAAACAACAATTCCTGGAGTCATGGTGGAATATTTGGAATTTATCTATAGGTTCCTAGTTTATTTTAATTTCATATATCCATGAGTGTGATTACAACCAAATAAATATATATAAAAACCCTAAACGTTGTATACACAACTAACCAAAATAATTGAAATCAATCCATCATCTTTATGCCAATACAATATCAAACCAACATCAAATAAATAAATAAAAACAACGAAATAAACATAAATTAAGGGAAGTGGGTTTTGCACGCACAATTATTATTTGAAAATCAAAGAAATACTTGGAGAATTAATGAAGCCACCAAAATAAAACCCTAACCCTTGTTTTTCCTCTGCTCTCTCTCCCGCCGTCTCTCTTTCTCTCTCGACTGCTACTCTTTGGTTTTGATTTTTTTTTCTTTTCGTTTTCCTAATGACAACCCTATTACAACCTAATCACAATTATATAACCTAATAACTATTATATTATACAAATACAACATATATAAATATGATATATATTTTATCAATATATAAAACACTTTTTTATATATATAAAATATATAAATATTCGAATTAATTATATATAATTAAATATCACATTAAATTCTCATGTATCCACGCAATTAATAAAGCCAAAAAAAAAAGTAGTAATAATAATAATAAATAATAATAATAAGAATGACTTAAGAAAAAATTATGGTCGCTACAACTTGTTTCCTTTGAGCTTCCTTATTTCCTTTGTCATATAATATAAAATATAAAAATAAAAAATAAAAAAAGGGTGGAGAATGAGACCAGATGAATCATATGGATTAAGTTTGTTCATATTTTAAAAAATAAATAAATAAATATTAATTTTGGTCCTTATATTTTTAATTAAATCAATTATAATCTGTAATTTTTAATTTTGTATCAATTTGGTCCAATTAATAATACCATTAGTGTTTTTGATGAAAAATGATCACTGAATTTGTTGAGGTTAACTCAACGAGTTAAGCAAATTTATTATTTTACCTCTAAAAGAATCACATATGTCACTTGTATGCATATTTGTCATTAAAAAATGCTAACAATTAGGGCTAATTACACTATTAGTCCCTCTATTTTGGATATTATGTCATTTTAGTCTTTGTAATTTTAATTGAATCAATTTTAACCTTGAATTTTTTATTTTGTCTCAAATTGGTCCAATTGATAGCAAATGCAACTAGTCATCATTTTAGGAGTAAAACAAAATACTTTGTTAATTTAGTGACTTAACCTTAACCAATCCAACAAAAATTTTCTATCAAAGACCCTAAAGATGTTATCAATTTGACTAAATTGACATAAAATCTAAAACTAATTGTCAAAATTAAGTCAATTAAAACTATGTGAAACAACAAAATGTAAGGATTATTGATGTAATTTACTCAACAATTATAAGCAATTGAAATAAATTGAGATAAATCCGTAAATTCAGAGTCAAAATCGAGTTAATTGAAACTACAGAGACTAAAATTTAAGAAATTTTATCATTGTACAGGAGAGTAATTTGAAATTTTATTTTTCCTGTTAAGTCATATAAAGTCGTTGATCAATTTGGTACATGTGGCAAGTACAATTAAAAAAACATGTTATATTGAGTTTAATTTTTTAAAAATTTATTTGTGCATTTTAAAAATTTTAAAAATATATTGGCATTTTTTGTTTTTTCAAAAAATGCCATTAGATAACTTCAAAAGTTTTTGGCTTAATGGCATTTCTCAAAATACTATAAAATATTTGTTCATGACACTTTTCACCTAATGCCATAAAAAGTAACTTGCACCTACCTAGTTTAGTGACATCTTTTAAAAAATGTCATTGCTACTAAAGTTTAGTGGCATCTGTTGATAAATGTCACTAAAACAATTTCTTGTATAATTCTTTTATAAAAGGCCATAAAATTGATGTGACATTTTGTAGACACCCCATGTTTATCGTTTTTAAGACTTAGACACCTCATATTGAACACTCAATGATGAATTATTACACTGTACAATCGTTCAATTTCTTCAACAGAAGGCTTCGATTTTCAAACTTCAGAGCTTAAACCTTGTACCCCCTCTGAACCAAAATCTAATTTTTTTTATAGCTTGACCACTCAGAGGCATGCTGGCCAGTAGCCGGCAGGCCAATTTTTATTGGCCAGCTATCCCTCTTCATGGCTAGTCGACCATGTCTAGCTGCCGACAAATATTTTGCTGCCAGCTATCTCTCCATGTGCATGCCTTGCACCAGCTAGCTTAATACAGATATTTCTGATAGGAGAACCTGTTTTTCTATAAATACTTGATCATCTCTCATGGTTTTAGGCTAGAAATTTTGCCAAGAGACAAAAACTTGCCAAACACTCTCCATATCTATCTTGCAATAGACATACATTACCTATACACTTCCTTAACAAAAATTTTGAGACTTCTTGCTGAGATTATTGAGCCAAAATTTCAGCTCTTGAGGGTGATCACTTTGTGGTTTGTGAACCAAAAAATATCCTCTATTCAAAAGGTATAGCTTTTGTCATCTTCTCCCTTATTTACCTTACTCTTTTCCTCTCATTTTCTTGCTGTTTATACTCTATTTTGGACTAAATTTAAGTGCTGAAACTTGTGATTTAAAAGCTACCAAATGTGGAGGGATTAATCACCATTTCTTGAACCATATTTCATAGTTTATATCCTTATTCTTCAGACTTGTTTCTTTGATTTATATACAGTTTTTCAGAGTTACTAAAATATGTGATTTTAAGGTCCAAAAGGTGGAGGGGTTAGCTACCATTCCTTAGGCTTGCTTACTAGCTTTGTTCTCTTCCATTTTTGTTTACTTTTTTCTAGTTTTTCAAACTGGTTTTCAACACTATTTTGTATAATTTAGGGGTTTTTTTTAATTGTTTATTTAGTTTATACTTTGAATACTATGCTTGTATTATTGTAAGGCCTCATAGATTTGGTGGTTTAGGCCATAGATACCAATCTACTTGAGTTGATAGCTTTATTTACATAGTTTTCATACATATATTCACACTTGTAATAATCATCTCTGCATAATCATCTCTATAACCTCTCTCATGTCTTTGCTTTCTTTGATTAAGAGTCGTCCTAAGCACTAGGTTGTTGTTCAAGGCATGAAAAAGAGACTTTTCATACTTAATGGTTTAATCTCTTTGGAGGTTCATTACCAAAGCATTACATCTCTCTCATGTTAAGCACAACCTCTTGTTTGACACTACTCTTTATCGCTTTTTGCACTTAGTGGACGTAGTTATCACTTTTGGATAAAATGAAGAAAATATAAGAAAATCGCAAGGTAATGCAAAAGAGGCTAATAAAATCGGAGTAAAAAAGGTAAAAAGAGTAATAAAATTGAGTTGAGTTCAATCGGACGTTATATTAAACCCATTGAGTCTTAAATCATTACATACTTTGTAGTGATGTTTAGTGATTCAAGAATCAATGCCTACCACTTCCCTTGAGGTAACTCCATGATAGAGAGGAGGTGTTGTTGGTCTTTTATTTCCATTTACTAAGCCTTTATCTTATTGGTTCATAGATCATCACGCAACAAACATACGAATATTGATGATTTGCGAACCGAATCTACTCATCCCTTGATCAGTTGCATGATAGGAAGAAGCAGAGAGGATAAACCTCTCCTAGAAAACACTATGTTTTTGCTTTGTTTCAATTATGTGGTGTGGACTCACCTTTTTTCGCTCCCGCCTTTTGAAAAGATTTGAAAAGAAGGTCTTACAATTCAGACTCCCGTGGTTATGAATCTAGTCTCACAAGTGCAATGTGAAACTGATAAACACCAAAGAGTCCAAATCCATGGAAAAACAGCCTTAAATATAGTCTAAAACATGTTGGACTTAAGCCACAAAAAGCTAAAACAATAAGCTAATACATGGAGTTAATTAAGCATGCAAACAAGACACAAGGAGGGGAGGCTAACCCCTCCAATTTTAGACTTCAAAATGAGTTTTTTACCACTAAAAAACCTCTGAAATTCAGTGGTTGAAAGGCCTAAAAAAAGTTAGTTTGAAAGTGATGAACAAAGGCACAAAAACCTTTACAAGCAAAGAAGCAAAAAAGGTGTGCTACCCTGTAACCAAAAATGGCCTCAAACCAACACTCTTAAGCCATAAAAATAGAGCTTTTACAGTTCAAAACCAGACTCAAAACAGTTGAGAGAAGACAGAAAAACAAGTGTTAAAAGCAAGCTAACAAACTATTATTCTACCTCTTGAAGCAAAGAGCACTTTTAGGCATAAGTCCAAGCCAAAACCACCTTCAAGAGCTCCAAGAAGGCCCCAAGTAACCTCAGCTCAAAGGTGAGAGGATTTGGTTTAGGAGATATAGGCTAAAGTGTAGAGAAACTAAGCAAACACACACAAATTTGCAAGAGAGAGGGAGAGAGAGAGAGATCTAGAGACAGAGAAAATTTTTATGTCTCAAAATTTTCTAACCTCCACACATGAGAGAGAGGAGTCATATATATAGAAAACACAAAATTTCCTCACAAACATCCAGCCATACACGTGTTGAAAGATATATGAATCTGTACAAACAGCTGGCACAAAATATCACAAAATATCTGTAGGAAACATTGGTGGCCGGCAAGGCTTCATTGATGGCCGGCAGGGCACATCAATGGCCAGCAAAGGAGAAGTGGTGGCCGGCGGCCATCTGAAACTTCATACTGAAAAGACCTAGGCATGGTTCAAAGATGAGACAAAATGAATGCAGGGTTTGAAATGCTCAAAGCTCTAGCATTCTGCTAGAGACTTCGAGAGTTCGGCAATCAAATAGACTCATGATCGAATGTACCTGCAAGAACATCCAAGTCTTAAAGGGCCGTCAAAAATGGGGTGTTTACATGTGGTAGCAGGGCAGAACCCGAAAACAGTGGCCGGCCGGCCACCTTTCTGTCTGGCCAACCACTTCTCAAAACCGGCCGGCGACCTTTTTTTTGTGCATGTAGTGTCATTTTTATGGCAGAACAAAGCAAAAACTGAGGTAAAAACAGAATAATTTTCTAGCTACAAACAAAATAGAGAGATTTCCAAGAGGATGTTCTCGTTTGTGCACGTGCAACTCTTCGCTTCTCGTAGTCCTTTAAATTAATGCTTTAATAATAGTTTATTGTACTTAATTAGTAGCTTTATTTGAATTTGTAATAGCTAGTTAATTTAGTCAATTTTTAGTGTTGTAATAATTAGTTTAATTAGGATATTTATTCGGACTCTCTTATATGAGGAGAAACTTGTAATATTGTGTATGTCTTCTAACCCCCGTTTCTTTCTCCCTTTTATTTAGTTGTTTATAATGGTTGCATGTAGTTTTATATCATTACCATGTGTAAATATCCATTTTCGCATGCATCGGGTTCAGTTCATCATTCTAACATTGTTATCATTTCCTACTTAATTGAATACATGAGCTACCGCATGCTTTGAGTTGAGTCATATGACATATTAAATAAATCGAACCTCGTAGTTATATTTTGTATGTGTTGCATTAGTCACTTGCATACTAGAGTATGCATTTTTCTAACTATTATCTTCTATTTTGGCTTGCTTCGATTAAGTACTAAGCGAGTATTTCTTGTTTTAGCATATTGCATAAGTGTTTGTGTTGTTATATCAAGTATACTACTATGAGGCTAAGTGCTTATTTGATATACCTCTTGAATGGCTATGGATGAAGGATATTTTGCTTAAGTTGGGATAATTTGATTGAATGTATATATGAGCTCGCATTATCAAGTAGCACATATTCAAAATTCTTTTGAAACAAACATAAAATCAAAGCATTCCAAAGTAGGAGAAATAGTTTATACTTGTATGCCTCACATAGTAAGTTAGCATACTAATCAGAATAAGAGCATATAATGTACATAAAAATCACATCATGATTAGTAGAGGCCGATTTTTGATTACGTGAGTAGGGTGCTCAATTCATGACCTTCCCCTCTCACACCTAAGTTCCTGAGCCGAGACACTTTGGTTATGATGGATGAATGGCCTGTGGCACGAGTCATGGGTTTCCTAAATTTTTCAAAAATATTTAGGTAGCGACTCTAAAATCTGGCAATGCAGTCCATTTTTGGCATCTCTGATGATAAATGGATTTTCTAAGATCTGCCGGATTTGGACTCTCATTTGTTTAAATCTATTTCACATTGCACTTGTGAAACCAGATTCAAAACCACAGGAGTCTGAACTGTAAGGCTATCGTATCCGAGAAGACTAAAACCCTCTGAGGAGCACGGAAAGCAAGCTACACATTTCTTTATTGAAATGCCACTAGAGCTTTATATGTTCGTGGTTCTGTGGCATTTTTCTAAAACGTATCACCAAATATTATTTTTGTGGCATTTTCTAAAAATATGAACTGTAAGGCTATCGTATCCGAGAAGACTAAAACCCTCTAAGAAGCACAGAAAGCAAGCTACACATTTCTTTATTGAAATGCCACTAGAGCTTTATATGTTCGTAGTTCTGTGGCATTTTTCTAAAACGTATCACCAAATATTATTTTTGTGGCATTTTTTAAAAATATGCCACTAGTGTCGTGCCACTAAAATGTGTTTTTATTGTAGTGATTACTGAATTTGTTGAGGTTAACTCAACGAATTGAACAAATTTATTATTTTATCTCTAAAAGAATGACATATGTCACTTGTAATGCATATTTGTTATTAAAAAATGCTAACAATTAGGGCTAATTACACTATTAGTCCTTCTATTTTGGCTATTATGTCATTCTAATCTTTGTAATTTCAATTGAATCGATTTTAATCTTGAATTTTTTATTTTGTTTCAAATTGGTCCAATCAATAGCATTTTTTTTTAATGACAAATGCAATCTGTCATCGTTTTAGGAGTAAAACAAAATACTTGGTCAATTCATTGACTTTACCTGAACCAATCCAATGAAAATTTTCTATCAAAGACCCTAAAGATGTTATCAATTTGACTAAATTGATGTAAAATCTAAAATTAAGTGTCAAAATTGAGTCAATTAAAACTATATAGAATAACAAAATGTAAGGATTATTGATGTAATTTACTCAACAATTATAGGCAATTAAAATAAATTGAGATAAATCCATAAATTCTGAGTTAAAATCGAGTTAGTTGAAACTATAGGGATTAAAATTCAAGAAACTTTTATCTTTGTACAAGAGAGCAATTTGAAAATTTATTTTTCATGTTAAGTAATATAAAGCCGTTGAACAATTTTGTACACGTGGCAAGTACAGTTAAAAAAAATGTTATATTGAGTTTAATTTATTTATTTATATTTATTTTGTGCATTTTAAAATTTTTGAAAATATATTGGCAATTTTTGTTTTTTCAAAAAATGTCATTAGACACCTTGGAAAGTTTTTGACTTAGTAGCATTTTTTAAAATGTTATAAAATATTTGTTTATGGCACTTTTTCCCTAATACCATAAAAAGTAACTTGCACCTACCTAGTTTAGTGACATTTTTAAAAAAAATGTCATTGCTACTAAAGTTTAGTAACATCTATTGATAAATGTCACTACGAGAATGCTACGTATCTCAAATTTTGTGGCTCAAAAGGCAAAAACGACGTCGTTTTGAGTACAGAACAACATAAAAATGGCCAAAACGACGTCGTTTTGGCCATTTGAGTCACTTTTGAGCCACAAAATTTGAGTTACGAGACATTTTCCCTATAATAATTTCTTGTGTCATTCTTTTATAAAATGTCATAAAATTGATGTGACATTTCTTTATTGAAATGCCACTAGAGCCTTATATATTTGTAGTTCTGTGGCATTTTTCTAAAACGTGTCACCAAATATTGTTTTTGTGGCATTTTCTAAAAACATATCACTAGTGCAGTGTAACTAAAGTATGTTTTTGTTGTAGTAATAATTTGACATTTATTTTAATTTTCAAAACTTTAAAACATCAACTTTCAAATTTAAATAAAAATAAAAATAAAAATAAAAATAAAAATAAAAAAAATAAAATAAAAAACTATTTTTTTGGAAAAAAAAAAATGATTTTTTTTGTGCAAAACTAAAAATTTTGTGCCTATAAAGGGGTATGATAATGGAACATTGACGCACAAAATTGAAAAAAAATTAAAAAAACTAAAAATGAGAACATTGATAATATTATCAGTTTTAAAATTAGAAAAGACTGATAATGTTCTCGGTTTTATTAGATAGTTGA